>OX451351.1:6017581-6617581 GCA_949629185.1 Apamea crenata
GATAATATTGAAAGAAGTTACAAGACTATTTTTTTTTTCGCATTTGAATAGATTTAAAAAAGTGCCAAAATATTAGGAAAGCAATAAATTGATTAGTAGTTTCAATGTTTACAAGTTTATCTATAAAAATATTTTTACATACAAATGAATAAATTATCGTTATTATGGTCTAGTGATCCATATTAAATTCATTATTGAGTACCCATAGTACAAGCTCTGCTCTGTAAATTTGAAGCAAACAGATCAGTCGACCTTGCGTCCGTACAAAACTAAAAGTCAAAACACTTATATTGAAGAAATTACGGAAGTTCTACTCTGTGGTTCTACTTCAAAATCTTATACCTGACGAACGATCAAATAATGATAGCGACTACCACCAACAGAGCATCGCGTTCACATCGCGTTCTTTTTGCTCGGCTTCTAAGAGTTAAATCTTACTGGTAGTTCCAGAGATTAACGCGTTCAAAAAAACAAGCAAACAAACTCTTCAGCTTTACTATTAGTATAGATTGTGAAAAAAGATTAGGTCTGTAGCATATGCCGTTAGAAAAAATCGTGATTTAACTGATTTTGAGACAGTCCGTTTGGTATATTTTAGTTCAGGCGTACACACGGCTACACATCAAGCTATACATTTCCAGTTTTTGCTGACCTCGCATTGTATAGGTTTTTCGTACAATCAGAAGTCAGTTTATACCGGTTATGTATAGCTTGATGTGTAGCCGTGCGTACGGTATTCTGTTGTGGGGAAATGCCGCCGATATTCATACTATTTTTTATTTACAAAAAGGGAATTCGTTCAATTTATAAATTAAGTCCCAGAATAACAAAAACCTATAGTTTCTGTATATTATATTATAAATATAATTTACTAACGAATAGTACTTGTTCATTTATTGACATTTAAATAAAATGACATGATTATTTTCAAACAGTATTATATTTTAAGTGTTATTTATTACTTACATAAATAAAAATTATCGATAACAAAATCGATAAACAACATCACATCTCTACCAGGCAGTAGTAAAACTACACAGCAATAGAGGGCGTTTATTAAAATAATAGCAAATTTTCTAGATTTATTTATTAAAATTATTTAATTTTAATTACTGAGTAAATATAAATAATTCCTTCGTAAGTAAACCGAAGTTAGGTCCAGTCGTTTTACTGTAACAAGATTTGCAATATCGTAATGCGCAACTTGGCATATTTCCTAAGAAATTATTTTTCTTTTGGTGGACACAAATGCGTCTTGACACGCAGGCGTACGACACTAGACTGAGTGACTTTTGACCACTAGGACAAATGTATCGGATTACGATTTTGTTCGCAATGTCCTGTCTATTGTCAAGTAATAATTTAATATAATTTAATGTCTTTGTATTCACAAATGACACTTGAGATCTTGCACACAAAACGTACACATCATGTTTAACAAATTGACAGTTCATATTAAAGAAAAATAAATAATAATGTTAATGCATTCCACAATTTCGCTCAGAGTGTACTTTCAAATGTGTAGAAGCATATAAAATGTACACATTCGTCTTTCGTGCTGTATTATAGATAACACGTGGCTTGTTAATCAGGCAATTTTTAGCTCTTGGGGTGATTGTTACACACATAAATGCTAATATAATGTTGATATAATTCAATTATTTGATAATGGGAATTCTTATACAGCTATGTGCTGAATTATTTGTGCCCAAATTAGAGTTATATCAGCAGAGGATGCGCTGTCTACGCTGTTATACCTACAGCAAGTTTATGCAGCCAATGTTTTCACGGTGCTCTGTGAAAATGCTGTTATAAAGCACTTTTGTGCTACTTGGGTGAGCCCATCGCGCCACTCCCCTTCGGCTACATACGTACTCTGGTAAGGAAACGCACCAGAGACCAACATGACAAACTTTGGACGGAGCTAGGCGAATGCAGGCAGGCCAAGGAAGCACTTCCCACAATTGATGGCCGCCTCACGAAACAGGTTCTCCGTCTAAATAAACTAAAGCTGCGTACAGTTACTGCAGCTTTAACTGGCCATGGGTCATTTAACAAACACCTCTATGTCATAGGAGTAACAGACAGTCCACTGTGCAGGGCCTGCATGGAGGATGACGAGACAGCGGCGCGTGTGCTGCTAAACTGCCCGGTGGTCGCTACGTACAGGGCAAAGTACTTCGGTAACCTAGGTACCCTACGTGAGACGGTCAGTAACATCAAGGCGTTGCTGGCCTTCCTTGAGGAGCTGGGGTGGATCGAATGATCGATTTTCCCACCCGTACGCAAAATACGCGCATTGTTGTGCAGTTGCGGACACCAGCCCGTTTTACCTATTACCTATTAACCATAACGCAAGATTCGAGCGACCGTGTTACGGCAGCGGCCATCGTGAAACCCCGGATTAGGTATACATGATATTTGTAAGTCTGTCTCTCCGTTACCTCCTGTTATCAAATCGGGAACCACAATGGTCCATGATCTGAACTTTAAGGTTGCGAGTTTCCGACCTAACAAGAAAAACGGATTCTATACAGGGTGGCAGGGACATCGACGCGCAAACTGTAACCAAGGATTCAGCACATGAGTTTTGACCCCATAGCGTCGAAATTTTTCGTCGGTTATTAAAAAAAAAATCTTCTGTTTCATAGAAAAGTGCAATAAACTCATGTGCTGAATCCATGGTTACAATTTGCGCATCGATGTTGCCACCCTGTATAAGATCTTTTTTTGACTTAATTTATCTATATATATAAAATTCAAAGTCCTGACTGACTGACTGACTGACTGACTGAGACATCAACGCACAGCCTAAACCGCTGGTCCTAGAGACATGAAATTTGGAGGGTGTATTCTTCGTGAAGAGTAGGTATCCACTAAGAAAGGGTTTTTCGAAATTCCACCCCTAAGAGGGTGAAATGGGGGGATTTTGTTTGTATGAAAAATCTTATTCCTTGAGTTAATAAACTTGAAACTTGGCACGAATACTTATCTAAGTAAATTATGAAGTTGGCCATTTTTGGTTTTCATAAAGTACCCCCTAAAAGGGGATTGGGGGGTTTCAAAGTTTGTATGGAAGAATTTTAACGCGCGGTCCGATTTACTCGAAACTCAGTATTTATACCTAAAATTGAAAGTAAAAAATAATGTGTATCAGGGTTTTTTGAAAATCTACCCCTGACGGGCTGAAAAGGGGTAGTAAATTTTACAGGGGAGGATTTTACAGCGTGGCTTGATTAACTCGAAAATTGGTATAAATAATCTTTGAGTCAAGTTATGAACACATCCCAAAAGATTTTTCATAATTGCACCCCTGTGGGGGTGAAAAGCGGAGATACAGTTTATATGAAAAATCATATTCGTTAGGGCAATAAACTTGAAAATTGGCATGAATACTCACCTAAGTAACCAATAAAGTTTATCATTATAAGTTTTTCTGAACTACCCCTCAAAGGGGATATAGGGGTGTTAAAGTTTGTGTATTAACTCCGATTAACTCGAAACTCAGTGTACTGTGTGTGTACTTAAGACTAAAAATAAATAATAACACGTATGAGGATTTTTTGAAAATCTACCCCTAACGGGGTGAAAAGGGGTAGATAATTTTACAGGGGAGGATTATAATAAGTGGCTTGATTAATTAGAAAATTGGTATAAATAATCATTGAGTCAAGTTATGAATATATCCCAAGCGAATTTTTTAAATTCCACCCCTGTGGGGGTGAAAAGAGGGGATACAGTTTATATGAAAAATGTTATTAATTTAGTTAATAAACTTGAAACTTGGCAACAATACTTGCCTAAGTAAGTAATAAAGTTTATCATTATAAGTTTTTCAAACTACCTCTCAAAGGGGGATATAGGGGTGTTGAAGTTTGTGTGGAAGAAATTGAATGCGCGGTCCGATTAACTCGAAACTCAGTATTGATACTTTCGACAGAAAATAATTAATAATAAGTATGTAAAGTTGTCGAAAATTGACCCCTGACGAGGCAAAAAGGGGTAATTCGGTTTTTAGGGGAGGATTTGAACTTGAAACTGTATGTTACATTTTCACGCCTAAACCACTGAACTTCTGATTTGGCAAAAAGATAGATGGCATCCTGGGGAAGCACATACTTTTTATCCTGGTAACACGTTCCCGTGGGATAACTTCCGACATCCACGCGGGCGAAGCCGCGGGCAGAAGCTAGTTCTTTATAAGATCTTTTTTGATTTTAGACTTTTTTGTCCGTCTGTCGCAGAAGTTATTTAATCCATTGAATCGTTTGGCTAGGTTTAAGTAGGTAAGAGGTACTTAATGTAGAGGTTTTGCATGGTTTCCCCATGCAACTTTCACGAATATTTTATACGTTCATGGCATGTATAATGAGATAAACAGTACCTATTTCATAATAAAAACGCGCTGAAACGTTCGAACCATGGGGCCCGAGTGCGCGTCTCCTTTTTGAGGAAATTTCTCGCTCTTTGGCCAAAGAATTTAGCATTGCCATTCAACGTGGCAATGCTGTACACAAGCCGACGTCATGATGTAAATAAGTAGCATCGATTATTGGAATAATTACGTACCTATATTCCAAGTATCTATGCGTTTCTTTCAAAGTAAATAAAACCTAACAGTACCTACCTTGATGCGCCTTCCATCGAGTCATCCTCGGTGTGCGGTGACCATGGAATTATTATGTACTACCTACGTACAACGTAGTACATAATAATTCCATGGCGGTGACACATTGTAAAATAACTAGGTACCTCCTTACTAGACTTGGAAATCCCCAAATTTAGGTGACGCATAAGCGTAGCAGAGCCGGCCGGCGAATTATACTAGAACGATATGAGACCTATCCAACAGTATCTAGGCTCGAGGAATGGTAAATCGGGTTAGGTTAAAATTGAGATCATCACGCAAGATCCAAGCTAGCAAACTGAAGCAGCAGCCATCGAAGTCTTCATCATCATCATGTCAGCCGAAAGTCGTCCACTGCTGGACATAGGTTACCCTCAAGCATTGCCACATCGACTGGTCCTACTTCTCGCGTCCAGTGGATTACTGCGGCCTGCATAGGATCAATGGTTACAGCAATAAACATGGTTTTTTACATTACCTACGTGATTTCTTAATTCTTATTTCACGAACCGTCGACACACACCTTTTTTTTTTTTTGTTTTGGATGGGAAATCATCAAATGACCCCTCCCGCTCTGGGTGGAGCGGAAGGGAGTGTCAGACTTTTACTGACTCAAACCCATCCGTGTTCCTTCCTTAGCCCTTTCTGTTCCAGGGCAGCGGTTAACCTTTCGGAAAATCCCGCCGCCCCGGCAGGCTTCGGCCCTATGGGGCCCCGTCCTCTGCTGACATCTCTTTGAGGCGCGCGTGGAACACAACGCGCCGTCCGGCACGGGCCTGGTCCTGATCGGACGGTGAGCTACCCATTACTCACCGCCCGCAGGCCCGCTCCTACGGTGGCCGGGAGTCGTCACGCGGCCCCCGACGCCCGGAGCGTCTCCCGCGGCGGCTGAGGCGTGAGGTGGTCTCTCTCAGCCTCTCAGCCACCTCCTTCGCTAGCATGACTGCTTCGCAGAAGGAGGGGACTGCCTCCCACTCCCTCTCGCCCCGGACCATGGCTTGCACCAGGGCCGGACGCGAGAGGTCGCCGCCGTTGCCGATCGCCTCTACGAGGACACGGCGGGGCTCCGCCCAAGCTGGGCAGACCGCCACCGTATGCTCCACCGTGTCCTCCGGGCGATCCTGGCAGTGGTGACACCCGGGCGTCTCCTCCCGCCTGATTATGTGCAGGAACCTCCCGAAACATCCGTGTCCGGAGAGGACCTGCGTCAAGCGGAAGGTGAGAACGCCGTGACGCCTCTCTAGCCACTCCTCAAAGAGGGGTCTTATCCTGCGCTGGGTTGCGATAGTCGCGCCTTCCATTCCGCCATGAGATCGCGCCGGAGGTCCGTCCGCTCCGCAGCGATTTGCCGCGGGTGCAGAGTTTCCCCCCGGCGTAGTGCCTCCGCGCGCCAATCATGCAGGCGCGCGAGGACTATCGCCTCCAGATCCCATGGCGGCAGTCCGGCAAGGAGGCTTGCCGCCTCGCGCGAGATCGTGCGGTAGCCCCGGATTAGCCTTGTGGCTACCACCCTCTGGGGCGCGTTCAGGTAGTGTGCGGCTCGAAGCCGCAGTGAACGCGCCCACACCGGGGCCCCATATAGGGCCATGGACCGCACGATCCCCGCGTAAAGCCTCCGGCAGGAGGCGTTTGGCCCCCTCAGGTTGGGCAGGAGCCGCATCTCCACATATTGGCGGGATAAAATCAATAACTGAAAATTATCTGTAATATTTATCTCCCAATTTTAACTGATTAGGAATTTCGTATAGGTTGATGTTTTCATCAGAAGACAGCTTAAAAAATATTGTGTTGGTAAGAGAGTAAATCTCTGTTTTTATACCATTGCAACCGGTTATTCTACAGGGAGACAAATTATCACTCAAAATAGTTTTAGCAGAAGCATTTAACGCTCCAATGCCTTGTTTCTGAATGATGTTTAAATCCAAAGGAATAAACCCACATTTCTTTCTAATGTTATTACTTAGGACAACCACAGTTCATGCAAGACCTGACAATCTCTGCACTGTAAAATACATCATTGACAACATTTTCTATTACTATATAAGTAAGTAAGTAGTAATAATTAAAAACTAAAGATACATTTTATATTAGCTAGATATTTTAATGCTATTCTGATTTAAAAAAAAACCGGTCAAGTGCGTGTCGGGCCACGCGCAGTGTAGGGTTCCGTAGTTTTTATAACAGCCATGTGCGGGTCGTATTCGCTGACTGATAGTTTCGTACCATGCTATATCTAAAAGCTAAACATGACTACCTACCTAATTTGACTTCCTATACAAATCCTCACCTGATCCGAAAATTTTGCACGGAAAGTTTTAATTGTTTTTGAGATTTGGATAAGACTTGTCATAGCCATAGTTTTGAATTTAAATACAGGAAACAGAGCTACACTACTCACTCGTCACAAAAAAATAAAATTGAGGAATTCTATGGAGTTGTTCGAAATTTTCGAATAAAACAATTGATCGACTATTACTCGTAAACTTGTAAAGCCCACTTAAGTGTGAAGTTTTCCTTTAAACTTCGTTAAATATAGGTACTACTGCCGTGACATTTGAATTTCTAACTACAACTGTTTAGTTGGTAGGGGGAGACACTTGACTCTAACGAAAATTGGTACTTTAAAGCTTGATAAGTCACGAACGGTTTACTTAATCAAAAAACGGTCTTCCCAAACCCCATATTTTTAAAAGACCTATCCAAAGATATCCCACACTATGGGAAGGACGAAAAAAAAATTATCATCCCCACTTTACATGTAGGGGAGGTACCCTAAATAATTGTTTTTTTCAAAATTTTATTTTACCACTTTTTCGGCGTCATTAACTTGTATAGTAATAATAATAATTCCATTTATTGCAGACTAAATATTATATACATGTCCATAGTTGTTAGTAACAAAGATCTTAAAATTATGTTACTTAATACCAAAAATCATTCAACTTCTCAAAATAAAATTCAAATAATAAAATCATAAAATGTCAAAAAATATTTAAAACATAATCAAAATAATATCTTAACATTAGTCAGTACGTGAACCATACAACAGTGGTTCACGTACTGACAGTCGAAACGTTCCGCAAAAGCGCTCAGGATATTGTTGCCGCTGCTCCGCACCCTACGCAGCAGGGATGTGCACCGCTTGCGCATGATTGTGTGGAAACAATCCACACGCGCCTCGGCAAACATCCCCGACGCGCTACAGAAGCGAGGCAGCCCCAAGAGTACCCTAAACGCGTTGTTGTATTGGACGCGTAGAGCACTGTACTGTTTCTGCGTGTAATCCATCCACAGACTGCCAGTATAAAAGGACGTACAAACAAAATGCCCTGAATAGTGCTATTTTGACGTCTCTCGAACACCGAGCAAATCTGCGGGCAATCGTATTCGCACGAACAGACAGCGCCCTACGTTTCCTTTCAATATCAGCATTGTCTTTCAGATCAGAGGTTAATAAATGTCCTAGATACTTAAACGTATCAACTCTATTAAGTCGGCATCCGTTGAGCTTAATTGCCGGCAAGTAACCAGGACACCCCCCCTGGCCCGAAAGACCATGCACTCACTCTTATTTGTGTTATACAACAAACCATGTTCTTCAGCATACTTTTCACAAATGCCAATCAGCCTTGACACACCACAGACAGAGGCGCTCAGCAGCACCATATCATCAGCGTAACTGATATTGTTCAGGCACACACCTCCAATATGGCAACCGACATGCGTGCTGCTGAGCCTCTCTATCAGCGCATTAACATACAGGTTAAAGAGCTTCGGTGAGGTTAGCCCCCCTTGTCTCACGCCACACTCCAACCTGTATGGGGCCGAGTAAGCCCCCGACCATCGAACAACATTGACCTGATTGCCATACCAGTATTGAAAGATACGAATCAGTCCGTCTGGCACTGTTGCTTGCTGCAGTTTTTGCCACAGCAGATCATAGCAAATCAGGTCAAATGCCTTCGATAAGTCGAGGAAGCAAGCAAAAACAGGTGTACTTCTATCAGTGTAGTACTTGACGGTCTGCTTTAAACACAATATAGCTGTTTCTGTAGAGAGACCGGCTTTGAAACCAAATTGGTTATCATGTAAATTCAGATATTTATCCAGCTGAGTGTTCAGCAAACCGTCAAGCACTTTTGCAATAACAGTGGCCAATGAAATGGGCCTATAGTTGTTCTTATCACTAACATCACCGGTTTTAATTGGCACCACCACAGTTTTCATCATCCGCTCAGGCAGATAGGAATGTCCTATACACAACGAGTAGAGCATCGCTAAGACTCTGGGCAGATGATGACCAGCATGCTTAAGGTGTTCAATACTTAAATCATCATGGCCTGGAGACTTGACCCTCGACATAGACATAATGACCTCCTTTGCCGTAAACCAGACATTGCACTCCTGACCACTACAACCAGCACTGCTTGTAAACTGTGACGGTCCCAACGGTGACGAAACAGTGAAATGCTGCCTAAACAACTCGGCAATCCCTGTGACATCGGTCGCGCCGCTGACACTCACCGGCAGGCCCGGCCTACTATTGAGTTTATCGGTGGACTTCCAAAAACTGCGGAAGTCGCCCCTAGAATGATGCGACGCCAACATGTCCATTTTAATTTGGTCACTATTATTCTGGCACCATCGTAAGCGCGACTTAAAAAATTTTCGACTAGTTTGCATATCAATCCAAGCACGACCCTCTCGCGGTCTACCATAAGACACCCACTGCTCAAACTTTAGCCTGGCCTGCCCGTGAGCATCACCCACGTGCCTATTCCACCCTATTACTGGCCTCCTCTTTCGCACATTATTTATTTCGTAGCCTTCAGAAGCTGCTTGGCATAAAATATTAACAATGTCATCATACATTTTATCAATAATAATTCTGTGGTCCAAATTATTACAAACATAGTCACAACATGCACTCAATTCAATTGGAAAGTCAACATATTTTAAATTATCATTACAAAATTTAGTATAAATGTCAATTTGCTTAGGTTTTCTATCACCCCATTTTATTTTATTACATGTCAGATTTTTATTATCATTTGAGTTGTACAATTTTGGTTTTATTTCATCGAAGTTGCATTGTATTATAAGAGTGATTTTCTCAGGCGAAAAATTTACGCGTCTAGGCTGAAAACGTAGTGCTGCTTTACAGATAATGCAACGATTTTTTTTTCTCAGTATTAAAGAGACGTGAATCTAAATGAAGCCACTTAAATTATATTTATAAGACTATTACTTTTTAAGAAAAAAAAATCAGTAAATGACGAATTATCAATTTCTGTGTCTTGTCCACAATCACTTTCATACACAGCATTTACCTCTCAGGAAGATAATTTCCAACATATATAGGAAAAAGTATTTTGATTGCGTTAAGTACCTAATAATCGACCTACAAGAAGCTAATTATTTTTTAATGTTTAGACTCATAGTTAATGAATACATGTCAACGGTAATTTTGTCCGAGAGAAATTACTAATTTCTATGGTCATTTTGTTTCGCCGTCCTGAGCTTCCACCAATGAGAACAATAAATCCCTGCCCGGCAAGAGACAGTCGTGTACTTACGTGCAGTGAGAACGGTAGGGCATCATATCGCCACATCTTCCCGCCAATAATGAAACTACATGATTTCAGTTTACTCGGAACGAAATTTTGCAATTTCGGTGATCAGGTTTTAAAAGGATTTTTTCAAGAAATAAAGGTATCACTTTTATGCATGCTAAGTAGCCTTTGGTACACATTTAAGATTATAGAAAACATAGTCATAGCCTTGATAGTTTCTTGTAAATTAATAAAAATAGCCACGTTTCTAATTACTGTGGGCCAATTTCTGTGGTTTCCGTGGTATCTGGGTGTCCACGGAAATTACACGACTCCAAAGAAATTGTACCTATCAATTATTGTATTAATGTTAATGAAGGTTTTTGAAAAGAAACAATATTTATTGTACCGAAATTACTTTGACAGAAGTTATGTATGACATGGGACTGAAATCTGGCGAAATGTGGGTGTACTATTACTAATTGTTAAAAACTCCACGAGACAGGCTCGACCTAGTGTGGAGTCCACAAGTTAAAACATAAAATTATATTTCCCCTGTAAAAATAATCTTAGGAGTAGTTTATTTGCACTTAGTTATAAGGAAATGTAAGAACACTATTTGGTCAATAAACGATTTATTATTATTATTATGTCTTTGACATATCTCGGGACCCTGGGGTCCCAGACCTTCGAAAGGCGTACTAGGGGCTGAAGTCAACTCGCAGAGGCCCTTTACACAATTTTAAATGATGAGGAGGCAACAACCGACGATTATCCCTGTATGCACCATGCAAGTGGACCCAAGGACAACCCCCGGTTGGTGCAGGACTATTGCAGAATATGGAAACAAAATATACTGCGCTATGGGTTTGTGTGGCTATTGTGGATCGGTTACCTTGAAGTATGGAAGGTCTATGTCCCCAGATGAAATGGCAGGGGGTGACTTGCACACTCAATAATGGGCCCCCGAAAATGTTCGCTAGCACACAGTGTCGTAGCAACAAGAGGGCAACATGTCCTGAGGTGCTTGTGAGGAGTGGAGAGGTATTCCACGGCTGTCAGGACAATCCCGGAAGTACGGTCAAGATCTCTACCAGCATCTTACTGAAATACTTCCTTCCTCTGAGCACGTTTGCTCTTGTTAATCTCCACTCAAGCCAGCCAATAAAGGCAAGAATGAGGAGGAGCTCTGTTCCTCGTCATTGTTCACTCCAGCCGGCAAATAAAGGCAAGCCAGAGGTGAGGAACAAGACTTCTCCAACGAGCAATGGAGCGCAGTATACCAGGCGTTAAATTAACGGATCGTGTTCGAAACACAATACTATACGCTCCAAAACAACGATAGCTGACGTGGCTCAAAAGGTTGCCCAAATGGGACTGGGCAGGACATGTCTGCCGCATGCCGGACAAACTGGGCCCACATAACACAGAACTGGTTAACTTATAATTTCGGTGGCAATAATAAAATTTCTGTGGCTCGCCAATTTCGGTGGCCCAAATAACTCTCTAAGTAATATAATTATATAATCCCCCTTTAGAAAATGTATCTAAAATGTGGATATGTTGCGCTTTAATAACAAAGCTTTTTACAAAACCTGAAAATGAAAATGTCCATGGAAATTAGGTAAAAAATCGAGTTGTTGAAATTGACTCATAAGAGGGAAGTGGTCAGACCAAAGTACACCATATTTAACATTTATGTTAATAATAGTACACATAGCTGCTTTCGTGGCAACACAGTGATCCAGCCAACGTCTCGAGCCATTCGCGTCGCTTATAAAAGTGTTAGAGTTTACTCCTAATAGTTCAACATCAGCACATAATAAGTCAGATTCCCGACAAAAAGAAAACAATTCAATATAAAATTGTTCATTGGGATGCGAATTAAAGTCTCCGAGTATAAAAGCAATTTCGATATCGTTATCATTAATTATAGCACTCACCAGGCTGAGGCAGTCCGTAAAATCCGTTAAGCTCGCACTAGTATCCGTCGGCATGTATACACTGAACACTAGAAATGACCTTGATTTCATGCATTCTTTAATGGCACACACTCGTGGGTTATCGCACTGCACTACCGAAACCTTCTCAAAAACACTTTTCCGCCACAGCAATGCAACCTCGCCGTAGGGCCGTCCTCGTAACACGCCGGCCGTGGTGTCCACCGCCGACGTCCCGGTGCATCCGAACTCAGCGTCAATTAGTCGTCAGCGTATACTTATGCCAAATTACAACTTTCTAGTACCAATAGTTTTTGAGCTAAACCGCGGACAGACAGACAGACAGACGGACATGGCGAAACTATAAGGGTTCCTTGTTGGTTACGGAACCCTAAAAAACGCCTTTATTAATGCTACTACGATTAAATCTGTACGTTGTACCTACTTATTTCTTTATTTATTTTTTTGGCTAGTTAAAATAAACTTTAACGTAAGAAATTTTGTACGATTAGAAGGTAGTAAATAGGTATTAAATGTTTATCCTTCGAAGATCGAAAATAAACCGGCCATTTACCTGTTGCACTAAACAATTAAATCGTCAATTTGGAGGGACCAACTTATATAATCGATATCTTTAAAACGATATATGTTTGGGGCAGCCAAAATCAATAATAATAAGGTAGAATTAAGGTATTATAACTCTAAGTAGGTAGAACATTCCAGGGAGCAGCCTATCAGTTTGGTCCCTCCATCTTGATATCATGATGGAGGGACCAAGCACTTTGTTAAAATATTATGTATATGATGAGGTAGCTAAAATTATAGCAAAGGTAGGAAATAGTAGATTAATGGTACTATTTTTTTATATATGTATGACAGACATTGGAGATTTGGTCCCTTCATTTTGACGCTCACGAAATTTTCAACTTACCGCACTTATATCGTAGTGTACTATAGGTAAGTATTGGGTACCTGCTTGGTGGTCCTTCGATAAAATTCTTCGAAATGAAAACAACATTTTCCCGTCTTTTGTTCTATGTAATTCTATTTCTATCTTGAAGGCTGTTTATACAAGGTTTTTTCCGAGAAATTCCCTGTTTTTCAATTCTGATTTTCTCGTGCTACATTTTCTGAGAGGGTGTTTATGTTCCGACGTTCTTTTCCAATAAATCTCTCTACATTTTTATTTATAAACCTATAATTCCATTCCTATTAAGATTAAGTTTAGCGTAGGTTTTCTTTGCTTTTTATTATTGATCTTACCTGTTTTTATCCTGTTACTGCTTTACCGTATACTGGGAACTATCGTGTTACGTTACTCCTGCGTCAGAGACATTAACATCTAGGATTATAAAGTAATTCGACAGTTTTATATTAATGGTTTCATAGTTTGTTTATTAGGGTATTTTTATCCATTTTTTAACTCGCTTTTATTAGCTTGACTTGTATTTAACCAACTACACAAAATCTTAGAGATCAATTTTAACGTAACTACTTCTAATCGTCGTATCGAAATGAAACTTTGTATGTAGTTTGGAAGACAAAACTATATTTTGGTATCTTGGAGCTGATCTGATGATGGAGCCAGGACTCAGAAGGTGGATAGTGGAACTCTTCAGTGGCTACTAGTAAACCCTCGAGTTTGGAGTCATATGATTCGTTTTGACGAGTTCAATATATCGCACTTGGTGTCGAGGGTCTGAAGATGGAACCAGGAGGAACTCTTTAGGGGCTACTTGTAAACCCCACAAGTTTGCTAGTAGCCCCTAATTGTCTTAACTTCGTTGATTTTATACTTATTAACTTAATGAAGAATATACTAGACGCGAAAGTTAAAAATTAAAAAATGTAGTTTTAAATTTCAATTTAAAACTACATTTTTTAATTTTTAACTTTAAAACTATAAAAGCGTGAAGCGCATTTATAATTAATTTACAAAGCTCTCCGCGCTTTTAGGATTAAATTTAATTATTTTGTAATTTTTAGTACGTTGTAGAGCAGTGGTGGATCAGTGGTAGCGCCGCGACTTACAAGTTCTAGGTCGTATGTTCGAACCCCGGCAGGCGCTTTACTATGTGTAAATTATTTAATCACCACTGCTCTCAAAACGGCAAAGGAAAACATCGTGAGGAAACCGGCATGTCCTAGAACCAAAAATTCGAAGACATGTGACATCTACCAACCCGCACTGGGCCCGCGTGGTGGATTACGGCCCACTCACTCTCACCGAGAGAAGGCCTGTGTCCCAGCAGTGGGAACATTATAGGCTAATTATGAGCACTTACGTTATAAAAGAGTGTTTTATTTTTAAACTAAGTACCTACATTTTTTTTAAAGGTGATCTGAAAGATTTTGCGCGGTGAATTTTAAAATTCCTGTTTCTTACAAAGTCAAAGTAAAAGCATTTATTTCAAATAATCACAAAAAAGGCACAATTGAACGTCAAAATTTACAATCAAATAGAAGTGATTTTAGTCGCCGCTTCCAAAAGGTAGCTTCCGTATGGAGAAGAATGGGCGAGAAACACCACCGTCACTCTTTTAAAATGTTGCGCACAGCTTGCGCTACTTCAGGTGCAGTATTCATAATTTTTGCATCAGAATGGATTAAAAAATAAGCATATACAATTCTGGTACTCTTTTATGCAAAACAAAATAAATAACCATTATTTAACGGAGTCGAAATAATGAGTACAAAGTATTTTCTTCCACGTCTACCGACACAATAGTAATAAAAACAAAATTGAATGTAGAAGCAAAACACGTGGGTGATGATTTGCCCAAACAAAATGAGCCGGCGCGAACATAAACTCCCCGTTGAAGGACGCAGAGCTTCAACCAGCTTGCAGCAGTGCGATTCTGTAACCAGCTCACCGTGAAAACTTAGGTGAAGAGAGCGTGGAGTGAGCTGTTATTTTAAATAATGCTAGGGATTGACACTACTGACAACTCACATCAAGCTCACTTCACTTGAGTTTTCACGGTGAGATTTTCACAGAATAGACCGCTGTGCGATTCTGTAACCATCTCACCGTGAAAACTTAGGTGAAGTGAGCGTGGAGTGAGCTGTCATTCAAAATAATGCTAGGGATTGAAACTACTCACAACTCACATCAAGCTCACTTCACTTGAGTTTTCACGGTGAGATTTTTACAGAATCGACCGGCAGGTATCTGGCCCTAAGATACAGGCCTAGCCTAGTATAGAGACAGGGTTGAACCTACTTATCTACCTAATGCTAAATTAACAACTTTAATGGGTAGTAAGTAATAAAAGCTGCGAAAAAAAATTAAAACATGAGCATACTCAAAATATGAAATTTACTGCTTTAAATACTAACTTTTCGACAACTTATAAGCGAATACAAATAAAGAAACGACCGAATAAAATGCTGAAAATTACGAAAAATTAATACAATATTTGCTGACGTTATATTTTTCCAACAGCTTAAATTGCGTTTTACCGAAATCTACAGGTCATCATTTTTATCGTAGGTAACTTAATTACCTATTTTATATTATAAATTTAGAATCAATCTGACACATTTCATAACCTTGGCGCTGTGGCTGTGTGGTTTGGTTTTACATTCAAAAATATGTTTCTGGCACTCGCCGGCCGCTGCCGCGGCACCGCTCGCTTCGCTCGCTCGGCTCGTGCATTATGTGGTCACAGTTCTAACCTAACCTAACCTAGCTTTTTCGATTTAAAAAAAGATATATGCGTGTTACGTTGCAAATTTCACTAAACTATAACTTTTCGGAAACTTAGTATTTTTTTCGGAAGTTTAGTATTTTTTTTGGAAATTTAGTTTATTATTTGGAAGTATAAAATGTTTTTCGTAGAATTATAATCTGAATAAGCTTCATGTTTGTTTGTTAAATACAACATTTTTTGTCGGTTAATTTTGTATTAACTTTTCGGTAATTCATTTTAACACAGCTTACAGCAGCTTATTACAGTCAAACACAGATCGCTGGAAGTTAATTTGTTTTTCGGAAGCTTTATTATTTTCCAACTTTAATCTGTTTGTATACAGTGCAATGTACAGACGCCAGCTGCACATCAAGCTACTACAATCTGTCAAATTTCTTTAATAGATTTTCAACTTTATCGCTAAATCATTAAGGTTCAAGATTGATTGGGAAAATTGCAACTGCTGGTGTCTGTACTTGAACTTTGTGGTATTATACAATTTATTATTATTATTTCCATTTTTACGGTAGTTAAACTGGACCGTGGATTCGAATATTTCGTAAGTATTTCTAGTTAAAAAGACTCGCGACGGCGAATTATTACTGTATCTCCTTCGGTTGTACAGTGGGGGTTATTAGACGAGTGGCATTGTCACGAAGAAATAGATTGACACTTTTGTTTAACTTACGACTTTCTTCTAATGAGTAATTTCTATACTCTATACTTAGTATAGGTATCTACACACACGCTATTCACACACTCTCACATTCGTTTGCAATTACTTTGAATAATCACGCTATTGAATACAGTTCCTTGTTCATTTATTCGTAAAATTTTATGATTATACCCACAGAAATCTAAATAAACAAACTATAAGGTAGACGGATGCAGTTAACTTATGAGTCAATCACCGCGACTAAATGGAGCGTTTTTGTTTTTGGCTGGTTGTTTTACTTGTTATTGTAGATTAGTGACGTGTGTTTAATCTATTATCGGTGTGGAGTTCATTTTGAAATGCAAGGAAATTTAAGTATTGAGATGAAAGCAGATATTATCGCGCTGCGTAAAAGTGGACTTAAATTATATCACAGCAATTTGATGAAACCGGACTGAGTGTGAGTATTATGATTTAATTATACCATCGATTGTTTTTCTAATTAAAGTATAACTGCTGATCCTTTTAGTTATTTTTTTAAACGTTTTGTATTTATCATAAAGCATAAATAGAAGAAAAGAAAATTAATGATGAATATAAAATATAACATTAAGTATAATAATAATAGATATAGGTAATATGTAACATTTCTATTTTCAAAATAATTTAGTTTCATATTGGTAATATTCGTATTTTGCTAGTAGCCTTTTTTTTTACCCTGCCAGGTTTCGGCCCTATCGGGCCCCGTCATCTGCTGACATCTACCTACTTTAAAATTTAATAATAAATCATTTCGTACGTCTCAGTCAAGGCGCAAATATTTTTCGGTCGCAAATTTATAAGATATTTGTAAATATTTATATTTTATAACAAATCGGTTGTTATAAAATATAAATATATACAAATATTTTTTATTCAAACATAACACAACACGCATTTTTTTTTTATTGAGCACTTCCTATTCAATTCACAAAGTATTTTATTTGTTTATATAAAAAAAGTATATTTACAATCACAAAACTAAATGGAAACACAAAGTAGGTAAATATAATTAAAATGCTGGATGCGGGCAGCCCTATCGCATGTTTACGTACCGTGCGGCTGTAGGCATTTATTTCCAAGATGCGGCCGAGTTACAATACTGTATAGATAATATTACCGTGCCATTACTTTCCACCCGCAGGCCCGCGCCTACGGTGGCCGGGAGTCGTCACGCGGCTCCCGACGCCCGGAGCGTCTCCCGCGGCGGCTGAGGCGTGAGGTTCTCTCCCTCAGCCTTTCCGCCACCTCCTTCGCTAGCATGACTGCTTCGCAGAAGAAAGTGACAGCTAGTAGCCTTACAGTACTCTTTTTTTTGTTTTAGAAAAATACTTACTGTGAGTCGGAGGGTCAAAAGATGTCAGGAAAAGCCTTGAAAGTCGAAAGCGAAATGGAAGGCCCCAGCTAGTCAGTGAAACGAGTGGTTTCATACCCACGAGATATTTTTCCGAATTATTCGACACATCTTTACGAACCGTTCGCTGTGGAAACCGTTCGCCCATATTTGATTGAAAAACATAAACAAGAACGTTTATATTTTATTTATTTATTTTGCGATAAGTAGGTACAGCGATGGGAAGCACGGAATGAGAGATCTGACGAGCAGTTGAAGTGGCATTGCATGGAAATATGGGAACATTTAAGAGATAATTATATGAATGATGAAAATTATAATTATGTTTCAATATTGTTGGATTCATGCGCCAGCGTTTACTTGATAGCATTGATAATAATGGGGGTCATACAAAGTATCTATATACATATATAAAATTCAAAGTCCTGACTGACTGACTGACTGACTGAGACATCAACGCACAGCCTAAACCGCTGGTCCTAGAGACATGAAATTTAGAGGGTGTATTCTTCGTGAAAAGTAGTTTTCCACTAAGAAAGGGTTTTTCGAAATTCCACCCCTAAGAGGGTGAAATGGGGGTATTTTGGTTGTATGAAAAATCTTCTTCCTTGAGTTAATAAACTTGAAACTTGGCACGAATACTTATCTAAGTAAATTATGAAGTTGGGCATTTTTTGTTTTTAAAACTACCCCCTAAAAGGGGATTGGGGGGTTTCAAAGTTTGTATGGAAGAATTTTAGCGCGCGGTCCGATGTAATCGAAACTCAGTATTTATTCCTAAAATTTAAAGGAAAGAATAATGTGTATCAGGGTTTTTCGAAAATCTACCCCTGACGGCGTGAAAAGGGGTAGTCAATTTTACAGGGGAGGATTTTACAGCGTGGCTTGATTAACTCGAAAATTGTTATAAATAATCTTTGAGTCAAGTTATGAACACATCCCAAATGATTTTTCAAAATTCACCCCTGTGGGGGTGAAAAGCGGGGATACAGTTTATATGAAAAATCTTATTCGTTAGGTTAGTAATCTTGAAAATTGGCATGAATACTCGCCTAAGTAAGCAATAAAGTTTATCATTATTAGTTTTTCAAAACTACCCCTCAAAGGGGATATAGGGGTGTTAAAGTTTGTGTGGAAGAATTTGAACGCGCGGTCCGATTCGAAACTCGGTGTACTGTGTGTGTACTTAAGACTAAAAATAAATAATAACACGTATGAGGGTTTTTAGAAAATTTACCCCTAACGGGGTGAAAAGGGGTAGTTAATTTTTTACAGGGGAGGATTATAATAAGTGGCTTGATTAATTATAAAATCTGTATAAATAATCTTTGAGTCAAGTTATGAATTTTTTTAAATTCCACCACTGTGGATGTGAAAAGCGGGGATACAGTTTATATGAAAAATCTTATTAATTTAGTTAATAAACTTGAAACTTGGCAACAATACTTGCCTAAGTAAGTAATAAGGTTTATCATTATAAGTTTTTCAAACTACCCCTCAAAGGGGGATATAGGGGTGTTAAAGTTTGTGTGGAAGAAATTGAATGCGCGGTCCGATCAACTCGAAACTCAGTATTGATACTTTCGACAGAAAATAATTAATAATAAGTATGTAAAGTTGTCGAAAGTTGACCCCTGACGTGGCAAAAAGGGGTAATTCAGTTTTTAGGGGAGGATTTGAACTTGAAACTGTATGTTACATTTTCACGCCTAAACCACTGAACTTCTGATTTGGCAAAGAGGTAGATGGCATCCTGGGGAAGCACATACTTTTTATCCTTGTAGCACGTTCCCGTGGGATAGCTTCCGACATCCACGCGGGCGAAGCCGCGGGCAGAAGCTAGTTAGCTATAAAACAACGATAATGCATCGGCCACTGGGTTCATGTTACCGGATAGGTGACGAATGTCTGTTGTTAATTGTGTAATGAACTCTAGGTGACGTAGTCGCCTTGGGGCTATCATTTTACTTGTGGAGTTTTGTTTGTTAGTGAAGGCATGACATAATGGCTTATGATCGGTGTATACTATCATGCGTACAATGCGTTACTGCCATGTAAATTGCCAGCAACTCTCGATCATATGTGCTGCATCTTGATTGCGTTTCACTCAGTCCCTTTGAGAAAAAAGAAAGCGGCGTCCAGTTTCCGTTTTCATACTGTTGTAAAACGGCGCCTACGCACGTTTGAAACGCATCTGTCGTGAGTGATAGCGGGGAACACGTTGTTGGTGAAGTCAATGTAACAGCGTCGCTTAGACTTGCTTTACATTGCTCGAACGCTTCTATTAATAATAATAATAAAATCCCTGGACATTTCACACAGCACCATTTGTCCCAAGCTAAGCAACCTAATGCTTGTGTTATGGTAACAAGATGGCTGATAAACTACTTATATACAATTTTTTTTTTTGTAAATACATACATATTATAGATAGAAAAACACCCAGACTCGGAACAAATACATGTAGATCAGACAAATATTTGTTCCGTGCGGGAATCGAACCCGCGACACGCAGCGCAGCAGTCAATCGCTTAACCACTGCGCCAACCGTGCCGTCTAATGCCTCCGGAGTCCATTGTATTTCAGTTTTGTCATTTTTCTTCGAGCCAATGAGGTATTTGTTCAACCGAGCTTGATGTTGGGCTGCTTGTGGTATGTTGTTCCGGTAAAAATTAATCATGCCTAAAAATCTTCGTAACTCTTGTACAGTTTTTGGTCGCCTAATTCCACTCACCAGTTTTTGGAATTGTCGCTCCTCTGACTCCTCGTACACGGCTAGGAGTATTTCCTTAATGGCACCATATTTATTGTTGGCAGGGGGTGACATTATTATGTCGGCCACCTGACTTATTGCGTCTTGGTGGAGCTTGGAAAGCACGACGCCGTATTTTGATTCGTCGCCCTGTTTTTGGGGAGCCATCATGGTCTTAAACTGAGCGAACCACACTCTGGGCATCTCGGTCCAAAAATCCGGTATCTTCGAGGATATTCCTAGTGCTGCAACTTCGGCCTGACTGATGTCCGTCGCTCCGCATGTTCGTGTCTCACTTCCACAATTTCCGCCTGGGTTCATGTCTTCGATAACTATGTGCCTCTTGAAAACCAAACCAGGGAGATCCGCTTGTGGAAGGCTGATAAGGCTGTGCAGTGCAGTTATAACAACACAGGAAAATCACGAGAAACACTTTTTAAATCGCGGCGTCTCGTCTGTTAATACCGTTCGATATCGGAGTCACCAGATGTAAGTGTACCTACTGTGTACGTGTTTCTTGGGTATTGTGAGTCATGTAAATAAAACAACTGTTTCCGGCGAGCGCTAGTACACAACTGAAATGTATAATTATTTATTTCACTGACTGTTATAATATTTGACCTACAACGTTTGTTGAAGATGCACCACAGACTCAAAGATTATTTATACTACATAAAGCCACGCATTTTAATCCTCCCCTGTAAAATTAACTACCCCTTTTCAACCCGTTAGGGGTAGATTTTCGAAAAACCCGTACAGTCACGAGTCAGTACAGTCACGTGTACGACATTTTTTTTTCTAAATTACAAAACCATCAAACTGTGTCAAAACTGGGTACCTATACATTGGTTTCACAGTAATATAAACGAAACTAAATCAGTAAAAAGTTTACACTTCCAATGTCATTTTTTAAGTATCCATGACAATTTCTATAGCATGTAGGTATGCAAGATGAATACATAAATAAAATTGTAATAGAAATTGTATACGTGCTATAGGAATTGTCATGGATACATTAAAATGACATTGAAGGTATACCTACTTTTTCCTGTTCTTGTTAAGTTTATTCATATACCATATTGTATAATACATACAATGGTTTCTGAATTGGACGAATTCAGTGATGATGGTTAATACAAACATCATCAGCCTGTATCAGTCCACTGCTAATAGTCCAAGCTGTCTGATACTTTTGTTCTTTGCTGTACGATTTTATTTAGGATCCTATTCCTAAGAGAAACCCCGAACATAGCTCGCTGAGCGACAAATACATCCAGCCCCAAACGCCGAAGCTTATCCGGCCACTTCGTCTAGATGGGAGTATATATATTTCCAAATAACGAGTGTTATTAGGTCGCGATAAAGACAAACGTCCATCAGCAGAAGAAACAAACGCTTTTTCATCCGAAAAAATGGCTCTGCTAAAATCGTAGTTTAGATATTCTCGAGGAAATTGTAGTCGCTGTTGTTTATGGCGTGCAGTTAAAAGTGGTTTTCGCGCCGGAACTGTGACGTAGGTATGCCAGCTGTGTGTAGGCGACGTCGAATCGTTGCAGATGATACGCGGGATGAAGATGATAATGTCCTGAATTCGCACAAATCACCACTGCTTTTAAAACTAACAACGTCACCTTCATCTTCCCACTGTTTGATCCACAAATATACGGTTTTTCTCTGAAAAAAAAAGTGCATTTAAGTAAACTGTTACTAATTAAGTAATTTAATAAAGAACCATAAAAACGGCTGCGCAACTCGCAGCACCCTAAAAATAACTTATATTGAAATGATAATTAAAGAACAATAAAGAAAATTAAAGTGATAAGTAATACTAACTAAAAAGCATATAAAATAAAAAAAATCAACAATAGATTGCAAACTCACCGTAATTCCCTAATTCCCTGTTCTTTAAGAACAATGATTTTGTGTTTGTCATTATGTAGAAATACGATATGGCACGTTGTTATTATTCATTTTACATCGATTTCAATAATAATCACAATAACACAGGAAATATTTATCTAGCTGCACTGCACGACAACAAAAAACAACCGTAATGCGCGCTTATCCCCTTCTGTATGATTTGCAATATCGGAAATCCGGTTGCCGGAAAAAAAAAGGAATCTAATAGCACAATAGTTTTAGGACGGTACTCGGAAATAAAAACAGTCGACGGGCGACTCGATGCCACTCGCTGGTGGCTACTAACCTTACACAATAAGTTTAACGCAAATTAATGATAAAAAATCTAAAAAGTAATAATATAATAAGATGCTATATTTATGTACAGACGCCAGCACATCAAGCTACTACAATCTGTCAAATTTCATTAATAGATTTTCAACTTTATCGCTAAAGCTTTAAGGTTCTAGGTTAATTGGGAAAATTTGACAGTTTCGGGTAGCTTGACCTGCTGGCGTCTGTACACTGATTTTATCAATTAGGTAAAATCACAATTTGGTTTCCTTATGAATCCAAATTGCGACTTATTTCCGAGCTCAAGCTGCTTGAAACTGCTGCTTTGTAATTGTTTACATGATGCAAGCAAGCATGCAGCATGCAAGCAAGCATGCAACATGCAGCTGGCATGGTTTCTGTCACGGCTCCGGCTATGCGGGGCTCCGGCGCTCCCATGCGAGCTTATCGTCGCAGATGGTATTCACGCTCACCACCGCAGCTTCAGCTCCAGCCTCAGCCGCAGCGTTAAAACCACCTGCTCCTAAGCTCGCTGGCGGCCTCGCCCCTCCGCGCCTTCGCGGATTTAAATTACACTCTAGGGGTACGGCAGACAAGACTACGTGGAGTCGGTTTTGCAGCGATTCTTTTGTCACTAACTTTTGTAGCACAACATATTGACTTTTTAAGACAATATTTTCATTAAAATTATGGACGTCTGTTTTGAAATTGTTATTTTAATTTTATGTATATAGGTACTAACCTAGGTATAAGGTATTTTACTAACACTACGGATCTTTATCCGTTTATTTGAAAAAACATTTTTTCGTTGAAATAAAATACCATGGAAAAATACACCGAACAAACAATATTCGTTAAAAATGTGAAACATATTTCACAGGATCACAATTCAATGCTTTTTCACTGAATTGTGTTTCTGTGGAATATTTTTTATTCAACAATAATATTCGAAATAAAAATACAAGGACCAAAATAATATTATATGAAACATTTTCTGGGAAACAGTTACTAACTTACTACTTGGTGACCCCCCACAATCTTGGGCTGCGACCGCGACTGCTTCACTGTCGGAAGTGTCTGAATCTGACCACATTTTATAAAATTTGTTTGGTAAAGAACAATGGGAAATCTTGTACGGTTCCTCTGGAGGTGAAGTAGACGAAAATGAAGTGGAAAACTGCCGAGGCTGCGAGAACTATTAGACACAATTAGTCGAAGATTAGTTGTAATGTAATATTTGCAAGCTGTGGGTCCACGAAAACTGTACAGAGTTTGAAGACATGTGCTCAAACTGCGGAAATAAAGAAAAAGAGAAGGTTAGGGACAGGAAGGGTAAAGGAAAACGCAAAAAAAGTACTGGCCATCACTCCCGGACACACTGGGTGAGATAGCCAGTCGTATTTTTTTTTAACGTAATTTATATCTAATGTATTTTGATTCAAAGACTGTGTTCAATTAAGATTTTATATTGTTCTGTTTGTGATTAAAATGGTTGTTTTATTTTATTTTACTTGGTTTCCTGGCTATAGATCTTTAATGTTCATCTCCCCGGACTTACACTATTATTTATGAGGTGTGTTAACATATTAGGTACAGACGCCAGCAGGTCAAGCTACCCAAAACTGTCAAATTTTCCCAATCAACCTTGAACCTTAATGCTTTAGCGATAAAGTTGAAAATCTATTAAAGAAATTTGACAGATTGTAGTAGCTTGTTGTGCTGGCGTCTGTACAACTTAGTTAGAATGTATTGATTACTAGCTTTTGCCCGCGATTTCGTCCGTGTGAAGCAACTTTCTTTAAAAAAAAAACGTAACTTTCTTTAAGAAAAAATCCGCAAATGGCGCCGATTTTTTAAATGAAATTATATATTTGTAGCGGTATCTACAATGCCACATGCGAACAACGCGTCATACTGACGTCACGCAAACAGAGTTTACCGCGCAATTAGCATAGATACAATTTCCCAACATCAATCGTTGGGCAATTGCCTGCCAGACACAACACCCGTCTGGTCGGAGTATTCTCCCCTTTCTATGGAGGATGAGTGAACTTTACACCCTGTTCCTCATACCTCCAAATATTCAATGAATCAAAGTAGGTAAGTATGTACCAATGTTATCTGTGCGCTTACTACCATTTTATTGGTAGTTCATTAATTCCTTTAATGAAAAAACTGTGTGAGCGAGAATCAATAAAATCTTTGATGGCGGTTTGTAGTGCTTCATCGGAATTGAATCGTTTTCCTTACAAAAAATTCCGGAAAAAGTGGTAATCTGTTCGAAGGGGTATAAATGTGTATGGCTATAAACTATAATAGCCTTATTTATAATGGAAGCCTTGAATAATGAAAGCATCACACATAATATACCTAATGGCAGTGGATAAAGTATCACGATCGACGACAATAACTAAGTTCTAGGTCACGGCAGCGTGACGGCGAGCCGCGGCGCCTCCTTCCAACTTCCTCTTAAACGTTACAGAGTCTATGTATCGATATAAAATAACAATCAAAACTAATAAATGTAATTAGTAAACAACTGGACCTTACGGGGTCAACGACCGCGAATCGTGAAACTGCGCTGATCAGTTTTCGTAGGTTTTTATCGAACCGGGATCGATATCAGCTTCAAGGCAATTCTCGTAATTTTAAGAACGTTCACAGTCTAATCTCAGTCTCAATCTGTTAAAAATACCTCTAATTTTTGACATTGATTGTCGCTGAGATGAGATTGCGACTAGATTTTGAACGTTTTTAATTACGCCTTCAGAAGCTCGGCCGTAGTTCCGTCATCACCCGGCGCCAGCCATTCTTATCTCGTTCTGTTGATGTCTTTGGTATAATTTCGGGTCAATCTAGCACTTACTTAGGTCTTTTCAGATTCGCAACGGGGTTACTGGTTGACGTGTACATCTGTCCTTAGAACCTCTCGATCTCCATGTAAAGTTCCCCTTACCTTCTAAGAATTGATTCTGCCTTCATCAGTCTTCAGGTTCGTAAGCTGGCTCTCCCCAATAGACACATCTCTTGCAATGATTTTGGAGCCCTTGTTCCGCGGTATCGCGTTCTTAATACGTCGGTGTTAAAGCGGTAATGGTCGTTTTTGAAGGACTAAGAGACGTGTATTAAGCGCAGGCCACACCGCCAGCTGGCGGACGGGCGGGCGAGCCGAGCGAGGCATCGTTTCACCTTTTTTCATACTTGGGTTCACAGCACCGCGAACTACAGAGATAAGCTACCGAAGTATAAAAAATATTCGCCCGCCTAGCCCGCCCGCCCGCTAGCTGGCGGTGTGGCCTGCGCTTTAGGCTGCCGGTAGGTACTTGCTAGTATCGTAGGATAGTATAGTAGTAGTATGTAGTAGTAGTATGTAGTAGTATAGTAGTATTGCAGGATAATCTCACGCCTCACCTCCATTATGCTTTCTATTTCTTTGAAGATCTCGGACCCGACCATATGGACTGTTTACACGAAGCAACCCATCGTTTGCCTGATCTTCTGGATAATTAACCTTTTTCAAACTCAGACTCAAGCTATAATAACTCAATTTTGATCAGTTCACACTATAATTTTCTCTGGGTGCAAGGGGAGGAGGGTCGGGGAGCTTTAGGTATTGATTCAGTACCACATACAGAACATATGTACCAAAATTCAGCTGGTTATGAATAATTTTATAACTTTGGCCAAGTTTTCTGTAACAATCCTGGACTACCTAATTGTGAAGACAGACCAGTTCTTACATCCATTCTTAGAGCAAAACTTACACAGCTTGATAGCAACTCAATTATGTCTGCATGCGGCATGCATATATTAATAAAATGAAGTAAGCATAATGTCACTCCGAGTCGAATTAAATAAAAATGTCATGATAAAAATTATAAACTAGTAAAACATGTTTCTTTTTTATCTTTATTTATTTGAAAGGGTTTTATCATTTAGTGATAATTATCACCCCCGTAAAACATAAAACATTCAACAACTTAAAACTAAACAATGGATAACAGCTAGTATTATTACTTATGACCTACTTAATAGTGTTGTCCCTACTCGTTTTGGTAGATAGCTAACAACATTCGACAGAATATCCCAGCCTCCTCCGACAAAGGGGATGCTAGGATGCTGTTACATGCCCCCACTTCAAATCCCACACCAAGCACATATTGTCTATCGTGAATGTTCCGCTCGCATTCCATCAGCACGTGGTCAATATCCTCAGTCACCCCACAAACTTCGCAGTTTAATGAGGTACTTTTACCCATTAAATATTTCAACTTATTCGATGGGATGTGGGACGATCCGAACGAATCCTCAACAGAGCTAATACATATTTCCTATCTATCTCCCTTCCTTCAAACCATGGGTAACGAAGCGGTTCAGACTGGATGGTTTTAAACCAGATTCCCTTTAAGTTTGATCGTTCATCAAAATATTCGTGCCATCGTTGTCTGCATAGATCTTTGACATGACCAAGCCAATCTGAGTATAAACGGTGTGCATGTGTAATTAATACTCATACGATGCTTGTTGGGCTGTTAAGTCTGCTTCTTCGTTACCTACGAGTATGATTCCAATGTGTGAGGGAATCCATTGAATTGTGACGGTTTTATTAATAGACTGCATCTTACAAATTGAGTCTAAAATAATTATGGCTATCGGGATCCCTCGAAGACTCGAGGGTACTCGAGCCAAATGTTGGAGGCTCCTTTTTGAATCCAAAAATATGGCAAAGTTCTCTTGATCTATTCTCAATAAACATAACAGGGTTTCAGAGATAGCTATGAGTTCACAATGCATAATAGAAATCTTGGCATTAATTTTGAATTTAGCAGGTCTTGAATCTTGGCGTTAATTTAGATAAAAAAGCTCCTAAGTCTGAACCATCCTTGGATCCGTCCGTAAATATATTATAGTGTCGACTAAACTAAACTAATCTATAATTTTTACACACTGTTAAGATCATTAATTACATTAATCAGTCTTTTTGCCGAACTTATACCCTTAATTGTATCACTTATTACATTAGATAAATCTACATTGGTTACCCAAGTGTCCAAGGAATAAATATTTAGTATCGGGTTAGAGTACAAAAGCATTTCTAAATAAACTCTGTGGACGTCCATTAATAATGGTAGTTTTTTGTTTCTCCAGTACAAACTTCGGCATTGCATCAGACAGCTCCACTAAGGTGCTTAATATAAGAATATTATTACGAACCGATTTAAACCTTAAATAAAATTTAGTTAGAAACAGTCTTCGAGTAAATAACGGTTGGAGGCACAGCTCACTTTCCATCACATGGATAGGCGTGCTTCTAATAAATCCTCCTATGGTTCTGATAGCTTGATTTTACACTTTTTCAAGCTTAAGAAGGTGGCAGTTGACACAGTTTCCGTACAAAAAGCAACCATAATCCATCCTACTTCGAATTATAGCTATGAATAGCCTTCTAAACTTCTAAGATGTAAGGTACACCCCATTTAGTACCAGCTAATATTTTAAAAACATTAAAAAACGACAAAGTTTTTCCCGGATTTCGTTTACATGTTTACCCCACTTTAAGGCACTGTCCTAATTAACTGTAATAATTTTAACAACTGCTCTGGTACGAATCCGGATAACATAAACTTATTGTAAATGGAAGTCAACATAATTTTAGCAATATGGGGTAAATGTTTTATCATAGAATATGAAATATTATCATAACCTGGCGCTGAATCTGTTTTTTTAATTGTGTTAATTACTTCCTGTATCGAAACCGGGTCGACCAATTGTGTATTACAAGAGGAAAATGTAGGAGTTGGTGGAGATACGTAATCTGGGGCCAGACTTCGCAGCAATCCTTCGGCTTTGCCTTGGTCAACAAAAGATGTAGCTGATTTGTACCCTTTGACCCATCTCATGCGCCTCCACATTTCTCTTGAAGAAGTTACTTTTAAAATGTCATTGCAAAATCCCTGAAAGGATTTATTCTTGGCTTGTCGTACGAGTATTAGTCTTTGCGCCTCACTCACTTTCCTTTGTAAAGCTTCAAGATTTTGTGGGTTGGGGTTGCCTGTAAAAGTTGCCAGTGCAAGGCGTCTCAACAATATGTGATACATTTTAATTCCAATATGGTTTTGGTATGAATTTGTCTGACTGAAGAGGATTCTCGCCCGTAGGTATATATTGATCAGCTGCAGAGTTTACCTACAATATTTATAAATGTAGGTATTATATGCAGATTGATGATCTAAAGGTAGCTCCAAGTTTGTTAATTCCGATTCTATTTTCTGAGTGTAACATGGCCAATCTGCTTTCTTAAAGTTCCTCCGTGTTTTAAACATATCTGATTTATTATTTTCTAAGCTAGTCTTTTTTATCATAATTATGGTCACTTCCTAGATTTTCATTCATGACCCACCATTTAAATTTTAAAATCAAATCTGTTGAAACAATAGTTACATCTGGGGAAGATTTTTGTATAGCCCCAATGACCAATTTCATATGTGTATGTGTGTTGTCGTTAAGTGTATGGTGGCCGTTCAAATCACGTGCAACGAGAACTTTGCGTTGTGTTATTGAAAAAACTTCATCCCAATCACTTCTGCACGTGTGCACTGACGAGGGGCAATATATATAAATGATATTCACCAGATGAGTGATGAATTTGAATTTGTGTACCTATTTGAAATATTTACATTACATTGTATAGCCTTGATATAATGGTGGGTAAAAACAGCTCTCCGTACCCATCGTCACGATCTGCCCTGAATATAATATATGTATTGTATCCGCTGAGTCTGACTACATTCTCTGGGTCAAACCAAGTTTCACTGAGAATAGCTATGTGGATTTTCTCCTGATTCAGTAAAGCTTCAAATTCCGTAATTTTCGGTCGTAAAATCTGGGCATTCCATTGTAGAATGTTGATTTTTATATGTCTGTGTTGGTTGTTGCTATCCATTGTTTTATATTTGATGAGAAAGGCAACTCCGTTATGTAATCCATCATGAACGATGTAAACCAGTCACAGATCACTTTTGCGCAATCTAATTAACACTTTATTTTCCAGACTGGTTCTGCTATAATTTAAATTTAGTTTGACTAAATTTAAATTTTGGCCGATCACTGTCTCTTAAGATACAGGTTTCTTCCTAGTTTAAGAGACAGGGTTCATTATTTTTGTATGCATAGACCATGTAAACATAAATCTCCTGTGCACAAGCTATGTTTTTATGCTTATTCTATTGTATTGATTTGTTCTGAACTGTGTCTGTGTGTATTTATTTTTTGGATAAATAACAATTTTATTTATTATTAAATCCTAAATTTTTTCCTTTAATTTATTCCATAACCATTTCCAACTCTTTTTCTTATTTTTGTTTGTGTGTTGATTCACTGTCGGAAAGTGCCGCCCAATTAATCACGGTATCTGTTTTTTGATTATTCATCGGGTTGATCCCATCATTTTTATTACTGTCTTGTTGTATTATTATAGACTTAGAGACTTAGCATATTATGTATCTTGACGTTGTGTCATAGGTCCTATTTCTGTACTTGTTTCTTGACTTAACATTTGGTGATGTTCTTTTTCCGTTTCCTGTTCTTTTTCTTCGGAATTCACCTCATAATTTGGTTCTGACGGCACGTACAGTGTTAAAGCTCTTTTGTATGTTAAGGTAAACTCTGCCATCAATTCTCTTACTCTTCTTTCTTTTTCATACATTGGGCATGTGCGAGATAACGCCATATGTTTTCCGTAGCAGTTATTACATTTATAGGCCGTAGAGTCACAATTAGGGTGGGACTTACTGCATTTTGGGCATATCTCCTTGATTGATGAACATACTCTAACTGTATGCCCATATCTCCAACAGCGTGAGCATTGCGTGACGGGGAATTGGTAGGGATTCACTTTCACCCTGGTATCAAAGATGTATACGTAGGAAGGTAAGGAAGGTCCTTTAAAGGTTACTCTGACTGTTTCTTCAGGTTCCCATTGTCCGCTATTTGTGGTGCGACGTTTTAATCTTCTAATGCCTATGATCTCTGTGTCACACAGACAGGACTAAACTAATATTTATCTTCTGTCCTTTTCTTAATGAAATAAAAAGAAAAAGACGCACTGAACTTAAATTTAGTTTAGTTTGTGAACAAGGGAATCGGCGATATTATTACTGTTACTAATAATCTCACCACAATATTCTATGCAATTATTCACATTAAGTATCTCAATTGATAGGTCGTATTCGAGTTCGCTGCTATCCATTAGTGATTAGTATTTTTATATGATGAATCATACGCACGGTCAAACAATGTGAGTTGAAACTGGTACGAAATTACACAGTATGCGCGTCTAACGTTGCCAAGCGCCCGCGCGCAACGACTAAAAACATGATAAAAATGTCATCTAAAAACGACTTTAAATTTATAATAAGCTTAATTAACTGAGAGCAGGGGGAGCCCAGTGGTAACGTCCGCAACTTACGAATTGTAGGTCAGGTCATAGGTTCGAACCGAGACAGGCGCTTTACTTTGTGTAAAATATTTCATCACCATTCACCATTGCTCTCAAAACGGTGAAGGAAAACATCGTGAGGAAACCGACATGAAATACCGACCAAAAATTCGAAGACATGTGACATCTCTCAACCCGCACTGGACCCACGTGGTGGATTACAGCCCACTCCCTCTCTGAGAGGAGTTCGTGTCCCAGTAGTGGGAACATTAGTAAGCTAATTAATTTAAAAACAGCTCTGTATATAAAAGCTACTAAGCTCCTTTACTAATTTCTCTATCCATTTGTTTGATGTACAGATACTGATACAATCAAATCAAACCATTTAATCGCATAACATAGGGTGACAGTTGCCACAATGAACAACGGCACAAATGTACACAATTAATCTAATTAGCAGTTTACATTTCAATTTGAACTGACATCGGCACTAACAACTTCAACAAAGGGCTTAATCACATGTTTTGAATGATTTTATGCTTTTTCTTTTTTTACAAACTGTTATTGAACTTGCCTTGTTAGTTAGTAAGTATTGGTCAAATCTTACAAACCACTTCCTCCTATCCTACAGAGTCGAAATGTTTTACATTGTTCTCCACAAGAATAATGTACCCAGGAGTATGTAATAGATATCTTGATTTAAAAGAGGGTCCTTCATTAATAGACTAAACCGTTTCTTGTCCGTTCTTCTCCATAGAGATCTACGTTTAGGCAACTAGCTTCAGCTAGCTAACTTTCTGACCGACTCTGAACATTCAATATGAGTAGTTAATACTAGTTAAATGATTCAATTGAAATTTACAAGTAAGTGTAACAAGCCGATTTTCAAAATATTTTGTACTTACAAAGTTTCTGGAAACACGAATCGTTCGAGTTAATGAGCATGATTCACCCAGGTGAGCGAGGTGACTCACACGTTAACCCCTGTGATAACAATGCAACCCCATTTATACACTCATTTTAAAATGCCCCTTTCGAATTTATACCTAACGACCATGATTTTGGAGTTCATTTCGTACTGATGTGTGCGATGAGCCGATGACCTATATTGTCGATTATCCCTATTAGATAATGAATTTACATTCGAACGAAAAGCGTATCAACGGAACATGAATAAAATAACTAGCAATAAGTAATGCAAACTTTTGTAAATTCTGATTTGTTTTTGAAATGCTAGTCAATATAAATTCCCTACCTACGTTTAGCCGTTTAATTTATCAAGAATTATATATTTCTACTTGAAATAATTCCACGAAAAAGTCATCAGTTTAATTTCTTTTTGTTTAAAAAGTTTAGAAAAACTATATAGGTAATAAGTTACCAGGACAAGTTATATCAAGTATTAAAATTAATGAATTTAAAAGAAATCTGCTGAAATTGTTAAATAACAAGGTGTATTATTCTGTTGACGAATATTTAAATGAAAAATTTCAATTATAATAACTAAATTCAATCTGTTCTCAACTTATGACATCTATCTATAATATAAAAAATAATCGCTGAATGTGTTGCTAAGCGCAAATCTCGAGAACAGCTGAACCGATTTCGCTAATTCTTTTTTTAGAATGTTCCTTGAAGTACGAGGATGGTTCTTACGGAGAGAATAATTTAAAAAATGACCTGAAAAAGTCTAAAAACAACACTTTTCTATACTCCCTACTCCCCATACAAACGAATACAAATTTTGATTCGGGGTGGGTCGGGGGTACAAGAAATTTCACGCAACGAAGTCGCGAGCAGAAGCTAGTACTAAATAATTTTGTTAATTTTGACTATTGTTGTATTATAGAACCTTTGATACTCGTATTTTGTATGCCTTTTGACGGGGCCCAGCTCGGATCTTATGTATTATAACACCTTCTGTATGTACCCTGTGTTCACGAAATAAATGAATTTGAATTGAGATACTATCCATCATGTCTGCGGAGTTTCACTAGCTTATTTAATTTGACCCTTTTACCTACATAAGAATTAAACACGTTCAATATCAAGGTACCCACCAAATTGCAAGACAAAGCCCGTACCAACCCTTAATGAGTACCCTAGTGCCGATACGATACTAGCTGCAGGAACTTTGGGTCATTCCTACCGATCTCTGTTGCCAAGGGAACGGAACGTTGTACTCTTACATAGTAGAACAAAGTCTGGTTAGACCAAGGGCCAGTCGCCCACATTAGCTTGCAAGAGGCCATCTTCTTACCGAGAACAATTCCTAGTAGATACCAAAACTAGTATAAACTGGCCCCCTCGTCTATTGAGACCTCGTATCACACTAGGCCAGTTCAATGTCAATATTCTACGGCCGACCGATTTAATTTGTTAAATAAAAACTCATCTCATCTGCAAAAGTCGAATACTATGTGGCGGTAACAGCAGATTAGAATAACGTTTATTATCTCCAGTATTACTAGTAAGTATGTACATACACAAAACAACCTAAACCCTTGACTCATGTTTATAAAAAAAAAGATAGGTCCAATTAGCATCATCATCCTTTTTTATTTCTATACCATGTATAGAAATAAAAAAGTCGTTGCATTTACTTTATCTAATAAAAAAAGGCAATCATAAAAGAACCCATGGATTAAAAACTGGATGAGGAAAAAAGCTGAGTTAAATCTTTTAAATCTAATAAATGAACTACGACTTAAATGAACATGATGAACATGAACATGACATCATGATGAACATGATTTAAAAAATTATCTACATGAGAATGAGATAAACCAGCTTTCAAAAACTATAATCTTTAGTATTACTTACCTTACGTGAAGAAGAAAAAAAGATACACCCATGCGCAAATCACTAAAGCCAGAAGAGAAATTAGCAGTTACTTTACGCTTTTTAGCAACTGGCAGAAGTTTTGAAGACTTGAAGTATTTTAGTATCCCCACGGGCTGTAAGTGCAGCAGTTATTGACACTTGTAAGACTTTAATTCACGTCTTGCGAGATTGTATGAAACTGAGTGGGTAAGCATATTATCTAATCTATCTAATCACCTTGCTCCGACCTACAACGCTTAACTTCACCAAACATTTTTATAACTTTACTAGCTGACCCGGCAAAAGTTGTTTTGCCATTTAAATTATTTCTAGCTGCCCGGCGCTACTTCGTTCGCGTGGTGTCCTACCCCCTACCCTACTCCTACACTACTCCTACCCTACTCCTACCCTACTCCTACACTACTCCTACCCTACTCCTACCCTACTTCTACCCTACTCCTACACTACTCCTACCGTACTCCTACCCTACTCCTACACTACTCCTACCCTACTCCTACACTACTCCTACCCTACTCCTACCCTACTCCTACACTACTCCTACCCTACTCCTACCCTACTCCTCCACTACTCCTACCCTACTCCTACCCTACTCCTACCCTGCTCCTACCCTACTCCTACCCTCCTCCTACCCTACACCTACCCTGCTCCTACTCTACTCCTACAAGTCATAAATGAAGAACCGCTCTACCGATTTTGTGCAAACTTCACATAAACCATCTACTAAATAGTCCGAACAAAGCCTAAACATTTTGGTTTGGATAGGTGAGCCCGTTCTTGAGTTATAAAATTACAGCGAAAAGTGGCATTGATTTTTATACGAGTATATACATATAGATAAATAGTGCTAGTCACTCTGGATCAACTTAACTGCCACTAAAATAAAGTTGATATTTGTTTAACTTGAAATAACAACAATTGGAAACATAGGTACATTTGATTAGACCTTAGATAATATGCTGTATAGCAAATTATCTAGTTTATTTAGCAGTTTTTTTAAATAAATTCATTTTGATTTGAAGTATAACGAATAAAATTTATAATCATACATAGTTTTATACAAGTAGTACCTAGGTAGGAACTAGGAAGGTCGAACGTCTGCCTGCCTTGAAATCTTTTTTTTCAGCTGAAATCCCACAAGCGCCAATATTATTGGCAATACCCCTGCCTACTATTATATTGCCGTGATAAAATCAAAATCCTCGGCAATATTGAACAATACCGAAATACACACAATATTATTGAAGATATGTATTTGTGCGGCTAACCATAGGAAAGTTAAAATCATATGGAAACGTTCTAAATGGTATTTCGGAACACTATTGAGAATTTGAGGGAATTTCCATTATACCTAAATGAGGCTGCTGGCTTCAGTCAGACTTCCATTGGGAACACAGAGTTTCGGCCGATAATTCCATTGTTGTACCTACTTACATTCAGACAAATAGACATGGCGCACACTATGCGCCGTGCGACTCAGTGGCGGAGTAGGTAAGCCCGTCGGGGCTCAGGGCTGAAAAACAAAATACACGCTTCCCCCCAAGGTCTTCCCAGCTTACATATTATATAGGAGACAGTCACAAGCGACGGGTCAGCGTCAGTCTTCGCATGTTAAGCACCAAGGCAAGTGTAACTAGATGCTCCATAGACACTCGCACGATGAACTACATGATGGTCTCTCTCGAATACTCAAAGGATCGCTGAATGCACGAAGTCCGTCGTAACGACTCGTTGCAGACGCAAGCGACAGCTTTGCGTCTAGTCGCAGTGACACGACGCAAATACACACGACAGCTCTGCGTCTAGTTGCAGCGACAAGACGCAAATGTACACGGCAACTCTGCTTCTAGTCGCAGCGACAAGACGCAAATGCACACGACGGCTCTGCGTCTAGTCGCAGCCACAAGACGCAAATGCACACGACAGTTCTGCGTCTAGTCGCAGCGACAAGACGCAAATGCACACCACAGCTCTGCGTCTAGAAATGCACACAGCAGCTCTGTGTCTATTCGCAGCGACAAGTCGCACAGTGTGCGGTGGAGATTAGAGAACGCCTTGTTTGTGTATAGCTAGTGCAGCTTAAATCGGCTTAGTTCAGACAAACTAACATGGAGTAAAATTCAGCGAAATTATTATGTTTTCGGTATTTCAATCAACGTTTTGGCGGTAACAGTTTCAGTTTGTAAGTATTTACACACTGAAACTGTTACACGCCAGTGTGTAAGTATTTACACACTGGCGTGTCCATAACAGGAGCAAATATATTCATATTTGCTCATGTTATGGACACGCCGTGACACAAAAAAAAAATTGCAATTCGTCGGCGTCAACGCGCGACGCGGCTGTCGCGAGGTACCTAGTTATGTACATAAATACAATCTATAAAAAAACCTGCCTACAACAATCAAATCAAACTTTACAATCTTCACTCCCTTCGGTAGTAATCTCTTAAGCCGAACTCCTACAAGTCTTCCTAATTGTAATTGCACGTATGCACATTTAATCAAAAGGGTTTTAATGAACTTGCGATATGTCGGGAGGGGATCACCCCTGGCTGCACCCCCAGTACCACAAGATCCCCGTTTATGCTAATTGTGTGCGTGAAGAAAGGCCTTTAAATGCTGGTGGCTCATACCACACGTTTGCACGTCTAAAGAGGATGTAGAATCCTAAATACTTTAAAGGAAACTTGATTTTATGGCCTATTATTAAATGCGGTATTCTTTAATAATAGGGGTTAAAGTATGAAATTGCCGTTTTATTGTAATAGGTAGGTACTTCGAATTGACATTGAATCTTCATGGTTTGAGATTTTTGAGTGAAACTTTTTTCACATGGTACTGTAGAGGTTGTCTGCCGAAAGCGACTTAATATAATGCAGGCTGGCTATATTTATGCGCGGGTTCCTTTCGAACGTTCAAGCAAGTGTCATATATTCTAATTAGGATTTTGATTTAGTACTGTCAGTGGTAATTTAGTAAGAAATATGTAAAGACTTTTCCCCATTATAGTCTTATAGGAGTGATATAAGTTGTTTCATTCCTCCTGGTACGTAGAGGGCTCTTCTAGTCCTCTATAGTACCTATGAAGTTCTTCTTTTAAAAAATGTGCAACATTTGATTATCGACTTTCAATTGTTTTTTTTAATCAGCTCAGACAAGAAAGGTGGATACTTCGAAAATTCGAGTTATTTTTGAATACGAGTTCCGACGCGCAACTAACGCGGCAGAATCGCAATATCAATGTTGCCTTTGGAGAGGGGGCTGCTAATGAACGCACCGTGCGATTTTGGTTTAAACGCTTTCGTGATGGAAACTTTGATTTGAAGAACGAACCACGTGGAAGACCGCCCGCACAGGTGAATAACAATGAATTGAAAGAGATGGTGGAAGCCGATCCGAGCCAAACTACCCAGGAATCAGCGGCATGGTTTAACGTTACCTTACCAACAATATTGACTCATTTGCGTCAAATCAATAAAATAAAAAAATATGAGAAATGGGTGCCTCATGATTTGACTGATCTGCAGAAAGAAACGCGTGTTGAAACTTGTGTTGCCTTGTTGAATCGATACAGAAATCAGAAATAAAGGAATATTGGATCGAATCGGAAGAATCCTTTAAATTTTCATCACATGTCACACATGTGATGAAAAGTTTAAAGGATTCTTTACGATAACCGTAAGCGAAAAATGCAATGGCTGACCCCAGGTCAAACGAGTGTCCTAAAGCAAAGCTTACCAATAAAAAGGTAATGGTAACTGTTTGGTGGTCTCAGCATGGTGTTATTCACTATAGCTTTCTCCGATCTGGTCAAGCAATAACGGCAGATGTCTACTATTCCGAACTCCGAACATTGATAGCAAAACTAGCAGTGAAACAGCCCCGACTCATGAATCGATCTTCACCATTATTGCTCCATGATAACGCGAGACCTCATACAGCACGGGAAACCGTTTTAACTCTACAGGAACTGCAATTAGAAACCATTCGTCACCCTCCGTATTCGCCAGACCTTGCTCCAACGGACTACCATTTTTTTCGTGATTTGGACAATTTTCTACGTGATAAAAAGTTTTCTTCTCAGGAGGCAGTACAAAATGCTTTCACACAGTTTGTCGAATCTAGATCACGAGAGTTCTATCGCAAAGGCATAAATGACCTTCCTATTAGATGGCAGCAATGTATAGATAATAATGGTACCTAATTATTTTGATGAAATAAATATTTTAAATTAAAAAAAAACGAATTACAATTTTACAGAACAAATCGGCAATTTCATGCTTTAACCCCTAATATACTACTCTGTCAAGAAAGTACCGGGAAAAGATCAATAATACACAAAATATTAGTTATTCATCCAAATTTATTGTATCGCCTTCAAAGTATGCTCCTTCAGAAACGATACACTTAGGTACGCCAACGAATAGTCCAATCATCAAAAAAAATTTTGAATGAGTTTTCCGGAATTGAATTCAATTCTCGCCGCGAATTCTCCTTTATGTCTTCTACCGAACAAAAACGTGTGCCACGAAGTGGTAATTTGAGTTTAGGAAAAAGAAAGAAGTCGGCTGGAGCCTTATCTGGTGAATAAGGTGGTTGCTCGATGGTATTTGTTGAGTTTTTGGTCAAAAATTCGTTCACAATTGTGGCCTTGTGCAAAGGCGCATTATCGTGATGCAAAATCCAAGAATTTGCTTTCCACAATCCGGGCCATTTTCGTCGAATTTGCTCTCTTCAACGCCGCATAACGCTCAAATAATATTCTTTGTTTACCGTTTGACCTTCTGGCAAGAATCCGAATGCACAACACCGCGATAGTCAAAGAAAACAGTCAACATGGCTTTGACTTTTGATCGACTTTGGCGTGATTTTTTCGGTTTCGGTTCAGTTAGAAGGCGCCACTCCGAAGCTTGTTGACTAGTTTGCATGTCAAACTCATAAACCCACGTCTCGTCACCGGTTACAATGCGTTTTATGAATGTTGGGTCGGAATTGACACATTCTAGCATATCCTCGGCGACTCTTATGCGATTGAGTTTTTGGAGAAAATTCAGGTCTTTTAGGACTAGCCGAGCGGCAACATGTTTCATACCCAAATGATTACTTAAAATGATACGGATCGACTCGTGAGACACAGAAAGTTCAGCGGCTATCTCTCTCAAACTTGAACGAGGATTTTCAGTCAGTATTTCCTTCACTTTTGCGATGTTAACTTCAGTTGAAGACGTTAATGGACTACCAGAGCCAGGCAAATCTTCTATCAAATCCCGACCGCTTTTGAACGCTTTGTACCACTGATAAGCACGTGTTTTTGATAAAGTCGATTCACCGTAAGCCTTCTGACATATTTTCAGTGAATCCGAACACAAAATTCCATTAGCGATGCAAAATTTAAGAAAAACTCCTTGTTCGAATTTAAAAAAAATAGGAAGTATTTACCATATTAAGCAATACAAATTACATAGAAATACTTACATTGTTATTGCTCTAACCGGACTAAAAATATTGAAATAATAATCAGATCAATCTTGTATCCAGCTGTTTTAAAACCCAACGGCATGGCACGCGACGATGGGACGAGACTAGACAGAATTACCATAATGCCTTGAAAGTTAGGCAGGCCTTTGGTTTAGGACGCAACATGTGTCTACACCCTTGCGCCATCCTATCTTCGTAGTACGACGGACTGTTCAGGTGCGGAAAAACTCAAATGGCAAAAATGTTTCAATCTCATTGGGAATTATATGTTCGAGCCGTTTAGGGTTAAAACACTAGGGCTATGGGGTCCGAGTGCCCACTTGGTTTTTCAAGACATTGCCAAGCGGTTAAGTCGACTCTTCACGTGACTAGAGGGCTGGCCTATTTATTGTCCAAAGAATCAGCATCGCGATACGGACGAATTTTTTGATGCCCTATGATTCTTTTCCCTTTTTCTACATAAGAGTACATGTAGGTACATTTATTAATATTACTTTAATTTGCTTATATGTTACGTAAATACTAGTCTTTCATAAAAAAAAATGTATCAAATCTCTGTAATAATAAGTTGGTGCCCTATGCAACCATTTTGCACCCTTTTTGCACTCAAAGCAATTTATCGACTCAATCGTTCTCCTAGTCCTAGACCACGCAACTTATTAAAAAAATTATGTGTTGCTGTGAAGCTACCTCGCAACACAAATTGGATGCAGATCAAAGCTCCAAGCTACTTATCACAATTATTTCAATGCTATTATTACTCAAAGACCTTGGGAGCCCAGTTGCGTTCTTCCCGGTTATGTGATGCTGTACCTATTAGGGTTGCGTATCCCGAAGGCGACAACAAGATCGTCTTACTTGCCTGTCATAGGCCAGCTGACATTTTCAGACACTTAATTTTGAATAAACTCAAGCTTTTTCGCATAGTTACCTACTTATACATTAAAATTTTAATTTACCCACATCATTTAAACGTTGTTAGTAATAACTGTAACAAACCTTCGAGAAAAATTAAAAATGGGTGGGCCAATCCGATTTCATGGGTTTAATTATTTGCTCGTTATAACATCAGCTGTCTGCCAGTGAAAGTCCCATCAAAATCGGTTCAACCGTTTCGGAAACTAGCCGAAAAAGGCAGACAGACAAAAAAAAATAGCAAATAAAAATTTTACGTGGCAGTACTGCCAGATTTCTGGGCACGTTTCCGGATGACAGCGATGCGGACGAGTACCTACTTCGATCACTAAGTCTCCTTTTGTTTTTGTATTTATTTGTAAAGTTAGTCATTTAATTTAGTACGTAATGTAAATAGTTAGTTATCTATTCATACAATAAAGTATTAATTTGCTTCATTATGAATTTGGTACAAAACTGTCATTCATTCATCACAATCCAAACAGGCACTACAATTGTATTTATTTGTACCTATAGATAATAAAGTTACAAGAGAAAAGACTGGCTCAATTATTTCATAATAAAATCACCGAATCCTCATTTATACACAATATCAGTTATTGATATACAGAACCACGAAGTAAAACAATAGTGGAGCGAGGGGGCGACCCACCCTATTCTTGCGCGCGGCCCTGCCTGCATTACCTGTCGGAACCGGTAGGTACGCGCCGTTGCAAACTTTACTCCAACATAGTCTTTGATGCGACAGGACGTGTGCACTTTCCATTAAAAAAAATCCGATTTTAATTTAAAAGCAGTGATAAAAAGTGGTGACGATGCATCTCCTGGTGAGTTTATTTGAATATTTAATTTGTTTTATTATTGCTTTATTTTTTTAAATGTTATTTTGCCACAAGTTTTTAATTTTAGTTTGTTTTTTTTTTACTTTTTTCAGACTTTCATTTTTTTCAAAGTTGAAGTGAATTTGAATTCAAATTACATTAAAAAATTCTGCGGTTTTGAATGTAACGGAAAATTAGAAATTCAAAAGTTTTTGTTAGTGAAATGTGAAAATGAAACGAAGTTATTCGATTGCGTTCTTGAAAACGTTAAATAATAAATTTAAATTTTTAACTGAATAGTAAAGTACAATATTTTACTTGATCAATAATTACTAATTCCGTGCATGTCTTTTTATTTCGTTTGTATTTTAAAGTTCCAATGTTTAGGGAATGGAATGGGAATGTTTGTGTCTTGGGATTTTTTTTTAATTGACTTAGCAAAATAGTGAAGTGCAACTATATCCGAAATAATGTTGAAAACATTTTAATAAAATTAGATAGATACTTAATTAAAAACTTACTTAATTAAATCATAATTTAGTCCTATTCTTTCTTTTATTAATACTTTTGAGCAATTTATACGTATAGTTTAAATTATAAAGTAATTAATTAAAAATATAACTAGTTAGGTACTTAGTTCAATTAATTGATATTGATAGTGAGATACTTTTTAGAAAAGTGAAGTGCAAAGCTTTAATTTTCTCCTTCCACTCCAGCAGACCAGTTGGAGAGTTGTTTCATTATTAATACAAATCAGTGCGTTTTTATTGATAAACGGAGCGGAAGTGAGAAGCTTTTCGTAATTCCTCGATTGGTTATTGCGTTCATTTACGGAATTATATTTCAATGTTGATTATTTTATTTTATTAGATACTTAGCTGACCCGAGCGACGTTGTCCTGGCCACACAATAATACATAGAAAAAAGAACTTTCGGTTTTATTTTTATTTTACGGGCGTCTTTCCAATTTTTTCTTTCCCTAAAAACATTATTCCGACTATTACCTACGAAGATTTTAAAACTAAATTGCCAGTTCAGTCCAGCCGTCCTCAAATGATGCGTTTACTGATTATTAACAGCTTTTTCATTTTTATATTTTATACAATATCAAAGGCGCCCTTTTTGCCGCAAATAAGCATATAAGTATTTTGATTGAATTTGTGTCGGGTTTATCTCAGTTGGCTTGATTATCATATTATTCTGAATGTTACTGAGTAGGCAGATATTTCTTATGCACTGGCACGACATGTCCATATAGTCAGTCTAGAATCTTCCCACTGCACTGCTGGGACACATGCTCCCTCTCGGTGCGAGCGAGTGGGCCGTAATTCACCACGCGGGCCCAGTTGGTAAATGTCACATGTCTTAGAATTTTTTGTTCTAGGACATGCCGTTTTCGTTACGATATTTTCCTTCACCGTTTTGAGAGCAGCGGTGATGAAATAATTTACACAAAGTAAAGCGCCTGGCTGGGTTCGAACCTACGACCTCGTGGACGACTCGACGACTCGACGACTATGGCGTCGCTTGTCTCGTCAGATAGTTCCAGAGCTCCTTCGATGTCACGTATTTGTACTGCCACTTGTATTGGCTTCCACAAATTCATTCATGTTCGTGACGGGTGCCGTCGGTTTCGTCTCTTAACTGGGCTTATTGTACAAGCTTTTATTTAACTTGCGAAGTATGTATGTATGTAACTATGTATGTTCGGGTGGACTCTTGCAACTCAATTTTGAAGCAGATATCTTCAACCGATTGAGCTGAAATTTTGCATGCATGTGTAAATCGGATGACAATGCAAAATAATTATTATTATGACATGGAGCTGATCTGATGATGGAACCGGAAGGTGGCCATAGGAACTCGGTAGTTAAACGACACAACCCCATCGAATTTGGACTCGTTTGATCCGTCTTGACGAGAACTTTGGTGCTAGATGGTAACCAGGGTCTGATGATGGAGCTGGAAGATGGCCATAGGATCTCGGTTATTAAACGACGCAGCCCCATTGAATTTGGGCTCGTATGATTCGTCTTGACGAGTACTTTGATGCGAGATGGTAACTAGGGTCTGATGATGGAGCTGGAAGATGGCCATAGGAACTCGGTAATTAAACGACACAACAACATCGAGTTTGGGCTCGTATGATTCGTCTTGACGAGTACTTTGGTGCTAGATGGTAACCTGGGTCTGATGATGGAGCTGGAAGATGGCCATAGGAACTCGGTAATTAAACGACACAACCCCATCGAGCTTGGGCTCGTATGATTCGTCTTGATGAGTACTTTGGTGCTAGATGGTAACCAGGGTCTGATGATGGAGCTGGAAGTTGGCCATAGGAACTCGGTAATTAAACGACACAACCCCATCGAGCTTGGGCTCGTATGATTCGTCTTGATGAGTACTTTGGTGCTAGATGGTAACCAGGGTCTGATGATGGGGCTGGAAGATGGCCATAGGAACTCGGTAATTAAACGACATAACCCCATCTAGTTTGGGCTCGTTTGATTCGTCTTGACGAATACCTACTTTGGTGTTAGATGGTAATCTAGGGTCTGACGATGTACAGGTAGCTTAAGTGCAGTAAACGCATATAACGGAAAAACACTGCTATGCGCTACGAACTACGCCGTAGTCAATCTCGCATCGCAAAAAAAAAACTTTTTAAAAACAAGCTTTTATTACTTGTTAATAAAAATAACTAAAAAGTTTAAAAAAATGTAAACCTGATAGAGAACGTGTTCCATTGTGATTGCAAAAGAAAAATAACGAAGGTGTAAGGTGTCTAAATGCTCTATAATGTTACATCAAAATGTAGGTCGCTATTATTTATTTCTTATCAGGTTTAAATTATTTTTAACTTTTTAGTTCTTTTTATTAACAAGTCATTTAATCTCATATTTTGAATTGTTTCTTCACTTGTTTTTTTACATTGTTCTCACATAAAGAAGCAACAAGAATAATGTACCCAGGTTTTTGTAATATATTAATTTAAAAGAATGTCCTTGGAGTTTCTTGCCCGTTCTTCTCCATAGATATACGTTTTGGAATGGGCAACTAGTTTCAATTTTCTGACTTACTGACTGTTTAATTTTGACAATTCAAAACTGCCTGTAAGTGATGGTTTAATTTAAATAAATGCTTTGAGTTTGAATGATCACATAATTATATTTACCGTCCTTTTGACGATCGATGTTAATGGATGAATCGTGAAGTCAGATGTTATTGCCGGCCGAGCTGTCCATAGCAATATGCAGAGTATAACAAGACCATTCACGAAGCCGACAATACGCATTCTGTACTTCATCGTTGATGGGCATGTTGTTGGGCAACAATTATTAAATTGTATTTGACTCATAGAAACCCTCATTTTTATTTTTTTATGACGAGTGAGTAGTGTAGCTCTGTGTCCTGTATTTAAATTCAAAACACCGGCTATGACAAGTCTTACCCAAATCTCAAAAAAAATAAATTAAAGCTTTCTGTGCAAAATTGTCGGACTAGGTCAGGATTTGTATAGGAAGTCAAATTAGGTAGGTAGTCATGTTTGGCTTTTAGTTAGAGCATGGTACGAAACTATCAGTCAGCGAATACGTACATTATTCTTGTTGCTTCTTTATGTGACAACAATGTAAAAACTAATGAAGAAACCATTCAAAATATAAGATTAAAGACTTTTAGCTTTGGTGTGAAAAATTACGTACGGTACGCAACGTACCGCACGCAAAACATGGTGTTTATTGCTGCATACAACGGTACCGGGAACGTGGGAGTACCTATAACTATTTAAAATTTATTTTCGTCAAAACACAAAAACAGGACTTTCAGTTTTTTTTATTTTCCGGGCGACTTTTTGAAATTTCCGTCCGTGAAAACCTTATTCCGACTATTACGAACATTTTAAAACTAAATTGCCAGTTCGGTCCAGCGATCGTCAAGAGATGCGCTTACTGCTTATTAACAAGTTTTTCGTTTTATTTATTTAGACGCATTTAATGAAGTCTTGAACTTTAGCTTCAATATCTCCGTACCCAGATGGTTCCCTCCCAGGTCCAATCTACTACAGAAAATTATCATAATAACTGAAAGAATACGCGACTCATAACTTGGTTAAGGGTATTTTTACACCCGTTATGCTCTGCTCGTGACTGTACTATGCGACCCTCTCCTCTCTCTGACCCTTAGCGGAATACAGGCGTGTTGATGATGTTACATCAAACAAATATTGCCTTTCTCATATTTAGGGTAGCTAAAGCCAGAGTCGCGTTGCAGCCAGAGAGTCTAAGGAGAGAAAACGTTCTCAGAAGAGACTGTCCTTAACTTTTGTAGCAATTGCATTCACAGTTTTGGAAAGATGGTACAGACAGCTAGAAAAATATAATTTTTCACGCTCTATTTTTATGACGCCAACCGATGCTTTTTCGTATACGGATTATATGAAATATTTAATTTAAATTTAATTAAGTTAGGTTAGTTGGTTTAGTTGGGTTGGGGGAAGCCTATTTTTGGCAGCAGACGTCTTTCGGCTGAATGTTGATTATGATGAGGTCAGGTAGAACTTTGACATTGACATCGACGTTAGTTATCGATAGGAATCTTTATTAAAATCTGTGTCTGAGACTATTAAGGGCCGTATTCAATTGTGTTTTACGGAAGTAAAAAATATAATTGAAAATGTCAATGAATCAATTTCAGTGAAAGAAAGAAAGATGTTTGATTTTGGGCTACCACCATGTACACTACATAGATAAATAGAAAATAAATAGGGGATTTTCATAAAAATACAAACAAATAATTTGTCGAAAAGTACAGGCGTACGCAAATGACTATTAGGGAAGTTTTTTAATAGGATAACCCTATTATGGTAGCCACAACAGTTGTGTTTGACATGATGTTACAGACATTGATTGATTGCTTCCCTGTTGACCTCGGCTTTGTTATATGGTTTTCGATTCGAATTGATTCACTACTCTCAACAATAACTTGCAGTTGTCAGGTACTGTATAGCTCACTACTCTCATATGAATGATTGAATTGCAGGGTATATTGATAGGGTTGAAGCCTTCGTTTCTTGCTCCTCTTGACTCCGATATAACCAATCGTTTGAATAGGTAATATAAGATGTACTGCCGCAATCGAGTAGAATATTCTGTAGTCCTATTTTATTATTATAACTAATAAAACCCAAATATTTCCGGAATTCGTGTTTTGGTTTTTTTCGCAGCTATTACAGAGACATCAATTAAATGTCATTGTCATAGTGACATTTCGCATATTGCTGATCCACCTGTCGGTTAAGTAAATCAGCATATTTGTTATCCCAACTCTCAAAAAAGGTAAATACTGATACACTGTTAACAGCCTATTATGGACTAGTTGCCTTTTTTTTTTTTTTTTGTGGATGGGAAATCATCAAATGACCCCTCCCGCTCGGACTAGTCGCCTCAGTTCTGCGGTACGGTGTTATTTTCTGGGGGCAGTCAACAGATCGCGAACGTGTTTTCAAAATGCAGAAAAGATGCTTACGTTCAATGTGTGGTCTAAAACCAACAGATAGCTGCATTCCATATTTTAAAAACTTTAAAATATTACCCCTACCAGCTTTATACATCCTGGAAACTGCATTATTTGTAAAAATAAATCCACATTTAAACTATGTGCAGTATTAACAAAACTATGTGCAGTAAAGAAAACACCGTTGCGTGCTCAATACGTAAATGAATGATGCCATGTAAAATGTAAAACTTCTGTAATGAGGAAAAGCTTCTTTGGTGTTGCTCCAAAAGTATACAATAAAATACCAGATGAAATAAAATGTATGCCACTACAGAAGTTTAAAAAAACACTTAACGGGTTACTGCTTGAAAGATGTTATTATACTCTTGATGATTTTTTTAATGACGAATCTCTGTAATCATAATTATAATGCTGACATATTTTTTTTTTAATTTTAATGCCTTTATTATTTAATTATTACTAATCTTTTAAATTGAATTTACATTAAATTCTGACATGAAATTGACTAATGAACTGTAATGAAATTTAATTTGCATGCATACGTTAATACAAATAGGTACTTAAACACTTATAATATTATATCGTAATAAATTTATCATTGGAATTTAATAGTACCCACTCATTATTTGTATTTAATCAGAATCATATAATCATTTGTATCTGGTTTTTATATTAATCATTTGTATGCCAATATTGGCAAAGCATAGCGCACTACTAATTTTTAAGATCTCTGTATGTAAATTACCTATGTTTTACAAATAAAAAATATTCTTATTCTTATTCTTATTCTGTCCACCATATTTATTTTGTGTTGCTCTCTTTGACCGAGTTAATTGTAATGTAAGTACATTAAAACGAAGTCAAATTATAGAAAAATAACATTAAAAAACGGTTACTATATTGTATAGCAATATTTACATTTAGTGTATTTAGTGCTAGCCTAGGCTCCATACATTTTTGGAACATCTCCTTTATACAAAACAAAGTTATGATCGTTCACCTACACATGTAGTCTTAGGGCCGGCGCACAGCTGGCGAGGCGCAGCGCGGCGCGGTTGTCACAGCCAAACAAAATATTGACGTTGCATACCTAAAATTAAAGTTGAGAATAAATCCGTGGCTGGCGGGAATATGTTGACATGGGGCATTTAACGTGAAGCGGACAGGAAAAAAAATGTCAGGTTTTGGATTTTGTTCATAATTGGGTCAATTGTACTTCCATGGGACCTGAATAAACGTACGTAAATTTGTTTTTTCCTAGTTTCGGATTTATGCGACTTCAAAGAATTATCAAAATTTGAGGAACTGATTTTTCGATAGCTATTAATGAAGTTGGTTAACTTCGAACACTGTTTACATATTGCTCAATCCATCATTTCTTATAGTAAACCGGAAGTTAACATTAAAAGTCAGTTTTTTTCAACTTCGCATTTTTTCATATTTTTATTTTTACCTGAAAACATACCTTGTAGAGTAGAAATATCATGTGAAAAATTTCAGAATTGTATCTCAATTCGTTTAGAAGATAGATGAACTAAAGTACGAAGACGCCGTAAGTCGCGTAGTACTGGGCGGTTCCTTAGTGTGGAAGTCTTACTCGCCAACGCTAAGAAAACGATTCATGTCATTAAAAAATCGAATCGTATCCTGTTGTGATTTGATTTTCATCAAAAACCATTTTTAAATGATCACGAATTGCATCCAATCTAGGACAAGAAACACAACATTCACTTGGAGATGATTTTGATGTCATCAAATAACAAATTGGGGCACATCATCATTCGCAAGCACTCTTTCTAAGATGAAACCTGCATGTTGGTTTCTGCAGTAAGCGAATCAATGTTTCCTCCTGCTAACATTAGTTTAACATTCTGGTGGTATGTACAGACGCCAGCAGGTCAAGCTACCCGAAACTGTCAAATTTTCCCAATCAACCTTGAACCTTAGTGCTTTAATGATAAAGTTGAAAATCTATTAAAGAATTTTGACAGATTGTAGTAGGTTGATGTGCTGGCGTCTGTACATACGCATACAAGGTATATTTGTATATAAGTAGTTTATCAGCCATCTTGTTACCATAACACAAGTATTCGGTTGCTTAGCTTGGGACAAATGGTGCTGTGTGAAATGTCCAGGGATATTATTATTATTATTAAGGTGTGTGCCAGAATCCCCAGCAAGGACACATTGTTTAGGTCTCAATGTAAAAAACTCAATCTAAAAAAGCTATGTGAACAGAACCCAGCAATGCATAAATATGTAAGCTGTCACGCCCTTTATGCCTGCTTTTATTTGGGTAGTAAGTTTTTTTATTTACATTTTAATAAATTATTTTTTAGCTTGAGTACCTATAGTTTTTATTATATTTGTTGGTATATTGGCGTGGCTAGCTGACATATTATGGCAAATAATTAAATTTTATGTTCTGGTTTTGTAACGTTAATTACCGAACATAGGTACCTAGTATTGTATACAATCAAGTATTTTTTTAAATTGAACAGACAGCTGTGCTGCTGGGGAGTTTGTTGCGCCACTTCTTCTTCCCAGCGATAGCACTAGGAAGTGGTGAAGGGCGGGCGTTTTTGGGGGACTGTCTTTTGTAATTTTGACGTTCAAAAAGTGCTGATTCTCAGCCTAATTTGAATAAATGACTTTTGATTTTGATTGATTTTTGATTTGATTTTGGTTAAGCCTACTTTAATACCAGGATATTCAATTTTGAATTTCTGATACAACTCATCGATATTGCACATTAAAAGTTGTTTTTGTAAGTGCGTCCTTTTGCCGTCGTCTAATTGAACTGAGATAAAATCCTTCTTGCCAGGCATAACTCTACTAATGTCTTCTCGAAGATAAAAAGCTCTCACCATATGTTCGGTTTCCACTGGTAGCTTACGACCGCTACGAGGATTAGGAGACAACAAAATACCAAATTGCGCCACAAGTTTCTTTGCTTTTTTCCCCTTGAAATTTGTCACATGATATTTCTAATTTTCTATACTACAAGGTATGTTTTCAGATAAAAATAAAAAATATGAAAAAATGCGAAGTTGAAAAAAAAGTGACTTTTAATGTTAACTTCCGGTTTACTATAAGAAAAAAAAAACAAATTGTAATACTAAGAAAAACAATTAATATTCTCAAATGAACACTGTTTACATATTGGTCAATCCATCTGGTTAATTTCATTAATAGCTATCGAAAAATCAGTTCTTCAAATTTTGATAATTCTTTGAAGTCGCATAAATCCGTAACTAGGCAAAAAAAAAATTAAGTAGTTTTATTTAAGTCTCATGGAAGTACAATTGACCCAATTATGAACAAAATTCAAAACCTGACATTTTTTTTCCTGTCTGCTTCACGTGAAATACCCCATGTCTAAAATAGTACCTCTTCTGGTAAATCGGTAAATTAGTTTAACGTCTGTGTTTTTGTGGTTTTAAAGGTTATTTAACGCCCTCTTTTAAATGATGACAATAAATAAACGAAATCCCTCATAGTTTGCATACTAATAGACTTTTCAAGTCGTGCACCAACGAGTTATCAACTTATTCACCGGGTTGTCAACTTGTTCACCAACAATTATAAACTCATTCGGTTGACCATAACTTAACATCTCAATTAGTCAGTTTAAACCTAGTGCATAAAGGAAACTTTTATGTGTAAGTATAAGTAGAGATATCAAATAACGAATATTATTTTGGTTACTGAGAATAGGTTTATATAAAATAAATTAATAGTTTAAAAAACACTAGAAATACACGCTTTTATAAATGCACGTAAATACAATTATTTTTATTTTTTTAATCAATGTCCGTTACGTGGCCTTTCTCACAACTGCAAACACGACTATAATACGATATTCCATCATGGAATGCCAGTGCCTATCTTCCGGCTTCATCATCAGACCTTGAAACCTAATCGTGGTCAAATTCATTACAAGACTTTTCTAAGAAATCCAAAACAGTTATGATATGATTTTCCATCATGAAGTTCTAGTTCATATCTTCCGGCTCCATCATCAGATCAGTTCGACAGTACCATATTATTGTATTGTCATCAGAACTACATACAGCTGCCCATTTTCATTACGGTACAACCTTGGAAGATGGTTAAATTAGTTAGCTTAGATTCCATTACATAGTTAGTTACATACAGGTCGACCTAACAGAAGCGAGTTAAAAAAAAAAGCGTGTTAAAAATAGGTATCAATGTTCGTTCACAAAAACGTGTGAATCGTGAGGTTTTGTCAAGTTAGACATGTTTAAATGTGAGATGTCACTTTGTACAAACGCCAGCAGGTCAAGCTACCTGAAACTGTCAACTTTTTCCAATCAACTTTGAACCTTAATTCTTTAGCGACAAAGTTGAAAATCTAACAGAGAAGTTTGACAGATTGTAGTAGCTTGATGTGCTGGTGTGTGTACCAAAGTCCAAAAATTGTGTATTTTTGGAGCTATCAATTTTTTTCACATAAATTCTTAATGCATAGAAAGTATTAAGCCAATAAAAAACACATAGTAGTTGACGTCTACGTGTTCGCGTGTCCTTTCCTATAGGTACTCTTTATTTACTTACAAATTGATTTCAAATCTTGCAAGATCGATATATTTGTTTGGCAATGACAGATGCGCTGCGCTGCGCCTCGTCAAATGTGCCCCAAGACTACAAACGTACTACCTACTGTGTAGGTATTTGCGATCCTAACTTTGTTTTGTACTTTTTTTCACTGAAATGGATTGATTGGCATTTTCAATGAAATGCAATGTTGAATTCCGTGAAATACAAATGAATAGTTCACAAATCGTGCTAGGATTTTCGACGTGAAAACTTATATTTATTTATACTATTTTCCTCTTTTTGTTAGACCTTTCAATTTCAATTCTTTTTTTCCTTTTTGGGATTTATGGAACTAGGTATCATACTCTACCTAATGCTTAGTGTTCGTTCCTCATTCCAAAAATTAAGTAAAAACTCGTTTTCACGTCGAACTTGAACGTTAATGTTTTACCTGATTATCTAATAAACGGGTAATGCATACTTTTGCCTGCCCTGAGATCATACCTCCCTGTTTTAATCAAATTATCTAGTAGGTGTTTGTGGGCAACACTGAGAAGGTACTTCGTTGGTAACTAGGTACCAATTATGGTGGGCGCACGTGATATAATTACCGGACGTAATTATGTATGTACAGTAACGCTCGAAACTCCAGTGGCATGCTAAGGACTACATTGCTATGAACTGTGCGAGCACGATACAGCCAGTGCGTGTGCGTGAATGAGTGAAATAACATTATATTTCTGTTGCATTTACATAGAATAATAATAATAATAATAAATTTATTTCATAAAAAGGAGATTGTAGTACATGAGGCATACATAAAGTTATTCATATCAGTTTGTACCATGTCAAATACAATCTGGTGGGTGAAGTTCAGCTTTCCTAGCTAGGTTATAGAATAACCTGTATTAAGGAATAGCAGTCCCTGACCCTTACAAAAAGTTACAATAAACTAGTACAACAGCAATGATTATAATTGAGTACGTGCGCGCGCGTGTGAGTATGTGTGAGTGATTGTATAAGTGTAAGTGGCGTGTGAGGGTGTGTGTGTGTGTGAGTGTGTGTGTGTGTGTGTGTGTGTGTGTGTGTGTGTGTGTGTGTGTGTGTGTGTGTGTGTGTGTGTGATAGAGTGAAAGAGAGAGTGTAATGTAATATTTGATCTGTCACTGTCACTTACTGAGATATTTTTCTGTTTCATCATAGCTTTTATTTTGAAGAAATGTACGTAAAGTCTTTTTACACTTAAAGTAAGTCCGTAGATCAAGCAGATTTTGTTCAATTTATTGTACAGTGCTGGGCCTAAGTAGTTAAAGAATCCACTCGCAAATGATGTGCGTACTTGTGGAAGAGTGCAAACCAAGTCTTTCCTGCGCCTTGTTACTATTTTGTAAGGGGTTTTACGGTGCTGTAAAAGAACAGTTTGTAGGATGAAATGTTGTCGAACGTTAAGAAAATTACAACTCTACTATACAATAGACCAGTAGGGAACATGATAGGTCTTGAAGTAGCCACTTTCAGTACCGCTCTGTGTGCGATCTCGAGTGGTTTGAGTATAGTTTTCCCAGCACCACCCCAGCTTGTGATACAATATGTAACTATAGATAAGCACAGGGAATAGTAACATACACGTATAATATTTGGATTCGCAATACTTCGGAGGGTTTTAAATAGATAAATTAACTTGCGCACTCTACTGGTAAGTTGGTTAATTTGAGTTTTAAATTTAAGGTTTTTGTCTATACTACACCTAAGTATTTGATATGATCGACCACATTTAGGGATGGGCAGAGGCAAGAGGCATTTCCTTGTAGACACCTGTATTTGTGGGCTTTAATAGATACAGGAAATCTTGGCTGGGTGGCGAGACTAATTGAATAGGTAATGAAGTTAGTTTTGGAGGTGTTGAGTGTTAGTGAGTGGGAATAGAGCCAATTTAGGATTTTGTTGAAACCAGACTGTGCAAAGTGCTCAAGATCTGACCAGTTGTCAGCAACAAAGGTTATGGCAGTATCATCTGCAAAAGTTACAATCTTGGCGAAGAATACGCGTCATAGGGGCGACCCAGGGGCTGCAGTCTCGACATTCATAGCGATCGCTTTACGACCGAATTCGGTTGCAAAGTCCTGTCACTCCATACATTACACCTGTCAATCCGGGACTTTGCGACCGGATTCGGTCATAAAGCGATCGCTATGAATGTCGAGACTGCAGGGGCTGTTCTTACCATTGCATTGCTAAAATTCTCTGGTAGCTGGCTGCTGGCTGAAGTCCGAGTTCGAATCTTAATTACAATGTGTGGCTGTTTTTTGTTTCTTTGAAACCTTAATAATATTTGTATTTTATGCAAAACTTATTAGGTAATATTTATGTTTATTTATAATGTATTCATGCATATTATTTATTTATAAGAAATTAAATATTAGCTATTGTATTATTACTTAACTATTTATTTGATTATGTTGTACTTATTTTAAATCTTTTCATGTTGGAAGGTGGAAATAAAAAGGTCGTGTGTAGTGACAATGTTTATTCGTTTTATCTAATTGTAAAATTAGCAAACTTTTTTGAGAATTGTGACATTACATTCCTGCCTTCATAAGATTCATTTTTATAGGTACCCACAATAACATAACAAAGAAAGGATATTCAACACAAAAATAATTGTTGATACCCACTAATTATAGGTATCGGTATTCAGCAGAGTTTATTGAAAACTATTAAATGATTTAGACTTTAGGAACATGTTTTTTTATGTAACGTCACAATGAATGTATTGAGGTTATAGCTTAAGTGTTCATTTTCTTGACGAAAAGAAGATTGAAACTAAACCTCAAATTAAGATCATTAAATTATTACGGGTATACCAATAGGTATTACTAAATATTTAGTTACACCGTTTATTTATTAAAAACAAAACATCTAAATAGTTAATATTATTTTGTATAACCTCTATTATTTTCAATACAGTCAAGTAGACGTTTGCGCATGGACCCTACAATATTACCACATATTTTGGTTCCTCTTAAATTTTTCCACATCTCCATGCAATGTGCTTTTAGTTGTGGTATACACCTCTCTTCCCGTGACTCCCACCTTTGAACTATCAAACCCCATAGATTGTCTATGGGGTAGACGTCGGGTGATCGCGCTGGCCATGGAACAACAATTATCTCCGGGTGATTGTAAAACCACTCACGCACAGTGCTTGCCCGGTGAATATGACAATTGTCCTGGACAAATGATATTTTTATCGTTCTAATTAAAGCTAGTTCTCCTGGCCCTGCGGCACTCATCCATCCCCACATATTAATTGTAATTCGACTTGAGTCTGTATTTGGGTTTACATTTTTATCACATCAGCGAGTGTTATCCTTGGGCCATAAATGAAGCCTACCCTTTTGACTAGATTTGAAGGTCTTTTCATCTAAAAATATGGTAGTATTCCAGTCAAAATCTAAATAATCCCGTGCGAAACGTAATCGTTCTTGTTTATGTCTCTCTGTCAAGAACTGCTTTTTAGCTGGTATTCTATGATGCAAGCCTTCAGCGTGGAGGGCACGGCAAATGCAATGAGGTGTCGAATAATACCGCAAACTGTCTAGTTGGTGTTAAACTATTTGTTTCATACTCGCTCACCATAATTATGTCGTCGCTGCGCCTCGCTAATAAGCGACGGCCTTCCACTTCACTGTCGACAAGCAAGGCTACCCTCTTCCTCATATCTCTTGATCCAGCTACTTACAGTATTCCTCTAAAACAAAAAAAGTGATATTAGGCAGCTATAATAGAATACTAGTGACTTCATTTTTGTATAATATAAAAATATTTATTTAATATAAAAATATTAAAACTCTGCATTTATAAATTCAATAATAAACACTGATTATTTATCTTTTAGGCCTCATGATGGATTAAAACCACAATAAAAAGAATTAATCCATATGTCACCAAATAATCTTAGGTAAAATTTCAAATAAAAGTTTAAGTTACAATTCATAAATATAATACTCACATTCAGTCCGGTTTCATCAGATATTTCTGTTCTATTAAGGCCACTTTTATGCACCGCAATAATAGTCGCCCCCGCCTCAATATTAATATTTGGCTGCATTTTGAGAACAAATACAATACCGCTATCTATTATATCACACGTCACTAACCAACAACTACAACCAAAAGACAACGTTTATTCCGATCAAATTAACTATTCATAAAACTCATGTCTACCTCACAGAAATCTGAATTCTTTATTTAGTTTTCTGTGATCTACCTTTCTAACTTTACGAAATGTGTGAACAAAGCGAACAAGATAAAGAATATTATATTTCTCTCTCATTACTTCCAATCGAGTAAAAACTTACAGAAAGTCGAAGTACTGCGGGAGATTCGAACACACGGCTCACCGATTCACGCATCTATCTGCACGCGCTTAACCGCAAAGTCATCTTGACTCATATTATAACGTTGAAATTATGAACTACAATCACTTGTTGACGACAATATGTTTATTTTCTTGAAACTAGAAGGATGTAAGTCAAATTAAACGTCAAGCTATTGCTTTGTGAGATTGCCTATGGACTTTTGGTCGACACTGTACCTCGATCGATAATCCTACTTCCTAATAATATTATTATCGCGAAAGTTTGTACGGATGGATGGATTTTTGTTACTCTTTCACGCAAAAACTACTGAACGGATTTGGATGAAATTTGGTACACAGATAGTTTATAACCAGGATTAACACATAGGATAGGACTTTTTATCCGGATATTCCCACGGGATTGGAACCGTGGGGCACAGCTTCTACCTATATACATATAGGTACATATTAACATATATATGTAGGTGTTTATCTTGTCTGTCATCGTCGATAAAAACGATTCGTTTACATTGCAAATCCAATCCAATACCTACAAGATAATTTTGGATACATATTTTAGTTTAGGTGCATTTCCCTATTTTAGTTTAGTTCACGTAATTCAATTCTTGTTTAAAGCTTCTAGTAGTCGTTATAGAGAAATATCACATAAAATAATAACAGTTTTTAATACCTTGCATTCATTCCGCATTTCTAGAATTTCGAGTATTAGATACCAAGAACTCCAATTATTTAGACTGAGACCTTGTTATGTATTTATTTATTTATTTTGATATGTACACCAACGACCTATTCACTAGAAACATTAACATAATAAAAAAACATAAGCATTGAGTTATGGTGAATTAGTCATTTACAGGCGTGCGTATATAAAAAATAGCTTCTTAAATATTACGTTTTAACAAGATTTTAGTCGTAGTGAAGACCGAAAAATAAATTAGAAACAAAAAACAAAACATTAAGTAAGATACAAAAATCATAATCGAAATTAGAATCAAAAATTAAAATCAAAATTATCATTAGAATCAAAATAAAAACTTTAAGATTAAAATTTAAATTAAAAAATAAACAGTGCAATTGATATTTAAAATTTAAAGCGGTAGAACGAGATAACGAGTGCAATTAAAGAAAATTCCCAAAATTTTTATGTATAATAAGTATGTGTGTTACGTGTTATTGTTTGAAACTCTAGGTCTTGATTGATATACTCGTAAATTTTAGAGCCGACCCCGAGACCCTATCAGTTTCTCTCGTAATTGATACTAAGAACAAAGTTAGTAATCGACCAAGAGCTGATTCCGTATCCGTGGAATGAAATTGACGTTTGAGAGTTCTAGTATGAAAAATTTTCAAAATTTATTCTCAGGATAAGAGACTTCTATTAGGTATTTTTAGTTTGGTTGAAATTCGCCCTAAGAGCGTCATTATTTTCAGTTAGGTACAGACGCCAGCACATCAAGTTACTACAATCTGTCAAATTTCTTTAATAGATTTTCAACTTTATCGCTCAAGCATTAAGGTTCAAGGTTGATTGGATAATTTTGACAGTTTCGGGTAGCTTGACCTGCTGGCGTCTGTACTAGTCTTGATTAAGAATTTTTGTTTGAAACTTTTGATGTTTTTTAAACTTTAGTTAGATCATTGAGATTGATGTCATTTCTAGGAAGTTCAAGGTTCAGTGTGAGTGCAGTACAAAGTTTCAGTGTCTTTATAATCTAAGAGTCATGAACCAACTTTGACGAAAGACGTACAATTTTAGTTCAGTTGGGCAAAGTTCTAATTTTTGGATCTTGAAATCTTTACTCCTTTTAGCTTCAAAGTTAGACAACTTTTTGTTAGTGTTTAGATATTGATAATTGATCTTATAGAGATTAATGGTTTTTTCCCTTTGTTTCAACAGTTCTCGACTCTGTGTCTACTCTCTTCAAACCTCATCATAAATCTTCAAAACTTATTTCCAAACTTATTTTAGTGCCATCGCATCGTCCTTCACACGTGTAGTTTTCAATATCATTAGTGCACTCATTGGTATAATAATACATCTTACTGTTTGTTGACTACCGAGATGAAGACTTATGGCCGATTCCTACAACTTACGGACCTATATTGGTTAAAATTGTGACTCTTGTATCTTTACCAATAATGAAGCAAAGACTTTTGGGGTACGGAACCCTAAAATATAAGGGAGTACTTGTAAACTAAAGTAAAATGAAACCAATGTTGTTTATTAGAGGTACTGTAGGCCGCACGTGGTTACAGGTTAACCCTAGCCACGTAGGACGGAACTTCAATACAAAAGAGACATTAGTGCGGTCGAAGAAAGAATGCGTCCTTGCCAACAGCTGTCAGTTTTATAAAACGATTACTTGTTTTGCAAAGATCTTTATTAGCTACTAGAGTTCTCTCACTGACAGGTGTCAGGAACGCATTCTCTCGACGGCCGGACTATAACTTAAACTAGATTTGTTACCACTGACGTGTGGCTTAACTATGGACATACTCGTAGTTAGTAAATTAAGTCCATGGACGTAAATCTGAGTTCAGTGATGTAACTTCTATTTGCTGGAAGAGAATAAGTAGAAGAGTTTTTACGGTACCAATTAATTAGTAGTAGTATTAATTAGTAGGGTTTTAAGCAAATTTGTATGCCGTCATTTGATTTATTTTCTAACAGGTAAAACCGGTTATTGACTAGTGTTAGAATTAACGGTTATTATTTAATTTAAGTATTTACCATACCTACACAATTTGTGAGCAAGCTTGAAACGGCCAAGTGCGAGTCGGACTCGCGCACCGAGGGTTCCGTACAATTTCAATTAACGATTTATGACGTATTAAAAAAAAACTACTTACTAGATCTCGTTCAAACCAATTTTCGGTGGAAGTTTACATGGTAATATGCACATCATATATTTTTTAGTCCTAACCTTCTCTTATTTTAGAAGTTACGGGGGGGGGCGGCACACATTTTACCACTTTGGAAGTGATTCTCGCGCAAACTATTCAGTTTACAAAAAAATGATATTAGAAACCTCAATATCATTATTGAAGACCCACACGTACGGGTGTGATGAAAAAAATTTTTTGAGTTTCAGTTCTAAGTATGGGGAACACCCAAAATGTATTGTATTTTTTTTCCTATTTTTGTGTGAAAATCTTAATGCGGTTCACTGAATACATCTACTTACCAAGTTTCAACAGTACAGTTCTTATAGTTTCGGAAAAAGTGGCGATGACATACGGACGGACAGACAGACAGACAGACATGACGAATCCATAAGGGTTCCGGTTTTTGCCATTTGGCTACGGAACCCTACAAACACTAAACTTGTGAACGAAGACTAGTCTGTAACTATAATGGGTGATTGGTAATAGGGTGCATTCCTTGACATAGGTACTAAAGCTAATTTGCAGCATGTTTTATCTTCGATAACTTGGGGCCCAAAGTGGGTTATTTTGGAGATATAGAACTTTTTATTTTTATTTTTTATCTTGGCCATAAACTGTGAGAAATCGAGCTTTGGGCGTCCAAAGCTTGATTTCTAGTCTTTCTATTTTTTTTTATTTTGTAGCTGGTACTTTTATGATAACTCATGAACGAATGAATCCTTCCAATAAGTTTAGTGCAAGCTATTACACTACTCAACACTAAAAAAATATCTGAATTGGTTTATATTGTTTCATATTGAGGTTGACTAATAATAACTATATGTATCAAAAGAACCGGAGTTATCGACATAGATTGCAGAGTAAGCAAACTGAAGTGGCAGTAAGCTGGCCATGTTTGTCGAAGGACCGATGGCCGATGGAGCAGACGAGTCCTGGAGTAGAGACTGCGTATCGGCAAGCGTAGTGTGGGACGCCCCAGCTAGATGGACGGACGACCTAAAGAAGGTGGCTGGGACAGACTGGATGCTCTCCGCTTCTAAAACCCTAAAAATTCTACCGTTAGTAAGCAAAACGATTCGTTTTTGTTTATAGGAACCGAGCATAAGAAAAGTATGGAAGAAAAAGATATTATGTTGCACTGACCCAAATAGCCAAATTGGGCTCATGAGCAATTCACCAGATTCGTAATTCACCTGATTCTCGATTTACCAGATTATGAATTGACCAGATTCTCAACACATTGGATAGGCTTTCAGCCATACCCACAACACTTAAGATGAAAACAGCTTGAAAGTGAGATAGATTGCAGTTCTATAAGTGTTTATTAGTCCATGAAGCTTTGGATAAAAGTTATAGAGAGATTTCTCTTGTAATACGTATGTAGGTATGTATGTTTTCGGTACTAAGAGAACAGATACTACTCAGGTAAGTAGGTTGGTGAGTTGCCGGTAACTCACCAAGGCACCAAGGTCTATTGTACTGATTCCCGAAACTACCAGAATTAAACCCTGCAGGCGGGCGGCTATTTTTCTCGGTACTCGAATATACATATAGCAGTACTATGTATGAACGCCATTTCATAGAAATGTGTACGAAATTAATTTCTGCAACGTTGCATCCTTTGAGCAATGTAGTTGATTAAGTTTACTCGTAATATCGACAACGGACTTCACTTGAAAGAGATTCCTTTGAATAGAATAATTTGAAATAGAATTATAGAGGAATGCGCCGGCTCCTGTAATACAGTTTCTAGCTATGAGTACCTCAGGAGCCAGGGAATTTAATTAATGTTTGTGACCTAGTGTTTACTTATGACAAAGATTTTTTATGTCAAGAGGGTAGGTATTGGGGCGACCTTGAGTTGCTGGGGAGCTTGGACCAGTCCAAGCACCCCAGCAAACTAGAACTTGACCTTATCGACTCGTCAGATTTGTTGTTGTTTTTCAGATGTTGGCGATTTTTTGGAACGTTTCTAAGACGGCTACAAGTTAACTTTTGATGGAGATTGCATATAACGAAGGCAATTCGATTTCTTCGTTATCAGAATGACCGCACATGATGTAACTGAAATAATAGTCAAAACGCTAAGTACAGACGTCTATTAATGCACTAAAGTTAACTTATTACCAAAATATCACTTGATTAGGCAGATGCATTCAGATTACAATATGGAAACGCAATGAATTCTATATAGGATGGCAAGACAACCATTCACAAGCGCGTCTCAACTCTCGACACCAAAAGTCAGCTCCGAGCTCTAAGGTCAACATTAAAATTCACAAACCACAAACATATCGACTGACAAGTCAGCCGTCAACCCAGTGTTGCACTTCCTCTATCGCCCTCACCCAAGTGTGTTGACGTTTCCGGTTAGTAATAATTAGATGATATTATTACTAATCAAAAATAAATTCAGATCAGTGGTTTTAATTACTTTATTGCCTAGCCTTTCAACTAAACGGCGCCGTTCAACTAGCTCCTGAATGATATTCAGCCATTTAATCAAACGGCTAGGTAAATGACTTGGATCGTTTACGTTTAACCTTGTCTAGTCCGGTAATTTAAATTGATTGATTGGTGACTAATTTAAAGCGACAGTTGCTTATAGTAGTTTTAGAAAATATCAAAATTACAAAATGCATGCATGTCAGATTATTTCTATAGTTTCAGCGAAATCGTGTACTATGTAAAATTCGTATAATAGAACTCTGCCTTCCCCTTCATACAGATAAAGAGTTTATATGAATTGGAACATGTTTTGATCGATGTGATAGCATTTTGTTTATATTCTTGCAGTAACATAACTTCCTGACTTCAACATAAAAATTACTACATCTCACAAAAAGGCCTGTATATTTTGACTGGACTACTTGCATTTTTTTAAATAAAAGTACAAAATAATGAAATGGTCCCATTAAAAAATAATAATTAAATTAAAGATACTCTTATTTTAGGTCTCACAGAGGGGAGGTCTTTGTCTCAGCAGTGCCATTGAACAGCTGATTGTGCTAATTCAATCTTACAGAATATTACGGTATATAAAGTAAAGTATCAGTTCTTTGGCTGGATCGCTCTCAAGATGAGCTAAACACACAAATGAAACCTGATAACAAAACTAAAAAATCTTAAAGACCTATAGGGAAGCGAACAGTGGTATACGTCCGTTCCGAAGTTCAAAAGTGCCTTTTTGAAAGAAATGATTTTACTATAAACGACGAAAAAAAAAATACTAGAAATAATTGTACACAATTATTTCTAGTATTTTTTAATTTCGTAAATTCATTGTTAGAATAAGCGCGACGATGAAAACACGTTCGCTTGGAATAATCGTAATAATCGTAATAATTATAACATTGTAACAATTTATAGCCCCTACAGTACTATTAATCTATTAATCCTAAGTTCTTTGGGTCGGCGACGTATTGCGCTGAGTCGAGGAATTATCTAGTTGACTAGCTAGCCATTAGCCTTTCGCAGAAACTTGATCAATTATCAATTAATTATAGCTGCACATAGGCTTCAACTGAATGAGATAATTAATTAATCTAAATCTCAGACTGTAGAGCAATTAATGGGAAATACTTAGAAGCGTAGATTTGCACATCCCATAATATGTATAATTCTAAGGGAGAGTTCTTTGTGAATTGTGACATTTCTAGTACAATAGAGAGATAAGTAGGTATATAAATCAATAGAGTTCTTTCATCCACGTGAGAAACATAAGAATCAAAAAGTTTTGTGAATGCAGCACATATAGTGATTAAAAAAGATTAAAAAGTTTTAAGGACAGTCTCCAAAGAGCGTTTTCCGGTTTTCCTGCAGATATAACGGTTAAAACGTGCCTGCTCTAACTACCCGTCCAAATATCTACCCTGTGGGTTTATTCAAAAAGTGTAATTTTTTAACTTTCATGCCACTTTTAACAAGTTTATTGATGAGGTACCCCCTTCAGAAATATTATAACCTTCAGTCTCCTTTACACTAAGGGCCGATTTTTTGATCCGTAGTTAAACTCAACCAATTGATAAAAATGGTAAAATTTTTGCAAAATGTAATTTTTGGTCAATTTTTAGTCTATCAATGGATATAATATCATTGCCAATGGTCAAATAATTAACTATTAGTTAAAAAAAATAACCATTAGATAAACTAAAAATTGATCAAAAATTAAATTTTACAAAAATTTAACCATTAATTACCATTTTTAACAATTGGTTGAGTTTAACTACGGATAAAAATATCGGCCCTAAGTTTCGTGTCTGTAAAGTTCCCAGCTGTATTCACACTACCTCTATATAAACAACTATAAAGAAAGTAAAAAATAATTAAGTAAAAGAAAATCCAAAGTCTTTAATTAAAGCACGTGAAACATTCATATCGCGTATTTCATTCCAAGTTTATATTTTGTCACCTTCCCCATTCCCGTTATAAAAATATAAAATGTGTCAATGAAAAGTGAAAACGAGCCTGAAGTACAGTCAAGCAGAAAACTTACGCAATCGAAATCTATCTAAAGGTTAGTTGTTTTCCCACCCGTACCTACTGCCGTCGATGTGTCAAAAAATAAAAATATGCTTTTCTCGGAATAAAGACGTAGGCAACAAGTGCTGAAAGCGTATTACTTCATCACAAGCGAGGGGACAGCTTGTTAAAAATACAGGGGATAAAATACAGGGGATAAAATACAGGGGATAAAATACAGGGGATAAAATTCCGTGTCATCTATAACTGAAACACACTTTCCTAAACCTTGACTCTTGAACTAACCATTTGTACAGACCCCAGCACATCAAGCTACTACAATCTGCCAAATTACTTTAATAGATTTTCAACTTTATCGCTGAAGAATTAAGGATTGGGAAAATTTGACGACAGGGTTTTACTGATCGGAAATAATTGAAGAAAAGCAATAAAATCCAGTTCGTCAACACTGGAACGAATTAAACTTTTTACCGATCGTCAAATTAAAAAAAATACGATTGACGTGTAAAAGTGTCCGTACTCACGGCTACACATCAAGCTATACATAACCAGTATAAGCTGACTTCTGATTGTACGAAAAACCTATACAATGAGAGGTCAGCTAAAACTGGAAATGTATAGCTTGATGTGTTATAGCCGTGTGTACAAACCTATTTACAGAAAATAAATCATTTATCATTTATAACGAGAAGATGTTACTGTTCTGTAATATTCATTTTAACTTTGCATACCTACAGTATTACAGTATATTACTAAAATGTAAATTAGTCGTAGCCATCCTCGAAAAGGAAAATATAGCTTACAGAACATAGGTGCCGATGGTCATTTTGATTTTGAGTTTCACAGCTTGAGCATACTTTATACTCGCAAATAAATCAAACCCCGTCCCATCGACCTAGAATCATGAAATTTGGCAAGAAGCAAGGTCAGCACAAGTAAGGAAAAAATCGTTAATTATTTAGCTGTAGTTTTATTAAATCAACAAATATTTTTTCTGCAATTGCGAACTCTCATTTGTAGTTGGAGAATTGTCCGTGACGACATATCAATGTAGGGGTCGTACATTTTATCGACTATAAAATTAAGTTTGTTCTTGAGATCAATTCATCCCAATTACTTGTGTATTTCTTTTTAATTCTTGCTATATATTTATTTGACAAAATACCGAAGTTGTGATACTATAACATTATCGACATAGGCGAAGATAAAATGTATTATTGAAGCTAATTAAAAAACCACTCATCAGAACTTGACCAAATTTATATGGGGCCACCCCTAAGGTATCCCTTTTCTAATAAAAAAAAAGAACATAATCGATATCGGTCGCCGTGGCGTGGTACAAAATGTTCACTGTACATATTGCACTACACTGTGTTCTGACGTAAACTCCGTTCATTAGTATTAAATTTCTGATTTTGATCATCTACTTTTGCTGTTGGCTGTACTACACCTCTAGCTAATCCTTCGGGGATTAGAGACGCGATGTTATGATGTTCATAAAAAATAAATGACGATAACCTTCTCTTTTTTTAAGTCTCATAAAAGGTACGATTCGCAAAAGTGGTGAGTGTACGTCAATTAAAAAAAATATGGCACCCTAAAATCAACAAAACTTTCGTTCTGACTGTACTAATACGTGTTCATTAACAAATCGGAGCTTTCTAATTTATTACGATCGTTGTACGACACAATGCGACATGAGTCACCCCCAGGGAAGTTGCGTGTACGACTGCTACTACCACCCCATCCTAGCTTGACCTCTCGACCCCTTCATCCGCTAAGCTGTTGGGTTAACAAGCCTTTGGTGTCGACAGCTCAACTTACAATGGGTGCAATATGCAGAGAGGGCTGCGCGTTGCGTTAAATTTTTTGTTTATTTGTATGAGTCATGATTGAGAAATTCTTGGCGTGGTGTGTTCGGTGAATGAATTACGCATATTATTATTTTATGTTTAACATGCTGGGTGGTTTTATGGATTATTTGAAAATAATCTCATTAGCTTCGCGAATTCCCTTATTGTAGCATGGCAATTTTTCGACTCGATACTAGGACTATTAGGTTAACCGATTTTTGACAGCTGTGTTAGAACGTACATATTCCAGATTTCGAAAAAGTTTACTTTAAAATGCGTAATAAAATAAATATATAAACTGCCTCATCTTATCGAATTATCTTATTTATGGCTTCTCGCAGACATTATAATACCGTACGTGTATCAACCAATGTATTGTGTGTTCCAGCAATCACTAATTCCATCTGTCAAAAAACGGTTTACCTAATGGACAGGGTATAGACATGTCATGATGTGCAAGCGCACACTTGTGCACGCTTTTGTGCGCGCTTTTGTCTGTAACACGGTCACGCCTGGCGAATGGCGAAAAATAGGTCAGTAAGCGTTAAAAACCATTAAATTTTATAAAGAAATTAACTGATTTTGATTTCCGAGTCACGTTTCATGATATTTTCGGAGAATATTAGTAAAAAAATATTAGTGCAAGTAATTTTGACTAGGATTACGAGATTCCTTAACAAATCTCTTTTAGGTTTATCCATACTGACAGAACCATCTCAATTATTAATATTTTTAGAAGGTTAGGAACCTAATCACTAAAGATATTCATCATCCTTGCGAACTGCTGAGCGCGGGGTCTTGGACTCAATCCCCAGTTTAGACAATGTTGCTTTCTCCATTATAGTACGGCCGACGAGTGAATGCGTTCTTGAAACCTGTCAGTTCCAAACAATCGAATACAAATCAATATATATTACTTACTTGAACTGGCTCACACACAGGACAGGCTTGAACAGGTGTCGGGAACACAGCGACGACGGCCGGATTGTAGGAATTACTCAGTTAGGATTAATGTCCGGTTAATTGGAAGTAGGTTCACGTTTTATTACATGTGACACTAACATGGACGCCGAAATGCGATACCATTATTGTAACGATGAATCCAGGATCACGGCCGTTCCTATAAACCGCTAGTTTAAGCCTAAAAGCCTGTCAGTCAGGCAGTTATCGGGAATTCCAATTTGCAACGTAGACATTTATTGATACCATTACCTTGAAATGCAATTATGCACTGCGATTGCAAATGAATCCTCATAATTAATTTCGCAGTACTGTGTCATATTTGGTGGACCAACCCGACCCGAATATCACAAGGAAACACATCACTCACATGCCTTATTATATAAAATATAATTGGTAGGTATCTATGGTCTAATCACAAATAGTATTAACTAGCTGCGCCCCGCGTTTTCACCCGCATATGTTTTGATCCCGTGGGAATATCGGGATAAAAAGTATCCTTAATCCTAGTTATAAACCATCCGTGGGCCAAATTTCATCCAAATCTGTTCAGTAGTTTTTGCGTGAAAGAGTAACAAACATCCATCCATCCATCCTTTCATCCATACAAACTTTCGCGTTTATAATATTATTAGTAGGATTATATATTATACAGGGTGGCAGGGCATCGACGCGCAAACTGTAACCATGAATTCAGCACATGAGTTTAGACCCCATAGCGTAGAAATTTTTCGTCGGTTATCAAAAAAAATCTTCTATTTCGTAGAAAACGTCAATACCTACGCGGTCAAAATGTATGGAACAGCAATATTTTTTTTTAATAACCGAATAAATATTTCTACGCTATGGGGTCTAAACTCATGTGCTGAATTCATGGTTACAGTTTGCGCGTCGATGCCCTACGCTACTGTCTTCTTAGTTTTAATATTTGCGCGTGTCCGTACGCTCATGAATGTCATCTATATTATATACTTAGTTAAAATATTTCTCATTAAGTGAAATTTTTAGTAAATTTCATTTGAGTAAATAAAGATTCTTTAACCACAAAACTACGAGTTTGATAAAATTAGCGCTAAGTCGGTAATAAAGCAAACTAGTAGCACTTTACTCCATCTCGTTGCAAAGGAAAATTCTGAGAACTGAGCAAAACTTAGACAGAGAATGCTGAGCAAAATGAAACAATATTCGTTTCAGACTATCTATTTAATAAATATCCATATTTTGTCAACAGAACTACGTATTAATTAACTCGCTAGCATTTTGGTTCTCGTGTTACTGGACATTTCATTTCCGCTTAGGTATCAATCCAATATCGTACAAAGGCGTCTAGACTAGAATTCAAATACAAATTAATATTGCTTCCTCATTGTTTCAGACGTTGGTGTCGAATGTTATTATACTATGCATGACTATATACGTTTCAGGATGTGAGAAAGGTACGTACCTATTGTTCTATAATTATCATTATACCTGCTTACAGAGTGGAAAAATATAGAATGTTTCCTAAAACATTTGATTCCATGATTTCACACGTTAGCTGCGGCACCAATTTTTGCAAACTTACCGTTCCTGCGGCACGACGTATTATCGGCCCGCACCGTGACCAGACGTTAGGGCGACACGCGGTCTATTAGACCCCACCTCCTTTAACAGACTAAAATCCATTTTCTGGCGCGAAATCAAAGATAAATGAAAAATTTTGGTCTTATCGATATAGACAGTGAATTGATGAACCCTAATCTACCGTCGCCCCGGGATCTGATAGCTAGTTTAGGAATTATTGGCAAAACAAAATATGGGATCTTAAACACCTCGTAACGCACTGAAATAGGGTTTTTCGCTAAGATTAGCGATGGGAAAAATAATATTGACGCAACGACGTTCATCTATTTTTGTGTGAAAATCTTAATGCGGTTCACAGAATAGTAAAAAAAGAAAACCAGAAGTAGAAAAGAAACTATCCTATGTATTCTGCCTCGGGCTTTAAAAATACACTTATTAGAACTTGAATTAACATAAAAAAATCAGTAACAATATACTTTTTTATAAAAAATCGCAATATAGTACATATATTTTGTACTTATTTATGAGTGTTTTTCATTGAAACAGGGTAGACAATAAGATTTTTTGCACTGAGAGCACTGAGTCAAAATCTTTTTGGATTTTTTGTCAGCTTCACGAGATGGTAAAAATGTGCGTAGTTTCTGGTAACAACCAACACATCTTCTTCTTTTTTTACCCTTTTCGAGGCAATGACGACATCCGACATCGTTTAGACATGCTCGGCGATGTAAAAGAACGTGCTCTCCAATCGACGTGATGCACAACACTAGTCGCGGGAAGCTCGCGTTGGGTGCGGTACGAGGTCCGGGGGGATATCGGACGTTTTAGCCTCGTTCCGCACTGCATTAAAATTATATTAATTCAGTGCGGTACGAGGCCTAAGACATCCGGTACCAAGGTAGGTATACCACCGAGTCCGGGACCATTAGCGCGTCTCAAATATACATTTATCTTTTTTCTATACTGGACCAAACCAAAGCTATGCCCTTCGCACGACAGAGATGTTCACGTTTTTCCTTGCCGCACCACAAGGAAGTTGCATGAGGGGTGATTTAGGCCTCGTTTCGCACTTAACGTGTTAACAAGCCTTTTTTAGCTCGTTAAATCATGGAATCAAATGTTCGCCTCACCTTCATGCACTATGCATGAGAAACGGAGGTAGTTTTCCATCGATAGTTTTAGAACGCAATTCCTTAATTGCATTCAAATACAGGGCATTCAATTTGAAACCATCTTAGAGTTAACACGTATTAATGTCAAACGAAAGTTTGACACGTGTTTTCTTAATGACCTGCCTGCCCAAGGACTCGTTCGACATCCATCAATGAACCAGCAATAGACGGCATTCACAAACGAAGGAATAATTAAATTACATCAAAAATAAATTGTGTGTATGAAGGATGAAAATTTAATGTGTTCAGCCACTACTTATTCCAATAGACGTCATTCATTCGTGCACTAAGAGGGGAGGCTGATTAACCATCCAAATGTCGATTAGGCGGTGAACTTTGAACTGAATTCAGTTCTGTTGGCTTCGAACCTTCGTGCAGGTAACTGACAAGTGGACAGTACGAGACAGCATTACAGTCCTAACGTTCGCCGAAGCTGCACACATACAGTTAAGGTGGCTCCCGTGACGGCAGGCATCATGAGTGTCCTTAGGGCATGGAGCATTATTATGATGTTGACGAATCCCGAACAAGGTGATTTGTGATAACAAATTTATACCGTCTTTTTTTTAGGGATCCTTGAAATATCGGAAGAATTTTCCGAAGTTTTTCTCCTCAATTAAAATACGTGCTTGGTTATAGAGGTCGCGCAGCTTCGTGCGGTGCGGGGTTTCGAAGCGCGACTCCCTTGCGGTCCAACTAAGGTTTTCCTTGACGGCCCCGAATCCTACATCGTATGGCTGAAGAATGATCGAGAATTCCGCTACCGGTTCCCTAAACTAAACCCTGAGAAAAGGTAAGTGACAATGATGTTTGTAATGCTTGCGCTTTGCTCTCATTTTGACCGACAGACGTTAAGCAATAATGCGATTTGTATGTGCTCAGTTTAGCAATAATATTTTATTTTTGACATTATTGGTGGTACATTGGTGGCAGTCGACCAGTGGTAACTTTTTGACCTTTAGTTGGCTTGGCGTACTACGAAGTCTCAATGGAATACGGGTTGTTTTAGTTACCATACCACTGCACGTGCAGCCTACTCTACGTTTATTATGCTGTTGCTAAACCAATTGAGTTCCGGAATTTCACAATCATCATTTTCATTATATCTTACTACATATTTATTTAAAGTGTGTGTAACATTTAAATTTGACGGCACGGTTGGCGCAGTGGTTAAGCGATTGACTGCTGCGCTGCGTGTCGCGGGTTCGATTCCCGCACGGAACAAATATTTGTATGACCTACATGTATTTGTTCCGAGTCTGGGTGTTTTTCTATCTATAATATGTATGTATTTACAAAAAAAAAAAAAATTGTATATAAGTAGTTTATCAGCCATCTTGTTACCATAACACAAGCATTAGGTTGCTTAGCTTGGGACAAATGGTGCTGTGTGAAATGTCCAGGGATATTATTATATTATTATTATTTAAATTAGGAAAGAATTTAATCAATTGTTCTCTTCATTCATTGACTTCTTAACGCTAAAACCTAAAAATCGTTGTTTGTCTATTACTTTAAGTTACTACATCCCATCAGTTTCAATTACTACAACTTTGCATGCCATCATTACATGGCTTATGTGTCTTTGCACTGAAACTTTATGTAACATCTTTTGTACCTACCACATTTTATGCAAATTATCGTTTTTTATTTGATTTAATTAAATCCTTATTTGCTTTGAATCGGCGCTTCATCTCAGTAATCACGATAATCTCGACTTTCTACAAGCTACTTAAGTAGGCGCTGTAAGAGCCTTTTGCCGGCACGTTTCTACCATGCTACCTTTATGAAGTTTATAAGTTGATGGAATGTACAATTATCAGACAAACGCTAATTCATATTAAGCTTAATAAGAGTCAGCTGAGCTAGGTGTTATAATTTTTTTTTTATTGTTTTAGGGCGGATTTTCCATAATCGGATAACTTTTATCTGAAGAACAATATTATGGAAGTTTGGCTTATTTTCTGTTCAAAACTACTGTCAAACCGCAATATCTATTCCTCAGATAAAAGTTATGGGACTTTCGAAAAATCAGCTCTTAGGTTATTTAGGCAAGTTATCCTAATGATAAAGATATTTTATTTTGCAAATAAGGCTAGGTATATAACGTTACATGCGTTTCATCCCGGTACCATGTCACTCTTAGGTGATAACAGTGGTCTGCTGAAATAATTATTTCATACGATTCAGCCATAGTTCGGAATATTGCGTAGCCTTTCATTTAATTATGCGACCTGCGAAATATGTGTGGCCGAATATATGTAGGTATAGATGCTTTGCGCTTTTGCTCGCCGAATTTACAGCTTGATGAACAACTGCAAATATCGTATGCTTTTGTGATGGTTTTACAACAACATTCATTCATTTCGTGGTATCGAATTTGATAGTTGTTACAATATGTATATTGTATACTCGTGGATCCAGATTGTATTTATAATTACATTGCAAAAATTTCTCGGAATAATTCGGACGTGTGCCTACGTACGGCTTTTAGAGATTTTCGGTTTTTCGAAAATTCATGACGATCACGTATTCGCGGGATGTATTGCGTATCGGGCGCGGCGTATGGAACAGTGGTAATGGCCACGACTCAGATACGAGTCGAAGGTCGCAGGTTCGAACCCAGACAGGCGCTTTCATCATCAGCCTATATTGTTCCCACTGCTGAGGCACAATCCTCCATCTCTTCGAGATGGGAGTCGGCTATATATCTACCACGCGAGTCCAGTGCGAGTTGGTAGATGTCAGATGACAAGCGCTTTCATTTGTGTAAATTATTTCATCAGCACTGCTGTCAAAACGGTGAATGAAAACATCGTGAGGAAACCGGCGTGTCCTAGAACGAAAAATTCGTAAACATGTGACATCTACCAAACTGCACTTGGCCCGAGTAGTGGATTACGGCCCACTCCCTCTTACCGAGCGGAGACGTGTGTCCCATTGTAGGCTGATATTAGTGGGGACATTATAGACTGATTATGTATGTACCTACGTATTCGCTCGAACGATCTTTATGGTTAGGACGCGGGGTTACACATTTCATCTTCATGGCGAAAACGTCAGGGTAACCCGCATAATTCGAATTTTCTTCCCTTTTTTGCAATTTGCGGCTCAGTATCAGGTCGTATGTCGATCTAAATATTATTCGCGGCCGTAACAAATATTCATCTGTAGAATTATAATCATACCAGCTGCGCCCCGCGGTTTCACCCGCATAAGTTTCGATCCCGTGGGAATATCGGGATAAAAAGTATCCTATATGTTAATCCTGGTTATAAACTATCTATGTGTCAAATTTCATCTAAATCCGTTCAGTAGTTTTTGCGTGAAAGAGTAACAAACATCCATCCATCTGTCCATCCATTCATCCATACAAACTTTCACGTTTATAATATTATAATATAATATAGTAGGAAATGTCAGCAATACATCTCTCTAAGTTATATGTATAAGTATTACTACACTTGAATGACCATTTCATGAAATTATGACATTTTTTTTTAATGATTATTATTCTGTACATTCATTTTTGTTACGGTCCCGAATCATATTTGAACTGACACAGAACACTGACCAGCAAAATAAAGTAAAGTAAAAACGTAAGAAAAGAATTTAGCGGGATACCTTACCGCATCCCCTTCACATGGACGGGCATCTTGAAATCCAAATATTCAATAGTCGAGTTAATCGTGTCAGCTTGTCAGTGTTGAACTTCAAAATCCTGCCCTAGATTTGTACTTAAATGGTACACAATTGATCTTGACAGTGATGGGTAGGAAACGTGTAGGTAATACTGCAGCCCTTTTGACCACTGTTGATAAGTTCAGGACTGACACTGAACACGCAACTGACTTCGCTACCTTGAAAGGTTATTACTAAAATAGCCAAATACTGCTTCAGTTTACACAAACTGACCTAGTTTTGAATGTTAACTTTAAAGCTCTATTTTTGGTACGTTTACCACGCACCGACCTTTATTGGTAACTTTCGGTCATCATCAACTATTCTTGCTCATCTGATGATGCGTTCCGATGCTGAATTTTTATTGTTGAGGACTTAAAAATAAAACTGCCAGTTAAATAAAAGTGTAATTCCATGTAAAGGCCAGATGTTTTATGTATATCGCCAGTTCATAAACACGCAACGCATATCTCTTTGTTCAAGTTGTCAAAGCTCGATTTCGATATTTCAGCTCATGGATTTTATTGGAATTCCTGGTATCAGCTCTTGAATTTAGTCTGCACATTGTGATGATAGTCACAAAGAACATTTCTATGGATGTATAGAAATGGAACCAGTTGTTTGACTCACGTTCCGCATAACCTAACACACTTTGAAAATACACGCCAACATTCCACGAAGTGGGGTTGGCAGGGGTGTATACTGTGTATAATAAGTAACAAGTGGATGTTCGCCAGTAAGTTAGTACCAAATAGGTCTTTAGACTCTGGGCTGCAGCCATGGGCGTAGCTAGGGCGGGCAAGGGTGGGCAATGCCTACCCTAGAAATTTCTTAGCCCACCCTAGAAAAATCGTTAGTATTGTAGAATTAGGTACTTACTGTTTAATCTCTTTTTATTAGAGCCGTACATTTTGACCAAGATGTTAGGTTTGTAGAGTTAGGGGCTTGTCTCTACATTAGATCTGATAACTTTTCAACAGTCTTGGCAACAACCCACTTTACATGAAATATTTTTGACGGGATTATTTATTACGGGGTGTCATTTATGACCTCTCATTAGATGACTGTGGTTAGTTCAGCTGGACGTCTGCCCCCATAGACAAAATCTCAAGCCACGCCAATGTTTGCAGCTGAAAATTGCTGTTTTAAAACCCAACGACACTACCCGATCAGGGAATCGAACCCAGCAACAATGAGCTCTTACGTTCCCTAGAAAATATAGAAAAATGAAAAAAAAATACATTTATTTATCGTTAACTAAAACGTAGCTTTTAATATCCTGCAAAAACAAACAAAAAGTATAAACTTGCATAGAGCTAGTTTACACACAGTTTTTTTTTTGCCAGTCACAGTTGACTGTGACTTCCAAAGAAAAACAAACAAAAAGTGTAAACTAGCTCTATGCAAATTTAAACATTTTGTTTGTTTTTGCTCAAACGGCCTATAAAACGCGCCGTAATAAAACGTGGGCGTCAACAAGCTTCCCTAGTGATCCATACAACACTGACGACCGAATATATTAACAATGTTTTTATATGCACCTGCCTCGAATAGTATCGATTGCTTAAAGTAATTAAATGTTACATTTTACAATATTTGTGTAAGTACAAAGATTCATGCAGGAAGTGATGCGAATTCAATTTAATTAAACTGACTATGAATTTGAATTGAAATTTGAATACGGACTTCATTAGTGCACTAAAATTTGGTGAGAATGGAATAGAATAGATAACACAACAACATGACATAAGACTATGTTTATGTAATTACTGTAATGAGTACCTACATAATATTTAAGAACGGTTTTGAATATAAAGGGGCCCATGGTTAAATAATAACAGCCGCACCGGTCGCCTGCTGCGGTTGGTCTTTGGATGGATGACCATCTTTACATACCGAGATCCCTCCGTGCCTCGGAAAGTACGTTAAGCCGTTGGTCCCGGCTGTCATTCGTAGATCTTTGCCAGTCCGTACGGGTCGTCTGAAGCCCGAAAGTCTGACAACCAGTCTTACCAATGGGTATCGTATTACCCAATAACTGGGTTGTGGAGGTCAGTTGCCGTCGCTCCATGTCAAATACTGGTATTCAGCTGAATCCGGTTAGACTGGAAGCTGACCCCAACATAGTTGGGAAAAGGCTAGGCTGATGATGATGATGACAATGGACGACAAAATTGTGAACATTCGACTTTGTCCCTCTGGTGACAATTTAATTATTGGCGAATTTTTCACCAACATTGGCAAACATTTGGCTTCAAAAATAATTAATAACACTGCATCATCACCGGCCTGTGGCCATCCCTCACCCTCACCTACGGACACCCGAAACTCACCTGTGAACTCTCTTACCATCCTGGAAGTAGATGAAGCTGATGTGGAGTCCCTAATCTTACAACTACGTTCTGACTGTGCAGTCGGCTGGGACGGCATATCATCGCTTATATTGAAAAGCTGTCGACATGCACTGGTTCCACCAATTACTTACCTTTTTAATCGTTGCCTCCAGGAGGGTGTCTTTCCGGAGGCCTTTAAAAAAGCTGTGGTCCATCCAATATATAAGGGAGGGAACAGAGACTGTGTTAATAACTACAGACCGATATCGGTCCTACCTGCGCTTTCTAAAGTTCTCGAAAAAATCCTCAATAACTCTCTACAAAAATTTCTCGACAAACACCAACTCATTGCTAATAATCAATACGGATTTCGGACAAGTCTATCTACAGATGATGCAGTACTGGATTTCACGCAACAGGTTGCCTCAAACCTAGATAAAAAATCGAAATGTCTAGGTATATTCCTGGACCTTTCGAAGGCTTTTGACACAGTCTCTGTTCCCAAGCTCATCATGAAGCTGGAAAGTATCGGTGTGCGTGGAATGCCGCTGGAAATATTTAAGGATTACCTAAAAAACCGTAAGCAATGCATTAAAATTGATACTTACCTAAGTGATGAGTTTCTCGTGTCCTATGGTGTTCCCCAGGGAGGGATCCTCTCCCCGACCCTATTTCAGATCTATGTAAATGACCTCTGTAGACTGAGTCTCCCAAATGAATTTACGCTTACGCAGATGACACTGCAATTCTTGTAGACGGAATCACTTGGGACATTGTGAAAGCAAATGCGGAGGTGGTCATGGCTAAAGTTATGAAGTGGTTAAACTCGAACCTTCTTACGTTAAACCTACTAAAGACTACTTATATTCCCTTTGCTATACGACGTAACGCTAAACCATCTCCTTCTTTTACTATAACTCCCCATTCCTGCACAAACTCGTCCACCCCCTGCACTTGTCCTTCGCTTGCTAGATCCGAAAGCGTTAAATACCTCGGAGTACACATAGACGACGGACTGAGATGGGACCGACAAATTGACGCCGTCACCACCAGAACTTTACGTCTTATACATATATTTAAGTCTCTCAGAGTATCCGCCGACCTAAAAACTCTTAAGATGGTGTACCATGCACTATGCCAATCAGTGATTGGTTATTGCATTGTTACGTGGGGCGGCGCGGCTAAGACTAGATTTCTTAGGGTGGAAAGAGCACAGCGAGCTATACTTAAAGTCATGATGAAAAAGCCCTACCGGTATCCAACAACTGAACTCTTCTCTGACTGTAAAGTACTTACGGTCCGTCAGCTTTATGTGCTTAAATCCACCCTTAGAAAGCACGCAGGCCTTCCTCCCCATATTGCAAACAAACGCACGTACGTTCCACCAAATATAGAACATAAGACCACCTTCGCCAAACATCAATATTATATACTAAGTACCCATATCTATAAAATCATTAACAAACACCTCAATATTATAAATCTAAACTTACATGCACTAAAATCTAAAGTAACAGAGTGGCTGCTCCGTAAGGATTACTCATACACGGAGTCTTTACTCACCTATCTTGTATAATACACACACACACACACCTACACCCACACCTACACACACACCACTCACACACACACAACATACAATTCTACTCTTTTATACCATACAGTAGAATGACATAGTCCACTTGAGATGAGAAGTTTCTGTTGATTATTGACCGTAAACTACCTCTTATAATACAGGTATACCCTAGCTTAAGAGGTAGAGAATATTATTTTGTACAGATTTTGCAACATAAACTATAAATGTATTTTCTAAACCAAATATCAAACTGTATTTAAAACTCTGTATGTTTTTAGATAAATAAAGATTTTATTATTATTATTATTAATACCAGCGCTGGCAGCAGTGCAATTACGTAGTTCAGTTTACTTATTGTAATCAAACTCCAGCGTTTGATGGTTTAGCAAAAAGTCCCTTCCACAATATTATAGCCATTACCTAGCCTAGCCTTGCCACGAGCGACACGCTCAAGGGACAAGCGTCTTGCGACAGCGAGAACAGAAAAAACCGGCCAAGTGCGAATCGGACTCGCGCACCGAGGGTTCCGTACAATTACAATTTACGATTTTAGACTTATTCAAAAAAACTACCTACTAGATCTCGTTCAAACCAATTTTCGGTGGAAGTTTACATAGTAATGTAGATCATATATTTTTTTTAGTTTTATCATTCCCTTATTTTAGAAGTTACAGGGGGGGGACACATTTTACCACTTTGGAAGTGTCTCTCGCACAATAGTTTGTGCGAGAGACACTTCCAAAGTAGTAAAATGTGTCAGTTTAGAAAAAAATTATACTAAAAACCTCAATATCATTTTTGAAGACCTATCCATAGATATGGGTTTGATGAAAAAAAAAATTTTGAGTTTCAGTTCTAAGTATGGGGAACCCCCAAAATGTATTGTTTTTTTTTTCTATTTTTGTGTGAAAATCTTAATGCGGTTCACAGAATACATCTACTTACCAAGTTTCAACAGTATAGTTCTTATAGTTTCCAAAAAAAGTGGCTGTGACATACGGACGGACAGACAGACGGACATGACGAATCTACACATCAAAAGATACTTTTTTAAACTAAGTTTTAAAGGGAAACTACACAATAACTCTTCTGGACTGGAAGAGAATGTATGAACTGCGATGTGTGAATGTATTGATTAATTGTTCAAATGTTTATTAAAATTTGAAAGCATACAAACAAAGGTTCAAGGACTTTATCGATTTGTTACCAACGTTTTATTAATTGTCAGATTATATTCATGAAATACCTCAATAATCGTAATCAGCCAAAGTAATTGTCAAAGAATACACGAGTGAATTTCTCAAGTGCAATTTTTTGGCGGCGCGGCTGAAGAAACGTACTATAAAGTTTATTTTTTTTACAGGAAGAAATAATGTCCTTTCATCAACAATAGGCAGAGTTTTTGTGTAGTTTCCCTTTAAAACTTAGTTTAAAAAAGTATCTTTTGATGTGTCAACGCCAACGTGGGTGTACTTAGATACACCTCTGCCTTTGCTCGGGGATTACTGTCGTGATGTTATGCTATGTGACAACGTCTTTTCGTCCGGTTCCACTGTCAGTAGATACCTACTCACTCGACCATTTATAACATACAGGGTGTTCAGTACATTATTCTTAACAAAATAACGTTGAAACTTTTCGGCCAAAAAAGTTCGGCTTTGTTGAGCATCTTCTCTGGCACTCATACCTGTCTCTTACAGGTTTGGAACCCGTGACTACATCTACACCGGTACCCCCTGCGAGGCCGGATTATGTAAAGACGACACCTCGCTGTTCATCAAGAAGGCGACCGACCTCGATGAAGGGCTTTACCGCTGCAGAATCCACTACCAAGCCTCCCCATCAGTGGACCACGTCATCGATTTGAAAGTAGTTGGTAAGTTCAACATACTTTTTGGGAGTACTTGATGATGTTCTTCAGAAAGGTCAGATTGTGCGTAGTACTTACAACCAGTGTGCGTGTATGGCCAAAATGTATGAATGTACCTAAACGATAGAAACAATAAGTATTGTTCTGTAGTTTCTGCCTAGTGTCTACCCCCATGGGCAAAAGGCATGAGTTTATGTATGTATGTTAAACGTTTCTTCACACCACCTGTGACCTGTTTATCAAAACTTACAAGCCATGTGTAACAAGCATTTTTCTTGTAAAAAAAATCAGTATTACAAATATGCGTTTATCAAAACTACACGTTTAAATTACGGGTTACAAGTGTCGTTATTTATTTCACAAGTATATTTTTACACTTTGTATTTGTGACATTGTTCATCAAAAAATCTTTTGTAAGTTACAACTTGGAGAAAATCGTGGCAAACCCTGAGAGTGTCCGGCGACTCTCCATTGCGTCTTACAAGTTTATGAGTGCCGTGCTTAGCACCGCAATCAATTTTGAAGTTCGATTTTCTTTTTTAAAATATTGTCAAGAGATTCAAGCAATGCAATGAAGGAAATATTAGAATTACGGAACCGAAAATATACTTCTATGTATACTAATAATATATTATAAAGAAGTAACATTTGTATGTAAGTTTGTATGTAGGGGCTAATCTCCGGAAGTAATGAACCAATTTTAAAAATTGTTTCAGTGGTAGAAAGCTACATTATTCGTGAGTGCTATAGGCTATAAATTATAAAGATATCATGCATATTAGCCGAACTATCTCAATTTTTGTCTAGCCAGGCGGAAAAAATAGCTCTTACAACAGAGTTATTTGCATGCGCTGCCTTAACAGTTGTATATAATTGAAAACAATGTATGGCAACCTGCACCCTAATTGCGTAACACCCAATCAATCTCAATCTGAATCAAAATCAAAATCAAAATCAAAATCAAAAGTCATTTATTCAAATTAGGCTGAGAATCAGCACTTTTTGAACGTCAAAATTACAAAAGACAGTCCCCCAAAAAACGCCCGCCCTTCACCACTTCCTAGTGCTATCGCTGGGAAGAAGAAGTGGCGCAACAAACTCCCCAGCAGCACAGCTGTCTGTTCAATTAAAAAGAAAATACGTGATTGGATACAATACTAGGTTACCTAGATGTTCGGTAATTAACATTACAAAACAGAACATAAAATTAAATTATTTGCCATAATATGTCAGCTAGCCACGCCAATATACCAACAAATATAATAAAAACTATACGTACTCAAGCTAAAAAATAATTAATTAAAATGTAAATTAAAAAAAACTTACTACCCAAATAAAAGCCTCCAGGCATAAAGGGCGTGACAGCTTACACATTTATGCATTGCTGGGTTCTAAGACCTGGCAGTAAGCTAATTCTGGAGAAGGAACATAAACATTGTCTTGCGTTAAACTAGGGTGACCAACTATTCTTATCGTCTAAGTAGTCGTTGATGGAATAGTATGCCTTTGAACAAAGGTTGGATTTTAGTTGAGCTTTAAACGCATTAAAAGGCAAGTCTAGAAAAGAAGAGGGTATCTTGTTATAAAAGGTTATACCAAGCCCAACAAATGAGTTATGAACCTTATGAAGCCGGTGAAAGGGGGCACGTAGTTTGTCCTTATTTCTAGTGTTAACACTGTGAATATCACTATTTTTAGTGTACAAGTGTAAATTTTGCCTAATATATAAAATGTTGGCAAGGATGAATTGTGATGCAACCGTGAGAATACCAATATCTTTAAAGAAATCTCTTAGAGAAACTCTGGCACCTAGCTGGTAAATTGCTCGAACAGCTCGCTTTTGAAGGACAAATATATTTTGTATATCAGCGGCTTTGCCCCACAGCAGAATACCGTAGGACATAACGCTGTGAAAATAACTAAAATAGACTAAACGAGCTGTATCAACGTCAGTGTATTGTCTTACTTTCCTGACGGCGTAGGCAGCCGAACTGAGCCTTCCTGCTAGACTTGATATATGAGGTCCCCACTGAAGTTTGGCATCTACTGTTAGTCCTAGAAAAATTGCCGAGCCTACAGTTTCAAGCACCTCTTTATCTAAGACGATGTTGGGTCCTAGGTTTCTAACATTCGGTAAGGCGAACTTTACACATTTGGTTTTCTTGGCATTGAGAACTAAGTTATTTGACGTAAACCAATCTGTAACTATTGAGAGTGCACTGTTTACGTCGTCAAAATCTTGTCTATTCCTGTCTACTTTAAAAATAAGAGAGGTATCATCTGCAAACAGTACAACATCACAGATGCCCGTCAAATGGAATGGTAAATCATTAATGTAAACTAAGAACAAGAATGGACCCAGTATTGAGCCTTGCGGAACACCTAACTGAACTGGTAGCCCGGATGACTTCACACCATTAACATCTACACATTGGACCCTATTATGTAAATACGAATCATTTTGAAGCTAATTGCTAATCCATTGCTGCATAAGTTCCAAAACTTTGTCTGCTCAACACGTAAATAACGCAATGAATGCTGTTGAACTGTCAAAATGAAACCGATTCCGATTGATCGTGTTTTACGCAATTAGGGTGCCGGTCCGCTTTGAATTATAGTTCTACAAAAAAGTCCGCGACACCATATTTCTATCTTTTATATTTTAGCAGATATAGTAGCTTTTATGTGTTAAAAAAAGTATTTTTCGACGTACTTACCTTTGGACGATTTTTTAAACAACAAAAGATTAAAGCTTATCGAAAAAAATATTATTTTGATCACAATAGAACATCACAGAGATCGCATTAGAACATGCTTTGTACGAACGTTTTATCCATTTACCCATAGATGGCGTTGTGCAATTATGTAATTTTTCTGAATCGCGGTGTTAAGATTTCCCGCGGATTAATGACCGTCTCCAGTTATTATTAACCCCCGACGCAAAAACGACGGGTTGTTATAAGTTTGACGTGTCTGTGTGTGTGTGTGTGTGTGTAACTGTGTATGTCTGTCTGTGGCATCGTAGTTTAAAATTGTTTTGGTTGCTCGGTTTAAAACACCAACAATACTTCGTTCTCATTCTTCGAGTTCGAAGCTGTGGTATTTCTGTTTTTGGGATATCGGACAGTTTCAGCGATTGTTTATCATGCCTAAAAGGAAATCACAACTTTCCCGTCAGACATCCCAGACAAGAGCAGCTCGAGTACGCCGTACGGAAGAGTCTGCTCTTGAAAATTATCAGCGCCTCTCGAGGAATAGAGAAAATATTTCGCAAGCACACGCTGGGAATCTAGCTCCGAGCGTTCACAGCGGCTTGCTAACCAAAGCTGGAGAACATCGCAGGTCCGTGCTCGGGAATCTAGCGCTGAACGTGCGCAGCATGTCTCTGCAACAAGGGATAAGGAGTCTAGCGCTGAGCGCTCGCAGCGGCTCGCTGGCCAAAGTGCGAGGACACCGCAGGCCCGTGCTCGGGTATCTAGCGCTGAACGTGCGCAGCGTCTTTCTGATTTAAGGCAGCATGTCTCAGCAACAAGGGATAGGGAGTCTAGCGCTGAGCGATAGCCAAAGTGGGATGCAAATACATACATACATACTTATGCAAACCCTCCTTTTGGCAGTCAGGAAATAAATCATAGCACTCAGTACTAACCGAACCACACTCATAATTTCATCACAAGTTCAAATGTTTACCGCCCAACGAAGTGGGCGCGGGTCAGCTAGTAATATTATAAAGAGGTAAAATTTGTTTGTATGTATGGGGTAATCTCTGGAACTACCATTCGGATTTGCAAAATTCTTTTGCATTTGATAGCCCAATTCTTGAGGAAGGCTTTAGGCTATTTAACATCACGCTATGACCCTTAGGAGCTGTGCAAAAACAAAAAAAGTCAGAAAGAACGCTAAACGAAAACGAAGTGATCGCCCGGGCAAGTGATGCGATGCGACGCGGTGGGTCAGGGGTACAGGAAATTACACGCGGACGAAGTCGCGGGCAGAAACTAGTAATTATATAAACAACTCGTTGGAGGTTAGACGTGGTTTTCAACAGCTCACAGTAGCCTGCAAAACTCTCAGAGGACGCATCGACAGTCCCGAACTCCATGATCTTTTCCGTCGGCGATTTGTTCCCGACAAAATATATTTATATCGGACATCGCCAAAGCCGTCGACACAATCTGTTCGCACCGCCGTCATCTAAAACTGTCGCCAGAGCTGAGTCCCCTATGTGTCGTAGTTTAAGAATGCTTAATGCCCTCCTGACCACCAATCCTGAATGTGATCTGTTTGCCGATGAATGGAGTAGAATTATGCGTGTATGTCTGACGTTTTGTGAGAAGAAGTATGCTAGGGTGTCCTCTATTATATATATATGTTAGTAGTTGAAATATTTTTGTATACCTACCATACCTGTTTAAATCTTTATGTTAATTAATGTAATTGGTGTTACCGTTTTAATTAACAGCAAACAATAAAAAGAATTGACTACGCTCATATTCAGATAACCTAAAAAATAATTGTCTACGGTCATACGCAGATGACCTAGGTACCTATGAATTTAATAAAAGGTTTCGACTTAAAGGTGAAAAAGTTGTAAAACCGTTATTTTATTATCATCTTTAGACATTTTTCAAGATTAATCGCATACTCTACTACTTTCTCTTCAAATTATTCATTTTAAATACCTAGTCGCTACTATTTTTTATCATCCCGTCCATATTAGGCACAGACATTATAAGTACCAGACAATTAAAAAACACAAAAAAAAACAACGGGCACAGAATATACTTACAAGTAAGCCCATACCTTTTTGATTTTAGAACTTACAAGTAGAATCTACAAGCGTTCAATTTTACAAACCCTGTAGATTGTTTTTTTTTTTTGATAAACGAAGTTACACGAACTTGTAACTTCCTTGTAAAGCGTAACTTGTGTCCGTGTAGACTTGTAAGTGATGATAAACAGGGCACTGCTCGCTAAGGTTTTATATCAGTGAATAGTATCTAGGTACCTAATCTAATTTCGCGACTTATTCGCCAAAAATGTGAACAAATATGAGTTGATGTAAAAATATCTTTAATTTCTACAAAATAAAGTTCAGTTTACGGTACTTAACTTCAAACCTTTTTATAACTTTTTCAATAGTGCTAGTCACTCTGAAATCAACTTAATTATTATTACTATAAAGTTGATATTTGTTTAACTTGAAATAAGATCAATTTGAAACATAAGTTTGAATAGACTTTAGTTTTTTTTTTTGATGAACGTAAGTTACACGAACTTGTAAAAACTTCCTTGTAAAGCTTCCTTATTTGCGTGAACTGAGAATTAATATCCTTTTTTCACGCGCGATTTGAAAATATTTTGCGGGCCAGATCAAAAGCCAGATCGGATTTGTCGACAGAAACATGACTTAAATTTCCAGGACCAACCGGAATGCCCAAGATTTACAGTGGGGATGGAGAACTACTCAACAGAAATTTCGTGGGACCGCTCGGCCTTGGCTCCGACCTCACACTGATTTGCGAAGTAGACACCAGTAAGTAATACCTACATTTAAAAAAAACCGGTCAAGTGCGACTTGGACTCGCGCACCGAGGGTTTCGTACAAATCTACGGTTTTCGGTTTTTTTCCTTTACTTTTGCTACATGATATTGCTTCTTGCCAAATTTCATTATTCTAGGTCAACGGGAAATACCTAGGTTTTGATTTAAACGTTGCCCCACACTGGGAATTTCTCCTGTATCATGGGTGCGTTTACAAACATTTAAACTCACATACACAAACAGCCAGACCCGGAACAACTACTTGTAGGTCATACAAAAATATTTCCGTGCGGGAATCGAACCCGCAACACGCAGCGCAGCATTCAATCGCTTAACTACTGCGCCAACCGTGCCTTCATTTCCTTTGCGAGTGTCAAAATATGCGGCATAAACGGAACATAAACGCCCGTATCTTATGATTGCGTTGACTTAGAAGTTTTTTTAACTTGATAAGTCCACACGTTCCTGAGAAAAAGGGTATTGAAAGACGGACAACGAAGTGATCTTATAAGGGTTCCATTTTTCTTTTTGAGTTACGGAACCCTAAAATAGTGGAAATATTATGTAAAGATAAATAAAACAATAGTTTAAAAAAAAGAGGTCCACGCTTTCAAACTATAGCCTTTATAGTTACAAACCTACCTAATATGAAATATCTACGTCTGTCCTGTATTCGGTAAAGGTTTTGAAACAATATGATTTACTTTATTTGTAATTGTTTCTTAACATGAAGAATGTCGACGCGGTAAGCACTACACTGACAGTAATATGTGTTACGTATGTCCATTTCCCACCCTGAAAGACCATAATCTTGTAAGTTACAGACGACCTGAAGACAAATGTGTTTTGGCATCGCAACGGCGTGCTAGTGGACCGACCGCTTACGTCTCGTGGGCGCATACTGCGTGTTGAAATCCGTCTCTACAAACTCTCTAGGAGAGATCTCAACGCACATTATGAGTGCTTCGCGCAGAATTCGGATGTCTCCGAGCCTCAGGTGACCGGTGTATACATCAAAATGTACCGTAAGTACCAATGGACACTAGATGTTTGACAACGTTACACCTTGCAGGCGTGTTGTGTAACACAGGCTGTATTCAGAATGTCACCACAATTTGTCTCCTTTTTAACTTCGCGTGGTGAAATAGTAATTATGTTCGAAATTTCTTTGAATGCTTCGATTGTTCTATACATAGTTCGTGAACTGGATTATTATCTTTGAATTGAAAATGAAATTCCGAATATAATAAGGTGATTGTGTTACACAACTTACATTAGAGTCAGTTTCTAGTCTGTCTATAGACATGTGCCCTCTGCTTATAATTTTACTAATTTTGTCTTCATTCCAGTACCCCCTATGAGCGTGGAGATCCGCATGAACAAGAATTATGACTTCGAAGAAGGTCAGCCGCGCGTGGTGGACTGTGTCGTGGTGGGGTGTATGCCACCGCCGGTCATCACCTGGCATCTCGGTACTAGAATGGTGCGCCCCTCCGTGCATAAGGTGGGTAGAATCTGCGTCTACAGATAACGCAAACCAAAAACTTGTAGGCACCTATACTCCATTTATAAAAAAGAGGCTCGTAGAAGCAGGAATGCAAAACATTTTATTTCAAAGTTATGATAAAACTGTTTTAAGGGGGATGCGCTGATCTTGCGTTTTTTGCAATTTGCAGGTCAGTAAGGTTGTATCTTAATCAAATTATGATGCGTGACAATAAGAAATATGTAGGTAATTATACAATTTTAACCTTAAAAATCATCAATACATCCCTTTAAGTTAGAATTGCTTCGGATTCGTCTGATTTCGCGGGCTACTGCAGCGCATCCAACTTAATTAAAATTGTTATTGTTTTAACAAATAAGGACGTATAATGTAAAAAATATTAAAGTAACATTTTAAATTCGGTAGAATTAAAGTGAAATTGTTCATCCCTGCTTCTTTTAGGTTTTTAGCATTGACACTGTAATTTTAAATTGGAGTTAAATAATATAAATAAATGAAAGCTACATAATTTCATAAGATAAATAGTTAAAATGGTTACAATTAAGTGTGACAGCTGCTGTAAAAATAGATCATAATAAATGCGGCGTCTATCGTAATGTAACAATGTTTATTGTACTTTTGTTGCAAAGTGTGCATTAAAAATAACCTTTTTTAACTTCTTTCTAATGCTATTGTAAATGGAGTATAAACAATGATTAGATAAGTATTTTTATCCAAATTCCAAACCTTTTAAAGTGTAGGGTTATGAAATAAAAATACGATAAAAAATATATATATACCTACCTACTATATATATATAAGCACTACTTTCTGCATCAAGTCTTAAAACTAAATGTATTGTCATCCGAACAACATGAGTCTACCTAGGTATACTTTTCTAGGGTTCCGTAGACAACGGAAAAAAATGGAACCCTTATAATTTCGTCATTACATCCGGATGACACACTGACATTGTGTTCGGAGACTATTATGGTGAATTTTTTTTTATTTTTATTATTTTTATTTAATTGCTTTATAATAATTATAGTATTATAAATCTGGACAATTCTCTTGTGGTTACCAGAAAAAATTACCAAATCATTATTACGTGTAAGATCCTTCACGGAAAATCAGATGTTCCTGAACTACACGACGATGAACTGTCGCATCTGTTGTAGCAGTAACAGGAAGCCCAGATTGTTCGCCGTGGGTGGAAGTCGAACCGTCGCTCGAGCCCAGTCTCCCGTCGCTCGCACGATCTCTGCGCTCAACGCTATCTTGGACTTAGGACACTAAGCCTGACTGTGGTGTGTTCGCGGATGAATGGAAGTTGATCTTGTCAGTATGTGTGGAGTACTTTTCGTTATTGTACTTAAGTAGTGTCTCTTAAGTGTCTCTAATGTAATTCGACTTGGCAGTTTTGTGTTAAAATAAATAAATAAATTAACCATCATGTAGAGAATTTATTCCGGAAGTTTTTAAGTAATACAATAAAACCTCAAATAAAGAAATCTCGACTTTTTGACAAGGAAAAACCGTGCGAAGCGGGGGGTGGTTGCGGGTCTACTCCCTAAGCACGAAATCCATATTTTCGGCCGAAAATGAGAAACGTTTCTTACACCGTAGATATTACTTACGGACATAGGATTAGTTTGGGACCCGAACTAAGAATTAATGATGGCACACATTTTGACAATGAAATGGTCCCTAATCGCGATGTGTTTTTGTCATCCGAAATTTTAAATTTATTTGTTTTTTTGACGCACCAAATACTTTCGGACAGGTCCGTATCTTCGTTGACGGACTTAGAGAATAGACCCCGGGGGCGAGCGGGTTACCAGTACTTATATTATAAAGGAATTTCAATGCTTTTGTCCGCGGCCTTTATCGTCCCACTGCAGGACTTAAGCCTGTTGCGGCCGTTGCTGGTTGCTTATTCCGCTATTGATACCGTACTGTAGGTAAGTGTATCCTATCCTATCACCTAAGCATTTATTTAATGAAACAGTAACGTTACGTTATACAAAGGATGAGATATTTAGAACATTCAGATACCTATCTATCTACTTAATTTCTCTATGTATCTACTTAATTTTCAATATTTTGGCCCTTTCACTCTTCAGATAAGACAAGATGAGACAAACCCCCTCCCCCCACCCCCCCTTCATTTCCGAAAAAGTAAAAAAAATAACCCCTGACGCTCACGCTCGTCAGGTCGTTAGGCGTCAGGGGTTATTTTTTTTACTTAATTTAAATAAAATAAACGTTCCCCGGAACGTTTATTTTATTTATCTGCTAAGTGCATACACAGGAGTGACACGCATCAACGGCACAGGCCAACTGCAGCCATCAACAAGATGGGGCTTGCGTATCAGCGGATCATGAACGGCTTTACGTGCTTTTCGAGACACGGGGATATAAAACCCAATAACACTTTCCGAACCGGGAATCGAACCCAGAACCCCACGCTCAGAAGTCGCGCTTGCAACCACGAGACCAACGGGGCAGTTCAAACCCAACCTCTATCATCGTATTTTACCGTTGTTTTGTTTTTGTAGACTGTAGCATAGATACTACACAATCCATTCCATACCTACTGTATTCAGCATCCTAGTCCATACCAAACCCACCCTGCCAGAGATGAATCCCCAGTCTGCCGGAGTTTACAAATGCCCTTCTGACTTTCAACCCTGAATGTGATGTGTTTGCGGATGAATGGAGTAAATCATGCATCAAACACCATCGACGCGCAAAACTAACACGGAACAGTGGACTCACTTGCATACTTTTTCAACATCAAATATACAGGGTGGCAGGGACATCGACGCGCAAACTGTAGGTAACTATGGATTCAGTACATGATTGTAACGGGTGATTTTTTAAGAGATTTGATTTTCAAAAAAAACACAAAAAATTTGAAAAATTTGATGAAATCTTTATTGGAATCGATAGAACGATCATATATATAATTAATATAATTTAATGTTTGAAGATGATTTCATGCAAATGCTGGCCGCGGCTCCGGTTTAGATGGCCCATTCGCAAGGCCCAATTTCGGCACACTATCTCCAACATATCAGCCGGTATATCACGAATAAATGCTTCAATATTGGCTCCCAGTGCGTCAATCGTTGCTGGTTTATCCCTGTAGACATGAGCCTTAACATGGCCTCACAAGAAATAGTCCAAAGGCGTTAGATCACACGATCTAGGCGGCCAATTGACGGGCCCAAAACGTGAGATAAACTGTTCACCGAAGGCGGCTCTCAATAATTGGGCCATTGTTTCGCGTGCCGTGTGGTATGTGGCACCGTCTTGTTGAAACCACATGTCAGGCATGTCCAATTCTTCCATTTTGGGCAAAAAAAATCACTCAATCAATCAAAAAAAGCACTCTCTTAACCGAGCATGCATTTTGATAGTAAAATTAAATAATTTGCAAGCGTTGTTCGTTCGTAAGTCGATTCATGGTTAAATTATAGACCAAACTGAACAAGTTTGACAATGACACAAGACACGATTCACGCGTGATCTGTCAAAAACAGTGTTGCCAAAAAGATACCAGCAAAAAAATCACCCTTTATGTCCCTGCCACCCTGTATATTTGATGTTGAAAAAGTATGCAAGTGAGTCCACTGTTCCGTGTTAGTTTTAAATTAAATTTAAAGCAATAAAATTATTCCAACGTAATATTAATGGTTTTTATGTTAATGAATGTATTTAATTGGTATTGTACCGTTTTGATTAACAATAAATAAATAAAATAAAAACCAAATCGTAATGATACCCTACATTCACTTGATTCCCTGTAATCACCTCAACGTTAGTAGTCCGTGGGTACTCCGTACCGTACCCCTCCGGACCTTATTATATTCAGCGCCGGGCCGCCTCATCAAATCGTGTTATTCTCCGACTCAATCCACTTCACTCATTCATTCTTTCATCCATACACTAATTAGCCACAAAAGGTACTACGTCGTATACCAACATTTCATATCGGTTAAACGCATGAAATTAGCTTAGAATCCGTCACTAATTTATCCTCATTTCTCTTTCCTACTCCATCTTCAGATCCTGATCGCCATCTATTCATTGAGAGCTGTGTGTTTGTGAGGGAATTAGGTACCTACCTATCCTGTAAATTTCAGGTGATGTTGCAGCATCAGTTCAACATGTATTTCTTACATAATTGAAGTAAGTAACAGAATACCCTACTCGATCAGACCTGTGGAAGATGCTTACATCCATTCATAAACCAGAACTGAGAAGAGCTGCTAATCTTCAAACGACTGTACAGATTAAGAACAAGAAGAACAAGTATCCTTTCAAACAATAACAAAAACAAAATCGGTGCAGCCATTTGGTAGCCACGATGCCACAGACTAATACACTGGTTAAACTTATAACACCCCTCTGTTTGCGTCGGGGAGCTTAAGTGAGCAGAAAATACTCAGCCACAGTTCCCACCAGCAGCGTGGAAAGTTCAATGACACTTCTGTCAACCGCACATCGGCCATCTTGCCAATAAAGCTGCCCCTCCCAACAAGCAGCTGTTCAAACGAGTCTGTCGCGGTCTGTGCGGTAGGCTCGACAGCCCGCCACCCACTCACAGCCCGCATCTTATTCATGCAAGCTCAACGACGCCACGCCCTCGAATCACATTAACTTGACGACGGCACCTGGTTTCTTTTGTTTCATTGGATGGTATAGGACAGTGTTTTTTTCTGCACCGACGTGTATGTTTCTGATTCGTTTATGACTAGTGGCCATGTGGCTACCGTCAGCAGGTTGGTGAAGTTGTCACAGTTTATTTAGAAAATAACGAATCCTCTAAATACTTATTCAGCTTTTAATGATGTACAGTCAACAGCAAAAGTAGATGATCAAAATCAGAAATTGAAATTGAATTGAAAACTGATCACGAATATATGGCAGCTCTATTAGTAGTAAATGTTTGGTATGTTGTTGTTGTTGTTGGTTGTTGTTGTTTGGTAATGTTTGGTTGACTTTTGAATCACTTCGACGCCACACTGTTCTGATGCGAACTCCGTTCATTAGTATTGAATTTCTGATTTTGATCATCTACTTTTGCTGTTGACTGTACCTACGCTTTTTATAAATTAATAATCCTCTAAACAGTTTCGGGTTTCTATTTAGTAAATGAGCCTCTTTCTAAAGTTCCGATATTTTCTCACATTTGTTCGTAGTAGGTAACTAAGTTAGTGATTAGTGTACTCCGACTGGGTTAGATTAGAACTAAGAGCTGTGCCAAACGTGCGAGAGCCAGGCGAGTGGTGCCAGGGGAGCGAAGTGAGCGATGTCGCGGAAGCGAATCAAGCGGTGCAGGGGAGCGAAGCGAGCGGTGCAGCGAGAGCGACCGGCCAGCGCTACATCGAAGTTGGTCGAAGTTACATGGCTCTTTAGAGCATTGTATTCAGTACCCTCGTATTGGTGTTTTTGGGCCAATATGTCTCCCTATACAATGTTTAAAAGATAGGAAAATAATAAGTACTGAAAACATGTTAAAAAATTTGTCAATTTTAAAATGAAGAAAAACTATTTTTTGTGAAAAAAAAATAGGTTTTGTGTAGAAAGAACTGTAGATTTATTAAATAGGTTTTTGTAAATTTTGTTTCCTTCGAACACGGGGCATATACAAACTGGAATTTTTCAAAAGCTCAATTATCCATGTTTCAAATGCAGGAGTTAAACGACGGGAACTACACGGTCTCATCGCTGACGCTGGCGCCCTCTTTCCGCGACCATCGCAACGAGCTGGTCTGCAGGGCCTTCAACCAATTCGTACCATCCAAGGTGTTCCAGGACAAAGTTACCATAAATGTTGGATGTAAGTACCGTATCCTCTTGTATTTATGTACGGTGGGGTATAGTGATAAAATTATACTGAGGAAAAACTGTAGTCATCGGCTACCAGTTCCTAAAGTGGTTTCGACGGTTTTTATCGGATTTATCACACGATTGCAGACCCAGGCACGGACCAATCCAAATATTGTCAGTAGGTAAAATTTCAAGTGAGCTTAGATTTCATAATCAACGCGGATTGCCCCTGCTGGCTTGCCACCCAACCTATAGCTCTCAAATTCAAATTCATTTATTTCGTGAATACAGGGTACATACAGAAGGTGTTATAATACATAAGATCCGAGCTGTGCCCCGCCAAAAGGCATACAAAATATCTAAGGTTCCTTAATAGTACAATAATCAAAATTAACAAAATTATTTAGTATGGCATAAATTGAAAACAGATTGAATTTAGTTATTATAAATTAAAATTTGTCATTTAGATATTCGTCAACAGATTAATATAGGTACAGACGCCAGCACATCAAGCTAGGTACTACAATCTGTCAAATTTCTTTAATAGATTTTCAACTTTATCACGAAAGCATTAAGGTTCAAGGTTGATTGGGAAAATTTGACAGTTTCGGGTAGCTTGACCTAGCTGGCGTCTGTACCTTGTTATTTAACAATGTCAACAGATTTCTTTTTTCTCTGATCTAGGCTGGTCACATTTCTTTCCCTTCACTGGTTACAAATCTGGATGATAGGCTCTGCCAGTAGCTATACCAAAAAACCTTGAATAGTGAGAAACTGAGGAATGAAAATTATTAAAATAGATACCACTGTACTTTGAAACTCTTTCAAGACTGCTTAGTGAGAGACATATTATGTTAGGTACTGTTTTAAACTCAAACTCAAATCATTTATTTCAATTAAACGATTTACAAGCACTTTTTAACTGTCAAAATTAAATGGTCGGTCAGTTAGTCAGAAAGTTGAAGCTAGTTGCCCATTCCAAAACGTACAGGTACATCTGTATGGAGAAGAACGGGCAAGAAACTCCACGGACTCTCTTTTAAATCAAGATATTATTACAAAATTACATTATTCTTATTGCTTCTACGAGTATATGTGAAAACAATGTAAAAAAGAAACAACATAGGTAATATTAAAAATAAGCCCTGGCAGATAAGAGATGACCAGTCTCAACCGACATCGCCCGTTCACGAACATGACGCGTGGATCAGCAACACCCAGCTCAACCATTTTGTAGGGAACCGAATGATCCAACACACGCGCCACCACCAGTGAGACATTTAAGTGAGCATGACATATTCTCAACTGCCATGCTCTTTCAAGTCAACATCAAAATATCCATAGAGCAACACAGGCCACCGGTCCGCGCGCCGCGCCGGTGGCCTGTGTTGCTCTATGAGTAAATGATACGCTAAGAACTGTGTTACCAGAAAATTTAAAAACTAGCGTATTTTGAACTCTGGTACTCAAAGTAAGATCTAACTTGTGCTAAGAGTAAAACCAGCGGGTGTCAGGCATAGATTAATGTGTCAGGGCTGCGAACTGTCATGTCAATGTCAAAATATTTAATGATTGCTACCTATGTTATAAGTTGTTGTTGTGTTGTGTTGTGTCGGATGCAAAGAAGTTTAAATATTGGCCTCTGGAACAGGTGCGGTCCGAGGGGGGAGGGTGGGTCGTGGGGGTCATGAAAAAAACCGGAGATGTATTTCCCTGAAATTATTTCCACACTCATTGTGACACTCAGTGTAAAAAGTTCAAAATCTAGTCGCAGCTTAGACTAAGAAAAGTATAGACAGCGGGTACCTCCATTTTATTCCCACAAGAAAGGGATATAGTATTGAGTCATTAAAAGTAACAGAAAAGGACAAAGCTATACTATTTCCGTCTCTCAGTGCGTGCCAGTTTTTTCAAGGCCAGCGACATTTATGTAGCTAAACAAAATTTGACAGTTATTTCGTCTTTGTGAAATTGTGAAGTTTATTTTGGCACTTTTCTACATCATTTATTAATTTAATTGCTTACATAGATTGTTTTAAAGCCGAGATAAACCTATAATACAATGCGGTGCAGTGTACTTAACTGTAATCTCCCTGTTTCTGGGTAAAGAGTAAGGTTATGAGTTCTATAGACACTATAGTTATGTTGGTATTTTGTCTCATGTGTAGCCACGCTGCCCGTTACTCTATAGGTTTCTTAGAGTCGCAGTCTCATCTCGGCCCGGCGCATCTCGGTGACAAACAAATGTCAAAAACTTGTCAAAATGTAGGGAAATTAGACGTATTTTTGACAGATTGAGACTGAGATCAGACCACAGAGTAACTTATAATACCTATAGGGAGGATCAGACTGTGAACGTTGTTAAAATTACGAGAATTGCCCCTCAGATATTCTGAGATCGAGCCTAAAACTGGGCATGAAAAAGTAATAGTTGTTATCGGATCCTTGGGTGCCCGGTGACTGAATTAATATGACGATGTGATAAAGAGAAAGACACCGCAGTGGTCATTTGGAAATAAATAGTAGTGTTGTTATGATTGTAAATATTCATATAGCATAGGTAATTGATATTACTTTCTTTTTCTCATCCGGCCAGTCAGTATCAGTGGCGGACTAAGCCCGCAGAGAGCCCGGGGCGGCAAGACTAAAATTAAATAAAGCCCCCAGGTGTTCTCAGTTTGCGGCGGGATCTTCCGAAAGGGTTACCGCTGCCCTGGAACAGAAAGGGCTAAGGAAGGAACACGGGTGGGTTTTAGTCGGTAAGAGTCTGACACTCCCTTCCGCTCCACCCAGAGCGGGAGGGGTCATTTGATGATTTCCCATGCTCAAAAAAGAAAAAAAAAAGTTGTTCTCAGTTTATATACCTTACCTAGGTATTTCTAGAAACATTTTGCACTAGTACTGTATCTACACCAGGCTGTTTTTTTCAGGAAGGTGCTATTTCGTCTCCACATTATACTATGCACGGACGTAGTTGCTTTAATATAAGCGGGGCGGGGTGGGGGGTTGGTTAGGTCTTTTGAATATACATACAGAAATAGGAGTAGCTTTGTCAAAGTTTGGAAAGTAGAAGACAAAAATCATAAAAAATTCTACAAACCCCTTAAAAATAAAATAAGAACCCAAGTTATATATTCTCATGATCTTTATTTTCGAATAAATTAATAAAAATACATAAGTACCTAATATTTTTTTCTATGTATGGCATATTATCGTATTGCTGCCATTGGAACGACAGATAATAATCATCACCATCACTTCTGAGTTATAGGTCTCCAGGTTTTATCCGCGATAGGCAGACATTAGTCTATAACAATTAGTAATCCAATATGCTCTAAGAAATATACCCTCTAATTACATGTACCACAATGATCATATTTCCACAGACCGCCCAAACTGCCAGGTTGGTCGTGAAGAGAGGATAGGTGTTGTTGCCAGCGAGATACAGACGGTGAAGTGTATCGTTGACGCCTTTCCTGATCCCGCTCAGTTCAGTTGGACCTTCGCGGACTCAAAGACACTTTATAGCAGCTCTACTGTAAGTATAGTATAGCATAATGTGCCTATAATACTTTGCTGATTATACTACAGAAACCTCTTTTGTGATGAAACTAATCCCAGTGGGAATCAGTTATGAGATTATCGCAATCTTAGACTTTTTGGATCTAGGGCGATCCAGTTTTCTCGCCAGGTTTCCCATAACCATCTGCTTGAATAGTATGTTTTTTTGAGATACTAATTCATCTTAAACAGCAAAAACAATTCTAACAGTAAGCCCCTAACATTACAGAAAGTCGAAGGTTACGCTAACCGCTACACATCAACCCTTACCTGGCTGCCCCGAGATGCCGACATCGGCGTACTCCTCTGCCGAGCCACCAACACCTACGGAGAGCAGAAGAAACCATGCACCTACCACCTAACTGCTGGAGGGCCCCCCGAACTGCCAGACTGCAATGTGAGCAGGATTTACCCGAGCTCTCTGAGGGTGCAGTGTGTGAAAGGTGAGATATTATGGCTGACCATGAATCTAATTTACATATAGAAATTGGTGAAGTAAGTTGCTTCTTCTATCATAGCATATGTAGTATAATACTATGATCATAGTATGTACATAGGTACGAAGTTATGCAATAGGTACTGACCGCAAAATGATTTTATTTTTGTTGTTGAAAACATTCTTTGTACACATTGTTGACTGTCTGACCATGTTTTCAGCAATAAAAAAAAAAACCTGTTTGAAAACAATACGAGTATTGTTGCGCAACTTTGTTAACCATAAATACAAGGCTTTACACAAAACATTTATATAACTGAAATGAAAAGTCTTACTTCATAGTTAACATTAATTTCGTTATTTACGTTCCTGAGCAGACAAATTTTCCGAATATATGGAGCAATGAATATCCTTCAAAATTATTCAGATTGTGCCTGAAAGTGTGTTACGCAATTAGTGTGCTGCTGTAGGTTAAATTTATGCTAACGTAGGTACCATGCCAAATGTCCGCAGGCTGGGACGGCGGCCGCCCCCAGATGGTTCATCTGGATATAGTGGACGAAGACGGAGCACGTATCAAGAACGTTTCCGACAATACCGGCCACTTCTACGTGCCCAATATTGTGGACCAGATCAACCTGACTGCAGTGCTGTACGCTTCCAACGCTCGTGGCATAAGTGAGAAGAGGGTCATCTGCCTGCACACTTTGCCTGCGATCGCAGAAGGTAAGATGAGCATCACTTGTTGATAACCGATAACGACAGCTGAGTAACCGGATCTAATAAAATTTTCTTCTTTCCGAAACTAACTATTAGCCCACGTGCGTAGGCGTACGACGTAAAAATATCGCGGCGGGATTTTAACGCGCACTGGATTTTCTGTCGGTGTTGAGCGGAGCATTTAAGAATTCAACAGAGCGCACCCTAGTGCGTCGAAAAAACACACTATTAGATTTTCAACCCTAGGCCCTAAGCGCTGCGTTGAAAATTCAGTGCGCGAAAAACAAACGCCGCGAGAAACACGCGCGTGGGCGTAAGGTCTACTTATTCAAAAGCGACCAGTCATATTGGGCCCAAAACTGAAAGTAAAAAAAAAGAAACTTTGTATGAAACCTGAATGCTCTCCTTTACGTTTCCAATTTAGGTTTATTCAAGTTAAACAAATATCAACTTTATTTCAGTTGTAATTAAGTTGATTTCAGAGTGACTATTTAAAAATTCATAAAAATGTTAGAAGTTGTAGGGTAAACTGAACTTTATTGTGCAGCAATTAAAGTTTTTTTCCAATAACTCATATTTGTTTACATGTTTGGCAAGTTAATCGCGAACTTAGATTACGTAGGCTTATGGTAAAGTCGTGGTAATATTCAGCCAGCAAGGTAGTGATGGGGCTGACCGCTAACAGTACGCTTATATTTCACTATACGTGGCGTGATGTTGAGAGCAGTGGTGGCCAAGTGGTAACGGCCGCGACTTACGAGTGGTAGGTCGTAGATTCGAACCCAGATAGGCGCTTTACTTCGTGTAAATTATTTCATCACCATTGCTCTTAAAACGGTGAAGGAAAACACCGTGAGGAAACCAACATATCCTAGAACCAAAAAAAAAATTCAAGGACATGTAACATCTGCCAACCCGCACTGGGCCCGCGTGGTGGATTACGGCCCTCTCCCTCTCACCGAGAGGAGGCCTGTGTCCCAGCACTGGGAATATTATAGTGATTATGTGGCGTGATCTCATTAGATGCCTGTCTTCACTGCAGTAGCCAACTTTGAGGTCTCCGTATGTCTGGCAGGCAATTGCCCCACGATTGATGTTGGAAAGTTTCTGTATATGCTAATTACGCGGTAAACTCTGCTTGCGAGATGCAGGATTTGCGTGACGTCAGTATGACGCGATGTTCGCATGTGGCGTTGTACATACCGCTACAGTGTTATTGCCAGGGTAGCCCTCAAAATAGGACACGCTGGTCCTAGCGCAGGGGAGGTCGCATCAGGCGGCGGCCGACGCGATGACACGCGGGGTTGCGATAGTCTTAGAAAGGATCCGGCGGTTGGGTCTCGAGGTGGCATTGCACAAGTCCGAGGCCATGTCCTTTCATGGGCCCCGGTACGGGCCACCTTCGGGATCCCAACTGATGGTAGTAGGGGTTAACATCGGCGTCCAGACAACGATGAAGTACCTGGGTCTCGTCCTCGACAGCCGGTGAAACTTCGTCGAGCACTTCCGACGTTTGGCCCCCAAACTGGAACGGACCGGGGCCGCTTTAAAGCGGCTCCTGCCCAACCTGAGGGGGCCAAACGCCTCCTGCCGGAGGGTTTACGCGGGGGTCGAGCGGTCCATGGCCCTATATGGGGCCCCGGTGTGGGCGCGTTCACTGCGGCTTCGAGCCACCCACTATCTGAACGCGCCGCAAAAGGTGGTAGCCGTAAGGCTGATCCAGGGGTACCGCACGATCTCGGGCGAGGCGGCAAGCCTCCTTGCCGGACTGCTGCCATGGGATCTGGAGGCGAGAGTCCTCGCGCGCCTGCATGACTGGCGCGCGGAGGCACTACGCCGGGGGGAAACTCCGCATCCGCGGCAAATCGCGGCGGAGCGGACGGACCTCCGGCGCGATCTCATGGTGGAATGGAAGGCGCGACTATCGCAACCCGTCGCAGGGCACGCCACGATAGTGGCGATAAGACCCCTCTTTGAGGAGTGGCTAGAGAGGCGTCACGGCTTTCTTACCTACCGCCTGACGCAGGTACTCTCCGGACACGGATGTTTCGGGAGGTTCCTGCACATCATCAGGCGGGAGGAGACGCCCGCCGGATGTCATCACTGCCATGATCGCCCAGAGGACACGGTGGAGCATACGTTGGAGGTCTGCCCTGCTTGGGCGGAGCCCCGCCGTGTCCTGGTTCAAGCCATGGTCCGGGGCGAGAGGGAGTGGGAGGCAGTTACCTCCTTCTGCGAAGCAGTCATGCTACCGAGGACGTGGCGGGAAGGCTGAGGGTAAGAACCTCACGCCTCAGCCGCCGTGGGAGACGCTCCGGGCGTCGGGAGCCGCGTGACGACTCCCGGCCACCGTAGGCGCGGGCCTGCGAGCGGTGAGTAATGGGTAGCTCACCGTCCGATCAGGACCAGGCCCGTGCCGGACGGCGCGTTGTGTTCCACGCGCGCCTCAAAGAGATGTCAGCAAATGGAGGGGTTCGATAGGGCCGAAGCCTGCCAGGGTAGCGGGATCGTCCGAAAGGGTTACTTACCGCTGCCCTGGAACAGAAAGGGCTAGGAAGGAACACGGGTGGGTTTTAGTCAGTAAGAGTCTGACACTCCCTTCCGCTCCACCCAGAGCGGGAGGGGTCATTTGATGATTTCGCATCCAAAAAGAAAAAAAAAACCCTCAAAATTAAATTTTCTTACGTTTTTTTGCAAGTTGCATGTCAGTGTGCGGTTGTATGTTGGATAAAATATGATGTGCGACCGTCACAAGTATGTATTTACCCTTATGTTGTATAAGTGAGTTGTTACCCTTGCGCTTCACTCTTAACAGTCTTCCGTGGTTCGTTGGTCTTGCGCAGTGACCAGGTAGCTAAATAAAAGTAGGTAGGTAGGTAATAGGTAGGTAAATAAAATATTAAAATCCTTTCGCGACAGCCATAAAATCATGTAAGTAATCATTTGAATTTCCTCCCTCCAGCGGACAGCAACTACATACAAAGTGATGGGATGCTATACATCGAAGCTTTTACCGGCATAGTGGCCTTGGCCATTGTCGGGACAACCATCACCCTGTGCGCCAGGATCCTGCTAGCTCGACGTGACAGCGATGAGATCAATCTCGACATCGTACCTCTGCCCGATGGTACGTTTTTATGTGTTTTGTGGTACCTTTTCCTATGACTATTTGAATCTGCAAACTTTAAGTATCAGTTTGAGTACCTATTAGGGTGCGTTTTTGAAATGAAGGCGAGCGGAGCGGTGCGTAGACGTGCAGGCATCCACAGCGCGCCTCTCGTCTCATTTACGATTGGTCGTCTCTCTCCGCTCCGCTCGTATCCTTCTGAAGCGCACTCTTATATTTCACAGTTCAAGGGCCAGTGGAAAGATTGATCCTTGGCGGCTCTGAACAGAGAGAGGTGGAAGGAGAGTAGGGTGGCCTTTGCCCAGCAGTGGGCCACTAATGGCTAGTAAAAAAAGGACCAGTTGACTCAAAATAAATATCATAAAGCTTAATTACGATTACTGTTGTCGGAATCCAAATATGGGCGTGTCGTACCTCATAGTGTAGGAAGTCTACACTATGAGGTACTACACGCCGTAGTCAGTACGGCGCAATCATAAATTGAATACCTTATTACGGCATGAGAGCACGTAGTAACAAATACGATAAATTATGAAAGTACTTTCATAATTATAGTTTTTCGTCACGATCCGAACAGCACAAATAGTAGGTATGTAAGGATCGTGTGCTCTGGCGCCGACTTATTATAAAGGAATTATTTTATAATGTTACACACGTTGACTACAACTCTTCTTATTTTTTTTCCTGTCGCAGATATGACGGACGATGCGGACGACATTAAAATAAAAATTAAAATAACTGTCGTACGTATTATTATGATCCTTTCTTCTTGTCTGTTTGTATGTGTGTAAAGTCATTCGAATTAAACTTGTTAAGCTAATTGACTACCAACATAAATTGTCCGTATATTCAAATCACAATTCTGTCATTCTTTGACAGTTGTATAAAATAGCTGTAACAAGGTAGGTTGGATTAGGTGTCAATTTGCTTATTAATAGTTTAAACTGGATGTACAGACGCCAGAACATCAAGCTACTACAATCTGTCAAATTTCTTTAATAGATTTTCAACTTTATCGCTAAAGCATTAAGGTACAAGGTTGAAATTTGACAGTTTCGGGTAGCTTAACCTGCTGGCGTCTGTACTCAAACTCTTTTTTTCTTTTAACAAGTCATGACACTTTTCTGCATGATCTAAGACAAGGTAATTCCTATACAAAAATGGGTATTACCTTGACTGAATAATAATATGGCACGGTAGGTAGGTATGTGCTTATCATACCACTACTTCATTTATATGAAAAAGCTACACATCACAAGACATTCATAGAGCATATACTTATATCATAAAGGTGTGCTCAAAATTCGCGACAATTAGTCGAAGCTAGCTAACTCATCTACGCATGATTTGGTGTCACATTCGCGCCTTATTGTTTACGTGTATCACTCTATACCAACTGCTATCATTGTACCATGACTATTGTGACTGTGTGTGCCTATCGTAATCTATACATATACATACAATTATATAAATAAAACTGAAGTGTCACTTTGTACCTAATGCCAAAATAACAGTATTTTCCTGAATCCTAATTTTATTTATAAATACCGTATATAGGTTCGTATAACATATATACGGTATTTATAAATAAAAAACCATATAATATAAAAATTGTGTCTGTCAGTTTGTTCCGGCTAATCCCCGAAACAGCTAACAAGTAACTTATAAATTTTAGAAAATAATTAGGGTTCCTGACAAAATTTTTAAAATCCATGAAATCCATTTGTTTTCCAATATGCAAGCAAACTAAGTTGCGGGCTACATAAGTTGTGACTATTCTCCTTCTGACTGTTTTCTACGTTGTGCGTGTTGCTCAATTCAGACGTGAGATTGACTTTTATTACTCTATTACTCTGCCTGCACACCCAAACACCATACCTACAATGTGGCGACAACAATACGACAATAAAATCACACACTGTTCACTGTGTGTGATTTTTGAAACTGTCAAACAAGTCCTAACAACGAAATCCTAAAAAGTCCTAAAAAAAAAAAAAAGTACTTGATCCCTAAACATAGGGATCAAGTACATTTTTAACTATAAAAAATGATCCAATTAATATTTACCAAATCCATTCTGGCTTATATACTAGCTTCTTACTCTAATACCTATGTTTAAGTTAACAACAGACTTATCCCTATATTTTGTAAAAATAGAAAAATTGCAATTTTTGCAAATTGTTGGAAATTAACCTAAGAGCGTTTACAACGTACGGCATTTCATACAAACTTTCAAGTTCTTGTTTTTCGAAATGCATGAACCAATTTTAATGAAACTTCATACGCAGCAGGATACATAGGTCTAAAAATTCAGTAAAGAACATTTTCGTAATCGGATATGGTACGAAGTCTTACAAACCTTGTACCATATGCTACGAATTACGAAAAGAGGACGTACAGGACACGTCCGCCGATAAAAATGTGGCATACGAATATTCAGAATATCATACATGGGTTAGGTATAAAACCTCACTTATACTACTTATTCTCTATTAGACAATATACCTACTATATATACAATTTTATATGAAAATTTTAATAGTGCCATGTGTCTTGTGAAAGAATTTTTCAACTTAACAAGTAAGTATGCCCCTTTTAACACGTGTCCAGCTGGAGTGTGTGAAAAGACGCTAAAGGTAGACCCACGTCACCCACATAGCACCTCATGACAGGGAGTTTTCATCTCGATGTATCATTTCATTTAAAGCGGTTGTTTCAGTGTTCCCGTGAAAGAAAAGTTATAAAATATCAAATTTATGAGTAGATAATTACCCTTTTCATATTTTTTTTTTATTTTCTTCTTAACTTAAGGTAGTTTTTTTTTTATTGCATTAGTAGATCAAACTCTCTGCTCATCCGTTCACTCCAACCCGTACCCACCTAATGTCGAAAGTACGTCTGGCCGATTGCACGCCATTTTTCCCGGACTTGGCCTCCCGCCTGGGTATTTTGCTTGTCCTGGTGTCTTGAGCTGGTCCACCAGGCCCGTTGCCTATCTACGCTTCTTAGGTCAGTTCTGGGTCTTCACTTCAGGCACTTCTTACCCAATCTCTTTTAATAATAATAAACCGCGAGCTGTTGGGCAGTAGTGACACTACTCGGACCCGTTCTCCCGAGAGAAGTCTTGTTCCTCATCTCTGGCTTGCCTTAATTGACCGACCAGGGGAGGAACAGAGCTCCCATTTCTTTCTTGCCTTTATTGGTCGGCTGGAGTGAAGATTCGCAAGAGCAAACGTGCTCGGAGAAAGGAAGTATTCCAATAAGATGCTGGTAGGGATCTTGACCATACATTTAGGATTGTCCTGATAGCCTGAAATACCTCTCCACTCCTCAAGCACTTCAGGATATGTTGCCCTCTTGTCGCTTCGTCACTTTGTGCTAGCGACAGTTCCCGTGAGCCCATTATTGATTGTGCAAGTCACCCCCTACCATTTTATCCGTGTAAATATAAACAATGTGTCAGTTAGGGGCCATAATCTTCTCATAGCATTTTAGCTACCCAAACCCATAATTAAATATCTATGTTTCCATATCCTGCAATAGTCTGCACCAACCGAAGATAGTTCAGTGCACTTGCATAGTGTATAGGGATAATCGTCGGTTGTTGCCTCATTTTAATAAGAGTGTCTAACGGGCCTCTGCGTGTTCGCTTCGGGCTCTCTTACGCCTTTCAAAAGTCCGGGTTCCGAGATAATTCAGACACTGTTTAAAAAACCTTTATTCTAGACCACAGAGAATTCATACAGTAGTAGTACGGAAATGAAACTGGACCTATTTCGCGCAGCCTGAGTCACATTTTTTTTTTTATATTTTTTGGAGTTATGTACAGACGCCAGCAGGTCAATCTACCCGAAACTGTCAAATTTTCCCAATCCACCTTGAACCTTAATACTTAGGGATAAAGTATAAAATCTATTATAGAAATTTGACAGATTTTAGTAGATAGCTTGATTTGCTGGTGTCTGTACGATACTACGACATGTGCCAAACAAATATATTTTCTTTGTATTCATCTTCCATCCGGTCTGCAGCATTTATGGCCTGCCAGTTCCCACTTTTACTTTATTTAAGGTTAAGTCAGTTGGCTTCGTTGGTAGATCAATAGTAAACAAACCATCAAATTAAGCTAGGCTCACATTGAGGCGAATCCTGCGCGGAAGCGTCTGCGCAACTGCCATGAAGATTGTTTGTTCTGCAAAGAGTCCTGCGCGGGAATTGAAGTAGACCAACTAGGTACTGTTTATCTCAGAATTCAGTACTAAGAATAATAGTTGCGAATACAAAAACTACGATGGTGCACAGAAGCCATCACCTGAACTCTTGAATGTTGACATGACATGTAATATTGTGTGTTTGCGGGCCCGCTCGTGTTCATTCTAAAGCTTATACTTTGGTTTCAAGGATGTTACCACCGGGAACCTGACTTCGTTAGAGACGATCGACGCATTGGTAGTACCAACATTTTGGTAAACCAATTAGCACCCCGTCTGAACGTAAGTACAGAATTACCCACATATACGGCTACAATTTGCAGCCAATTTTGACCTAAGTACTTATTGTCAAATGCAAGCTTAAAATCCTCAAATAAAGTGTTTGGACTCAAAATTGATGGTTTTTATGGTGTTACCTACACACCACACGCGCACACGCTGATAATACACCCACAGGGGCACGCACCAACACACGCACACGCGCACAAACTAACACACCCACCTTGCTTTTGAATGCCTAACATTTTATTTCTGAGTAGCCTTTGCCCGTGGCTTCGCCCGTGTGGATGTCGGAAGTTATCCCACGCGAACGTACTACACAGGTTTGCCTATCCTGTAATTTCCGTATGCCTAAATCCGTTCAGCAATAAATGCGTGAAAAGGCGACAGACTGTTATTAAATTCAAATAATCTCTTTTTGTACGGGGTCAAATTAAATTAGCTAGCGAAACTCTGCAGACGTGATGGGGTATCGATATCGAAACTTTCATTCCCTAAAGGGTGTATAGGGAATGAAAGTTTGTATGGGAAACAAACTAGGATTATTTTTTAGACAAAAAGTAGCCTGTATCCTTCCCCAGGATGCCATGTATCTCCTGGCCAAATGTTATCGAAATCCGTTCAGCGGTTTAGGCGTGAAAAGGTAACAGACAGACAGAATTTTTCTGTGATAGAACACAGGGCCCTAATTCACTATGACAACTCAATGATTCCTTACCATCGAAACCACGTCAATTCCTTAGCTAATCCCGCCAATCTCGCGTTAATTTCGCGTGTTTTCGTTCATTGTGTCATAGAGAATAAGGCCATAGGTATTAACTGGTGGTAAGTACTCCTGTACACTGATCTCACATCAGTGAAACATTATAGGGTTTATTCATAAACGATGACTAAAGTTAAGTAACGTTTAAACGTCAAAAATGTATGGTTAAACAGTCGCTATATAATCACTTAACTTTAAGCAACGTTTATGAATAAAGGGGTTTATATTTTGTTGGCCTGATCAGATTTTGCCACGATCATACGTAGGTAAATCATCAAAGGCTCTGAAGATCACGTAATGTCGTAATGTTTAGTGTATGTTGGATATCCCCGACCACAGGGCTCGTATCGGTGTTCTCTCATCACGCCGCATCTACTCAGCTATCAACATTTCACCCTGCATATGCTTGCTCAAAAATCTTTAGTGTACTTAATAAATATTTGATTTTTGTTTGTGTATGTCGTAGTGAGTAAGTCGTTGAAGTGCCATATAAATAAATAAATATTCTACCCACAAATAAATGGTCTAGATTAGACCATTTATTTGACTTTTGACAAATGCTATGGTAATCTTTGTAAGATTCTGTGAGTGACTTGTGACTGTTGTTGTTTCCAGCAATACTCTTCGTCCCCCCTGCCGACGTGCAGGCTGCTGGTAGATCACGGACCGCTGCCTCGACCCGAAGCGTCTTCGTCTAGTCAGCTTTCCTACTACGTCTAAATGGTGTACCTTCGATAGACCTGTCCTGCACTAGCTGTTACTGCAAACCGTAGAAAAATAAGAATAGCGCTTCTCCCCAGTGATAAATGATAAATGATTTTATTTTGTAAGTAGGTTTGTACAAACACTTTTACACGTCAATCATATTTTAAAACTAGATAAGGTCGGCGTTTCCTATCTGACTAGTCTGAGAAGAAAAGCCGAAACAAACTCAGAGGTCACAGTCTCTTTTAAAGTCCATACATAATCTTGGTCAGATCATATGAAGACCATGTAGATCGATGTCTGAGATGGTTTTTTGAGGAAAGAACCACACAGATTGAGAGGACCTGTCCAGCCAGTGCACGCATTTGTCAGAAATCGTGCAGCTCAACTCAAAACTTAAGGAGCTCGACGATTCGACGAACAATACCAAAGAAAGGACATTTGGGTAGGCCACATTAATTACTCAAACTGCCAGACCATGACAAAAACTAACAGAACAGAGAGAAAAATTAAAAATAATTAATATAAATAAAATGACCCACATAGTCTTCACATTCACAATAATTAAAATAATAGAATACTTTACAAAGTAAGCAAATGTCATAGTATATTATAAAATTCATTAATGTCAAAGTGTATATAATAAAAAAAAAACAACAAGACAGAAAAAAAATACAAATAAAAATAAAAACATTCAATATGTAAAAATTGGAAGCACCTTAATCCCAAGCCTTTTTGTCCTCGATATAATCCTTAACGGTATAAAAGGCTTTCTGGCACAACTTACGTTTAATGAATGATTTGAATTTATTAAGGCTTAGATCTTGAACGGGGCTTGGAACTTTATTGTAAAAGTGTATACATTGGCATCTGAACGAGCCACCTATTTTCTTGAGCCTTGTTATAGGTACAACAAATTTGTGTTTGTTCCTAGTATTTATATCATGGATATCACTGTATTTTTTAAACAATTTTATATTTTTATGGGTATATAAAAGATTTTCATAAATATACTGAGAAGGCACAGTCATGACATTAAACTCTTTAAATTTGTCTCTGAGCGAGTGTCTCGGACTTAATTTATAAATTGATTGAACAGCTCGCTTCTGCAAAACAAAGATAGTTTGAATATCAGCGGCATTTCCCCACAATAGAATACCGAACGACATTACACTATGAAAATAGCTAAAGTACACTAAACGGGCTGTCTCTATATCAGTTAAATTACGAATTTTTCTAACAGCGAATGCTGCGGAACTTAGCTTTTTTAACAATTTGTCTATATGCGGACCCCACTGAAGCTTAGCATCCAAAATTAAATTAATTACTTACTAAAATTAATGAGCCACCATGTATAGCATTTATTCTGCTGAACGAACTACCAACCTGGTGATTATTAAAATTGAACATGAACTGGTGGCTTTTCAGCCAATGTTCTGTTGTACAAAGATCAATACTATTAAAATTCATAAATAATTCTACTTCTAACTCTTTGCTCAAATCCTTGAATATTTTGATGCACCAGGTTGATACTATTTACTGATTTTAAACCCTGCTTTGAGGTACTTTTGCCATTATGTACAATAAAGCTAGAGGTTGCCTATAATGTCTTACTTTCTAATTTAAATTATTAGCAATGTCACTAATTGTGACCAATACTCTATGCTACACTGGCTGAACCCGTCCACAATAACCTGGAGCCTATCCCGGGCGTGTGGTGTAATTATGGAACACAAACAAACTAAAAGCAAGTAAAATATTATGTATTGTACCTGATAACAAGATGACAATGCAAAATTCACTTGAGCCGGTAAGGTAACTGTCACTGTTTCACAATTAAATTTTTCCACATAATTTGCATTTGCTATGTGAATCTAATACAAAAAACATATTATTATTCTAGTTACTCGATGAGTAATTGGAAATGGGCTTTAGAAACATAAAAAATAAATATTTTATGACTAAAATAGCAAGAACAAATTCAAATCAGCTGTTAGCTGTAGTTGTAGTGTTGCCACAGGAAAAAAAAGGTCATAATACACACCCAAAATAGCACTTGGTAGCCCAATTCATAAATTCTTGATGGGGTTATTTAACATGGCGCTATGACCCTTAGGAACCGAGTAACAAGAAACAACAACTACAACAACAACAACTACAACAACAACAACAACAGCAACAACTTTTTGCTTTAAATTGGATTTTATGATCTGAAAATAAATGAATTGAATTGAATTGAATTAAGTTTACGCTACCTCACGTTAGGCAGGTGAAAACTAATGTGTTGATAAAGGGCGAAGAATTGAATCCTGAAGACAGCACCGTATTCTTGGGCATAACTTTGGATGCTAAGCTTCAGTGGGGCCCTCATATAGACAAATTGTCAAAAAAGCTAAGTTCCGCAGCATTCGCTGTTAGAAAAATTCGTAATTTAACTGATATAGAGACAGCCCGTTTAGTGTACCTACTTTAGCTATTTTCATTGTGTAATGTCGTACGGTATTCTATTGTGGGGAAATGCCGCTGATATTCAGACTATCTTTGTTTTGCAGAAGCGAGCTGTTCGATCAATTTATAAATTAAGTCCGAGACACTCGCTCAGAGACAAATTTAAAGAGATTAATGTCATGACTGTGCCTTCTCAGTATATTTATGAAAATCTTTTTTATGCCCATAAAAATATAAAATTGTTTAAAAAATACAGTGATATCCATGATGTAAATACTAGGAACAAACACAAATTTGTTGTACCTATAACAAGACTCAAGAAAATAGGTGGCTCGTTCAGATGCCAATGTATAGGTACGCTTTTACAATAAAGTTCCAAGCCCCGTTCAAGATCTAAGCCTTAATAAATTCAAATCATTCATTAAACGTAAGTTGTGCCAGAAAGCCTTTTATACCGTTAAGGATTGTATCGAGGACAAAAATGCTTGGGATTAAGGTGCTTCCAATTTTTACATATTGAATGTTTTTATTTTTATTTGTATTTTTTTTCTGTCTTGTTGTTTTTTTTTTATTATATACACTTTGACATTAATGAATTTTATACATACTATGACATTTGCTTACTTTGTAAAGTATTCTATTATTTTAATTATTGTGAATGTGAAGACTATGTGGGTCATTTTATTTATATTATTTTTAATTTTTCTCTCTGTTCTGTTAGTTTTTGTCATGGTCTGGCAGTTTGAGTAATTAATGTGGCCTACCCAAATGTCCTTTCTTTGGTATTGTTCGTCGAATCGTCGAGCTCCTTAAGTTTTGAGTTGAGCTGTACGATTTCTGACAAATGCGTGCACTGGCTGGACAGGTCCTCTCAATCTGTGTGGTTCTTTCCTCAAAAAACCATCTCAGACATCGATCTACATGGTCTTCATATGATCTGACCAAGATTATGTCTGGACTTTCAAAGAGACTGTGACCTCTGAGTTTGTTTCGGCCTTTCTTCTCAGACTAGTCAGATAGGAAACGCCGACCTCATCTAGTTTTTTTAAAATATGATTGACGTGTAAAAGTGTTTGTACAAACCTACTTACAAAAATAAAATCATTTATAATCCGTTTTCCAAAAAATTACCTGGTTAATTCCACCCTGCCTACTTCTATGTGTATCTATGTGCAGGTACATGTATTACCACTAGTCAGTATTAGCTTAGGACTTTAACGTATTATCACGCCTTTTTCATTGAGGAATGGACAGTGCTTGTAAGTGAAATTAGTTGTATTGTAACAATATGAAGCTATTTGCATTGTCGACGTGTACATTAGAGATGATCTCCTCGAAGGAAAATACGTGAAGACTCGTTAAAATTATAATTTTAAGTAGGTTTAAAAGATGTTATTTATTAGAGGCAGGTACTCTATGTATTATTCTATTTGCTTTAACGAGAGAGCACCCTCGCTGTCCGCCCCGGCGTCTCCGTTGTCTGCGATGTTCTGATCTGTATTACGCACTATATTAATCAATTGTTGTTGTATAGAAGCACTTAATAAAATCAAATTATCTAAATGTGAAAATCGCTGTTTAATTTAAATCCATTTACTTTTGTTGTTCACCAACTTATGTTCTTTATCTTATCTATTTTAACAGAATGATCCTCCTAAGACAATGACCAAAAGTCGTACCAAAAAGTCTAATGCATCAAGATCAAAATATACCTAGTACATACCTAATTATTTTCAAAAAATTTTACGACATTACGTGTCGGGGAATTTTTGAACAGGGAATCTAATATAAAGTAAAAAAGCGTTGATATTGCTGTATATTCCGTTTACATGATGTTTCGTTTCAAATGATATGATTAATATATCTTGAATTTGAAAGTGACTTCATCACGTCTTTCAAAAAACATGTAGGTAAAAAAATTATACCTACTTTGCCGATTCTACATTAATTAATCGTATCGTATGATGTTTCGTATCTTAAACCTTTTATAAACCGATGGTAAATTGCATGAGGAACAAAAAATATGATTTTTAAACTTTTATTTTTAAGTTGGTAAGTAGGTAAGTACCTAACTTGTGTTGCAGACCTCATCAAAACAAACAAGACCTAATAAACCTCCAAATCCAGTCCACCTTCAAATCTTCTTATTAGAAGCTTTCCTACGTTTCTTATATGGAATTAATTTAAAAGAGTACATGCCTTTAGTGGACCTCCATCTTCTGCTCCCCAATCTAATTAGGTACTTTAATGTAAATTGTTGATTTCTATAGCCGCTAATATAATAAACGAGCTAACCATCACCCCACCACCCACCACCACCACTGACCACCGCTATGATATGACCAGCACCACGTTTTGTTTCCGATTGCGCTTCCAAAATTAAGCAAACTCGACTCGCAATCGTTTTCCAATTGGAATTTTATACATAGAGGTGTACCAGACGCTAGCACATCAACCTACTACAATCTGTCAAATTTCTTTATTAGATTTTCAACTTTATCGCTAAAGCATTAGGGTCAAGGTTGATTGAGAAAATTGGACAGTTTCGGGTAGCTTTAGTGCTGGTGCTAACCCCCCCCCCCCTCCCCTTTCTAACCATATTATCATTCACATAGTCCATCCATCGTTTCTTTGGTCTTCCCCTACTCTTATAGCCATCGACATTCATACTCAAAACTTTTCTCACGACATTTTCTTCATTCCTCCGTAACACATGCCCATACCATGACAACTTAGGTACCGGTTTCCACACTACTTTTCAGTTACCGGTGCCACTTTCAGACTTCCTCTTGTTATATACCTACTCGTTTCTTATTATGTTCATTATAGCTGGTGTGTAAGGAGCTGTTATCATAGGTTAGTTTTAGATCTGTTAATAAATACTATTCCTAAAAAGGTTGGTACTGTGAAGGGTTTTAGACATGTGATACTACTACAATAATTAGAACTAAATGCGCACTACACAGAGACGGAAAGTGACTTTTTCTAATAAGATCAAGAAGAAAAAATTGTGAATAACAGAACTATCTAAGACACGAATGTAGTTGTAGGTAGGTACAGCGTGTTATTTAGTCATTTTATTTGTTGTCCTTGTACAGACGCCAGCACATCAAGCTACTACAATCTGTCAAATTTCTTTAAGTAATAGATTTCAACTTTATCGCTGAAGCATTAAGGTTCAAGGTTGATTGAGAAAATTTGACAGTTTCGGGTAGCTTGACCTGCTGGAATAAAAGATTAAATTACTTAGTATTATTTTTATTTGAAAACTAGCATTTGCCCGCGACTTCGTCCGCGTGAAGCAACTTTCTTACATTTTTTTTCCGTAAGAACCATCCTCGTACTTCAAGGAATATTCTAAAAAAAAAATTAGCGAAATCGGTTCAGCTGTTCCCGAGATTTGCGCTTATCAACACATTCAGCGATTAATTTTTATAATACAGAAGATAGATAACTTGTGGAAAGATGTGTTGACAAATAAAACAAGTAGGAGCTTTATAATACCTAATTTATTGGACGGATTACATGTTATTTTTATATGCCACATTCAAGATGTGCTAGGCTCTAACATTACTAGAAAAACACCAGTTCATTTTATATAAAGATTAAAGCTTAATAATTATTACATATTTATTGTGTATGTATATCTACTGAAGTATACATAAATACTTAAAGTTAAACATACTACATAGTAGTGGCAGTACTCTAGTAATATTACTATAGTAAAAAACAGTCGTGTAAATTAACAAAGCATGATTTACAAAATAATAAATGTATGCTTATGTTAATTAGTGTCTTGGATACAATTTTCATAATTAAACCTACTTCTAAAAAAAAAATAATAATCAGGGTTAAATGGATGGAATCAGTACAAATAAACATAATGTAGAAATAGAAGATATAAAGTACAGACGCCCGCAGGTCAAGCTACACGGAACTGTCCGGAACCTTGAACTTTAACACATTCCCTGTCCCAGTACGCAGTTATAATGTTTGTACGTCCACGGCGGCTCTTTTAAATTTTCGGTAGCCTTGTTATGTAGCCATACGTCCATGACAATCTTTTTCCTCTTTTTCATACGTCCAGTCAAATAAAAAACATCAAATTTACTTTTGGATGATGACTCCAACTAGAGTCATGGACATATGAGTTTGGTACAAATGTGACTCCTTTGGAGTCATTGTACAGTGTACATATGTGTTAATGCTTTAGCAATAAAGTTGAAAATATATTAAAGAAATTTGACAGATTGTAGTAGCTTGATGTGCTGGTGTCTGTACAATAAAAAGTACACAAAAAGAAAGAATAAAATCTCAAGCGAGTTACTCTAAATAACATACAGCAACAAACACAAGAAAGATGCCTAATTTTAATGTTAGTGAATCAACATCATCAATGGGAATGCAAGTTAGTGATAATCTAAGAATACATATCAAATTAATGATACAAACACAATCAGATCTTTACTATGCATAGGACACTTTTTGTTCATATGCATCATCCTCGTTCCAATAGTCCTGATCAGATATTGTTGTATGGCGAAGTTTACACCAGCGAGCTCCAAATCTTAAGATCAAAATAATAACCATCAGTACAAACAAAGAGAGAACTGCTACCGCAGGATACAACATTAAAAAGGCCATGTTTATATATCACTCTCTCGCTTGTGCAGTTCCAAGTACTCTTGTGAAGAAGTTAGAGGTTGCTGGGAGACAGATGGAGGGACTATGTGCTTGCGGATGTCACGGTACTCTTCACTGTCGTCACCGTAAGGATGCACGTAATGAATGTGTTGTAAGTTGCTCTCTAGCTCAGTGAAGTCTAGAGGTGGCTGCTTGTGCGGAGTAGCTGACCAGATTGAAACAATCCAGCGGTTACCTGTGAGAAAACAAGTTTGTTAGCAATAATAAGAATTATAATGGGGCATTGAAGCAAGTTTGTAGCCCAGAATTATTACTTTATTTATTTAGTTGATACAAAAATTTATTCCTAGTGATCATAATCACAATTAACATATTCTATACAGTTTCCTGAATGCTCACCTGTATGTCTGTCTAGCCAGTAGTCAGAGTATCTTGAGCAGCAGCATACGATGTTGAGTATGATTAGAAAGCCGAGAATCACCGAACAGATTGCAATGGCTATGTAAAACGGCGTGAAATCACCAACTTTTGATATAATAGGATTTATAGCCTTGTACGTCCCATTCCCTGTAAAGTAAGTGTTAATTTCAGATGCCGACATTCTTTACAAACTGGTGCCAACCTGTTGAAGAAAAAATCCCAGTGAGGAACTAATATAGAGCACTGTTTAATTTATCTAATCGGCCGAGCTTAATGTTCAACGGTTCTTTATAAGGGCGTGGTTTAAACAAAATATAGTCACAATTTTACACGGTTCGAATCAATTGTAAGTCACCATTAATGCCAATAATCAAGCGTACTCTAACAGAAAAGTAGGTAGTAAGTTTCAGTTTATTTCAGAGTTATTTATTGATTTCAAACAATAAAAATGTAAGCAAGTACCGTTTCAGTTCAGATGATGACAAGCGTCTGCTGGTCCAAGATATACTAGTCTATGGTCTGGTCTGGTTACGTCCACAGAACACATATACTCCTACACAGACTAAGAAGAGATGTACTCATTGACATTTTCTATCTCAATGGATGTACTCCTAGCCTAGCTGCGGAGGTTACGTCTGTGCGCAGTGTATATCATTAGCACAGTATTACAAATTACAATATTTTCAATATCCCATTAGAGAAGTCCATACCATAGACGTAATATACGTCCGTACTCCATAAAGCGACGATAATATATTTAGCGTATGTAGTAAATGCCTAGGGAGCCTCCAACGGCAAACTGTTTTTCACTAAACTTGTAGTGAGTGATTACTGATTAGCCCCCAGTGGTAAGCACCCTGAATTCATTTTAACCTTATTTAGGATTTTATTAAAAAGTACATACTTCTAGAGAATGAAAACCAGGGCGGACGCCACTTGCTTCTTTATTTTGATGACTGACTTCTTATAATGCAGAGCGGGAGAGGTCATATTTTGATGAATTCCCACCCAAAAAAAAAAAAAAGTAAAACAAAAAGAAGCCCGAATTATTCAATAAACAAATAATGTAATGAAGAAAAATAACCAAAGAGATGTAACAAACTAAATCTGTGAAAATAACAAAGTATGTATTTCAATATGAATGTGAAACCTATCATTTCTAATTTTGAACTATCTGTTTGAAGACAATAGATTACTCAAACTATTTATTTAAATATTTTTAGCTAAGTTTTAATTATAAATGTTACTATTTACTTATGGTTGCTCAAAATAGGTCAGTGGTCTGGATCCGGACCGCGACTCGCCATATTTTGGTGACTCCGGGCCATCTCCGGGCTCTATAGAGATACTCTTAGATATTCTTCTCTGTGGTTTTATGTGACTGTCTCTCTCTAGTTCTCTACTTAGTCTGTGGACTGTCTGTCACCCACCCTAAAAATAACAGATTTACGAAAACTCTTCTCTTTTTCTATTCGAAGATTAGCATTATTTGTTTACTTTTGGCGTTGTATTTTATTTCGTTTAGTATGCCGTGACGTAAGAAAAACGTTGCTAATGTGCCAATAGGGTTTTCTTAGGCTGTTGTAACATAAATTCGTTCGGAGGAAGTGACATTTCGCACAGTTTGGTTTACGTACATAAAGTTGGTGATAACGAAAGCAAAGGGGTGTGGGTGTTTTTACGATGGAATCCGAGCATCAGCCAAAGTTGAGTCCTGTGAGGGCTTTTCAAGGTACGGAAAAACATATCCGCAATCGGGTGACATAAGTATGTAAATATTAGCAAGAATGATGTTATTGTTTAACTTCTCAGTGCTTCATGGCTGCAACCCTGACCCTGAAGAGACGTACACCAGCCTCTCGGAGTACCACGACTACGAGCCCAGCTTGGAGTTCGATGATTCGGAACTTATTCAGACTTCAGGGTTAGGTAAGATTCAAAACATGTGATAAAGTTTTAGTTAACTTGATCAGTACACAAGAGATTATTGTAACACTTAATTTAGGCAATTTGTTTACGCAATTGATGGTTGCATGTTCAAGTTCTTTGTTTTACATGGTACTTGTTCCAATTACCGCCGTTCATTCAATGATTTTAAATTAATTAAAGACTGGGTAGAAGTGTAGGCATAATAGTTACAGTAGTATAGAGTACCTTTATCTTCTGCCCAGTGGAATAATATGTAGTTACAAATATACTTATTGTAAAGTCTATTGCAATAATATGAGTTAGTAACTCATGCTAAGTACTTAATCTTGAACATACAGAAGCATAGTAAGGAATGATATGGTATCAAAGATCTTGCAAGTTTAAAATAATATTTTACTATTCACAGTGCTTCAGAACAAACAATCTTTTTATTTACATACAAGTATAAATAAGTGTGAATTTGCTGTAAATGAACAATGGCCATCAAATATGATTGTGATTCAATGCAATTTGGTTATACATCTAAAAACAAAACAAATAATGAAATATGATACATACATACACACATAAACTCATACCTTCTTCCTATGGGGGTAGGTGGAAACTACCAAATGCCACCTGCTATAAATTCACATAAACTCCTTTTGCCTCTTTTATGTTCATACATCTGAGGGGCAATTCTCGTAATTTTAAGAATGTTCACAGTCTGCCGGTCTATTCTGAAAAAATCTAACCGTGAAAACTTGGGTGAAGTGAGCTTAAATTGAGTTGTCATGTCACCTTTATGTTAGGAATTGACACTATTGACAGCTCACTACACTAAGTTTTCACGGAGAGATTTATACAGAATGGCACCGCTGATTTCAGTCTCAATCTGTCAAAAATACCTCTAATTTCCCTACATTTTGACAAGTTTTTGACATTTGTTTGTCGCCAAGATGAGACTGCGACTAGAATTTGAACGTTTTAAATTACGAGAATTGGCCTTCTGGTCATACATTCACGCCAATTGCGAGTAAGTAATAACATACTTTTTCAATTGACAGATAATTTTTATTTGTGGAATAAAATTGACATCAGATAGATTTTTAAAAATTATCTGGCTGGGAAAAATCAGCCTTTAGTATACAATATATAAATAAATAGTGGAATATTTTATTCTTAGCATTTCAGTTAGAATAAACTTCTTATACCGTGACTAACTTAGAACAATACTTGCGTTGCTGTAGGACCTTTTCCTTACACTAATACTTAACGGAGTGCAGACAATAGTGCATTCAATTTGATTGGTTGGCTATTGTGTAATAGGTGCCTTAAAAGGCTGGTAATTGATGCACATCAATGACGTGCGACAGAACTATAAATTATGGCACATGCTGAAACATTTTTAAGGAAATTACCTTTTAAAATTTAGTCATTATTATTTTTGTTGGTCAGAAAATGGCTTTTGTGCAATTCAATTTAATGCTTTTTTTATTTAATCATTTATGTACAGTACATATATATACACAGACAAGAAAAAAGAGAACAGAAAATAAATACAAAGTTGATACTTATTCTATAGCTGGAAGAGATTTCCTCTTCCAGCATGCCTGCGATAGGAAAGTAGATAAAGAGATGTAGACAGTGTGTGTAAGATTAAAAGATAATGTTATAACAGAGACAGGATAATTTTAACTTTAAAGAGGGCATGCAATACCAGGCTCTTCACTTTAGCTAGAAACTAAGTTTAGAATCAATCGCTTCTAAATTTTGAAACTGTCAAATACTCAATTAGGTCTTTGATACTCTAGTCAGGACTCCGAAATCAATGCCATATCAATGTTTCCATAATATCTTTAGCATTATCTGCCTATAATGTTCCCACTGCTGGGACACAGGCCTCCTCAGCCCCTAAATCTACAAGGCCTAACTATTCAAACCTTACATCTTGTTCAAAATGTATGGCTTGGCCTTTCCATTGAACTACGAGTATTGTATGACACAACACACTATTAAAGACCAGTGACTTCATTTCTTACCATAAGCTCATAGTAGTGTCTGTATACTAATATAAATGATCATACTGTATTTATTTATGAAAGACTTTATTTTATACCAAAAATTATTATAGATGAAAATATTATTTTAACTAAGCAAACTTAGTTCAAATAATATTTTGTTGGTAAAACACAGGAAATAAAATGAGTCACTTCATCTCCAACATTCAATGTTAGTACATATTCTTTATTTATAAATGATGAGTAATTACTGATAAAATTATAGGAGTAGATTAATGTCTAAAATCTGAGTATGGTGTAGTGACTTCATTTCGTACTTTTAACAATGAATGTGTCACCAATTTATGTTTACCTTCGTTGATGCTGTTGTAGGCATACTCACTTATTGTTTTTATATGCCTACCTACCTATAATTATAATGTTGGGTTTTGAAAGGCAACACATCAAAACCCATAACCAACATGCCCTATAATAACAGCCTGCTATTGTCTCGTGCATAGAAAAGGGAGGATCCTCCGACCAGACGGGTGTTATGTCTTGCGGGCAACTGCCCAGCGATTGATATTGGGAAGTTTGTATAATTATATGCTAATTGCGCGGTAAACTCCCCTTGCGAGATGCAGGATTTGCGTGACGTCAGTATGACGCGTTGTTCGCATGTGGCGTTGTAGATTAGATGCCGCTACAATTGAATTAATTGAGTTGATTGCAAAGCATTTGCGAATTGTAAGTCTCTAAAGGTGTACAAAGGTCTTCCCATCAGACAAAAGCGTGAGGTGTAAGTACTAAAACTAAAAAATATGTAACAGGAAACACTACAATAGCGGTGCAATTTATGCCACTAGTATCACAAAGGAGTCATTACATCCAATGATTGGAAAATTGCACTCACTCAAAGGATTATGCATTCATAGCGCTAACTGGTGTGATAATATGGCGGCTAGCGCACTGATTGCGGGAGCCGACCTTGCACTTGCTGATTGGTGCAGATTATCTCGAGGGCTTTCAATATGCGATGAACACTTTCAATTGCAATTTATATGGCAGCACTTAAGAATGTTGCCGGCTTGGTTTTATTTGTCGGCGGTAGATGGCGATAGGTGTTACACGTATGCGTTCAAAATCTCAAAGTACTCCCAAGTTTTGAATCTTGAGTTTTCTCATACAGGGTGGCAGGACTGGCAGGGACATCGACGCACAAACTGTAGCCATGGATACAGTAGGTACATGACCCTGTAGCAGCTGCTAACAGCCGTTTCATAGAAAAAGTGCAATACCTACGCGGTCAAAATGTATGGAAGAGCAATTTTTTTTTTAAATTGCCGATGAAAAATTTCAACGCTAGGGGTTCTAGAATCATGTGCTGAATTCATGGTAACAGTTTGTGCGTAGATGTCCCTGCCACCCTGTATATGGTTTGGTCATGAATACTTCATTTTGTGGGTTGGCTAACACAGCTTTTAGGTCGATATACAAATAATTAAATTAATTATGTTTATATGTAGGACTAGCTTCTGCCCGCGACTTCGTCCTCGTGAAATTTCGTGTTCCCCCGTCCCGGCCCGTCGCGCGTCGCATCGCATCACCTGCCCTCGCTATCACTTCGTTTGCGCTTAGTGTTCTTTCCGATTTTTTTTCTATTTGCACAGCTCCTAAAGGTCATAGCGTGATATTAAATAGCCTATAGCTGTCCTCATGAATTGGGCTATCAAATGCAAAAAGAATTTTGCTAATCCGAATGATAGTTCCACAGATTACCCCATGCATACAAACAAATTTTACCTCTTTAGAATATTAGTATCTTTTAGTATAGATTTTTTAAGCAATATCTCTGACGTAGCGCCCTAATTGCGTAATCCACTCACGTAACACAATCATTATTTTAAAGGATGTTGCTATTCCATTGCTTCATATATGTTCGAAAGATTTGTCTGCTCAACCACGCAATGAATGTTGTTGAACTGTCAAAATGAAAGTCATTGCTACATGTTAGTGTGTTAAGGCTACTACACACAGTGCCGGCGGCAATGTCGCCGGGTTTATGCCGAGCGGCTATGCCACCGGCAATACAGGCTCTTTTGTGTGGCAAAGCCAGCCGCCGTGTACCCGGCGGCTTTGAATGCCGCCGGGTGCACGGCGGCTTGGCCGGGGCGGCTTGCCCGGCGGCCCTGCCGCCGGCACTGTGTGTAGGAGCCTGTACGCAATTACCCCGTTGTATTAACATTTTAATTTTATTTTTTTTAAACGTTGCCCCACACTAGGAATTTCTCCTGTGTCGTGGGGGCGTTACACACACATATAAACTCACATACACAAACAGCCAGACCCGGAACAACTAATTGTAGGTCATACAAATATTTGTTCCGTGTGGGAATCGAACCCGTGACACGCAGCGCATCAGTCAATCGCTTAACCACTGCGCCAACCGTGCCGTGCCGTCGTTTTGGAAGCATTTTTTACCCGACTATACGGCTAAACTTGCAATGCAACTGAAGTGCTACACAGTAATAATACGTGCTACTGGTACAACAAGTAGCCTGTCCTTCCCCTTCTACCATCTATCTCCCTGCAAAATTTTCTCGAAATATTTTCGAATTTATAATGTTAGTATTTGGATTCGTCGAATTTTTCTGGCTTGTTTCTTTTTATATTGGTCTTTTTTTGTGAACAAGAACTACTATTATTTGAAAAAAATTAGGCTGTTGATGTTGTATAAAAGCGATAGGAGCGCGGTGTAAATTTATATCTCTTAAAAGTGTGATAAGTCAACGTCTGCCTAAACTGCTTTCATTTGTATGTATAGTAGCTTCCTCGTCCCTGGTAGCTTTACGATTTCTGTATCGAACTCTTCGATTTTGAAAAAAAAAAGCACTATATTATTGCCCCGTCCGATAATGTCGCTACTAAGGATCAAATTCTGGGAAGACTTTTGTATGCCTACTGGTAAAATATGGCTGAACCTATTGGGTATATATATATATGTATATAATATTATATGGATACAGTACATGGTGATAAAGACATATCACCATGTACTGTACCCATATTTGCAAAATAAAATATATTTATCTATTTTTATCATAACACACGGCAAAGCAAAGATGCCCCCGTCCCCTACAACGTATTTCTTAGAACTTCTTTGTACATCTAGTAGGAGAGTGTTGCATGCACTTAACTCCGAGTACATGTCGAATACTAGGAGTACCTGTGACATGACTGTCTACGTACGAACATTATAGTCTAATGATGCAGCGGAGTCGCGCAGACTAGTGTATCGGTATGAGATTTAATTTCTTGGTATTCTTGAGCTTTGCTGTGTTTGGAGCACAGTTTCGATGCTTACATTCTAAACATGAATTGAATAACTAAGTATATTTTTAAAAATATTTTGCCATTAAAGGCTGTTTTTGCGTGATTAAAATGTATGTCCCAATTGGTTGAACTAGCGCACCGTAGACTTATCTTTCGTTCTTTAGATCACGGGGCCAGCGGGGTAATTCTAATTACGTAAGACAGTATCAGTAGTAATGACATTCATTTTGACAGTACAACAACATTCATTGCGTTATTTATGTTGTTGAGCAGACAAATTTTCCGAATATATAAAGCAATGGATTAGCAATATCTTTCAAAATGATACCGATTGAGATGGTTAGTGTGTTACGCATCGGTGAACATACAAATCATGCTGGTACTGATGTAGTTAATGAGTCTGTCTCTTGTTGTCACTCTAGCATCGTAATAGTTACTGGCACAATGGCTATCACATGTCCCGACTGTTTTGACATTTATACAAATAGCGGGATGTCGCAGTACCGCTCATATAAAATTATCCACTTTGGATTTAGTACAGTTTTTGACAGCTGATTCCTACTGTGAGCAGTCGTTGCACAGCTCGAGTTTGCTAAACAATTAATCCGATACGGTATTCCTATCTTTTTATTTCGGAAATTATTAAGACGTGTACGTGTCTTAGTATGAACGAAATCTTATGTTGATTGGATAGACTAAAAAAAAAACACTAACATTAAACGGTAAGGTGGAGTCAGCTTCGACATCACGTGTTTTTAATCTTTAATTTTGTTCACAGCGCCGCTCCCACCTGAGCTTTTGGACATACCTGATGATCTTCTGGAACGTTCAGCCAGCGACGGTACGATAGAAGAGAACTTCGAGGAGGAGCTTGCAACCGCACCTGAAGTCTATGCAGAGGTATGTACAGTCAACAAATGAGATAGGCAGATTAAGAGAACTCGCGGAAAGATTGCCAACCGCGCTCGCCGTGGTCCTCGACATGCGTAGACTGAATAAAAGACTATTTACTTTCCAATAGCGTAATTATTATCATCTTTAAATTAATAATATTTTTATAATATTATCAGTCCCTTGGCTTGTCAGCCAAATCTGACGAATAATGTCATCTACTCTTAAACTAAGGGCAGATTGTTCCATTGCCAGATAACTTTTATTCGAGGAATAAAATTGTCGTTTGACAGTTTTTGTATGAAATAACTGTCTAAATTTCAAAATTATTCTTCGAATAAAGTTATCAGATGATTGAAAAATCAGCCCTTACATGTTTGTTTCGTATTTCTTGCCAATAACTTTAAACAGTCTCGCGGAGGTTGCATGTAAGCACCAAATAGGCTATAATCTCTACAGGAGACACTCTGTGTATTCCAAGTGTCTACATATTACGGTTCAAAAGATACAGCCCTGTGACAGAGAGACGGACGTACGGACAGCGGAGCCTTAGTAATATACGAACGGAACCCCTTTCGGGTATGGAACCCTAAAAGTAGAAATGTAGGTAAATAACAGGAAATATACATGATACTTCTGCCCCAAAATGTATAAATTATTTTATTATTGTATGCGCAATAGGTACTTTATGCTATGGGTTTGGTTTCCGCACTTAATCTTTCGGGTGGACCATTGTGCGTGGGCTATGGCGGCCGTCAGTGGTTATTCCAACCAGCCCGCCTCCCTCCAGAAGTTTATTAGGTCTCCTGGCCTGTTGAGAACATCTGTGTAAGATCTGGGTGTGCCGAGGGTTTCCGACCTAATCTGGGTGACGCCTGTGCACTTGAAAGAGCACATGCACGACGGTTTCGTCAGCCTCCTTGCAAGCCCAGCATAAGGGACTGTCCGTTATGCCTATTGTGTGGAAGTGTTTGTTTAGCGAGCAGTGTCCCGTGATTATCCTCGTCACCAGACGCAGGCCTTTCCTGTCCAGGCGTAGTAATAGTCTGGTTAGCTTGCCATATAATGATGGCATGGCTTCCTTGGACTGCCATGCGCAATAGATTCTTCTATGTAGTATAGAAGAATGCATTGCGCATACTTAAAGTCACTTTTCGTGTCTGTCTTTGTGGCCGCGTTGTTCTTCTAAACTACGCAACGAATTTTTAATGCAGTTTTCACCATCTTTTAAACCTTAAAATATATTCTGGAAGGTTTATGTGTAATAAACAAATATATTAAGCGCACAATAAAGGAATCTCGAGGTTTTGTCAAGTCGTAAAAACCGTGGAAAGCAGGGGCTGGTCGCTAGTAAGTGTAGACACACAGACACACTCACCAACTAATTCCCAAACCACACATACGTTTTTAAAATCTTTTATTCGCTAAGGTACAATATTAAACCTTGAAGAGACGGTTTAAGACTTAGGGGATTTAAAATTGAGCTGCGTTTGAGGACTAAGGTGAATAAACCAAAAGATCTAGTCTTAAAGTGAACCTAGTGAACACCCACGCATCTTGGTTTAGAAAGGATTGCATGTAGGTAGTACTTCTGGCAGGAACATTGACGCGCAAACTGTTATCATGAATTCAGCCTAATGCGCTGAAGATTTTCGTCGGTTATTAAAAAAAAATAGAGTTAATCATAATATGATTCTAGACTCTATTTGTCTCTATTCCATTCTATTTTTCTCTATTTCTCTTCAGCGCAGGGGGTTTTACAGCTTTTTGCTAAATGCATATTATGAAAGTATAAAAGGGTACTTATAAGAGGGGCCCGTGGCTATAATTAATGCCGCCGCAAATTTCGAACGATAGGGTTAAGCTACGCTTGCCGCGGTTGGTTAATGGATGGGTGACCATCTTTACATACCGAGACCCCTCCGTGCCTCGGAAAGCACGTTAAGCCGTTGGTCCCGGCTGTCATTCGTGGATCTTTGACAGTCGTTACGGGTCGTCAAAAGCCCGAACCCATACCCTAATGAAATTTTCGGCCCCGGCTACGTCCGCGTGGACTTCGTGCTTTCCCCTTCGAACTTCAACACTCCCTTCACCCCCTTCAAAGGGTAGTTTTGGAAAATTAATCTTTACAATCATTGCGCTTGGATGTGGATTGCGGAGGACGAGAGGAGATGTGGAGTATGTTAAGTTAATTAAGTTGCAAATGTCTGGACCAAAGGAATTAGATTTTTCATTCAAACTGTATTTCCCCTTTTCCCCGAAAAATCGTGTGGGATATTTCCATACAGTTTTCCCTCCCCTCTCCCTAATCCCTTACAAACTTGACTTTTTCATTCAGTTTTAGGTAGTTTTTCGAAAAAAGTTATATAACGGTTTTCTTATTTTTTTACCAAAATCATACAGTAATGCCAAGTTTAAGATCGCGCCTTGAGATTCTTCCAAACCAACGTTAACACCCCCTAAACCATGTTGCTGCTTATTGTTTATTTAAGCACAATTCGTACCAAGTTTCAAGTTTATAAACCCAAAGGAATACGATTTTTCATACAAACTAAACTCCCTATCACCCCCTTAGAAGTAGAAATTCCAAAACTCCTTTTAAGTGGAAGCCTACGTCACTTAAGGAACTCTACTGTCCCGAATTTCTACCCTACGCGGTTCGAGCTGGGCGATGATGTGTCAGTCGGGTCTCCGATTATTACGAGAATCTTACCTTACTTTGGGAGTGTGTACAGTCACGAACACCAATATGTCAACACTTGGCAACTTTCAACTGCATTTTTTTCGTGAAATAACGAATGCAACGTTAAAATACGACACATTACATAAACCTATGGGTTCGAAAATGCTATGTTCGTAACAACATAAAATTTCAATTAAAAATAAAGGAGTAAATCGCTTTTTAATAAAGCCGAGTGTATAAATACTTTTGCTCGTGCCTGTACACACTATGCATCGGTATAATAGTACACTAGTGAAATAAATACAGCTTCTACGGAGAGCACGCAAGAACAACGAGACGCGCTACGCAATTGCTACGAAACTGCGTAGCAACATCTCCGTTCGGACGTAGCAACACCGCTACGTTACGAAAACGTAGCAAATTCAAATTTTCTCTTTACACTGCAAATGTTCGCGAGCGATACAAAGCATAATATTTTCTTTTACACCTAAAGAATAATAACATTGACATTGAATTGTTACAAAAAGGCTTGTGGCTACTTAAGTAAGAACAGCATCTTCACATACCAAGACCCCTTCGTGCCTCGGAAAGCACGTTAAGCCGTTGGTCCCGGCTGTCACTTGTGGATCTTTGACAGTCGTTACGGGTCGTCAGTAGCTCGAAAGTCGGACAACCAGTCTTACCAAGAGGCGTATTACCCAGTAACTAGCTGTACAGGTCAGGTAGGCAGTCGCTCCATGTAAAATATACTGTTATTCAGCTAAATCCGGTTAGACTGGAAGCCGACCCCAACATAGTTGGGAAAAGGCTAGGTAGATGATGATTGAATTGTTACAAACAAACAGCAAAAAGCAAGTATTTTGATCGAACGTGGAATAAGCAATTCCACGGTCATGGAAGGTCCATAGAAACCCATACATGGTTACGAACAAGTTACATCCGTTCCCATCGCGGGGTAAGCAGAAACTACAGAACGCCACCTGCTTCGATCTTTACGTACTCCTTTTGTTTCTATTATGTTAATCCTGGTTATAAACCAAATTTTGGCGTCCCTTGTCTCGACTGATAGTTTTTGTGTTCCTTCGAAGTCACGTATTTGTGCTGCCACATGTATATACCTTCCACAAATGATTACATATATTTCACGTCATCTTGACGTTATTGTTTATTATTATTATTTATTGTTAATTAAAACTGTTACACCAATTACATTAATTAACATAAATATTACATAAAGATATGGTAGGTATACAAAAATATTTCAACTACTAACATATAATAGAGGACACCCTAGCATACTTCTTCTCACAAAACGTCAGACATACACGCATAATTCTACTCCATTCATCGGCAAACAGATCACATTAGACGTTAGATGTTAATGGATGAATCATACATTCAGAATTTCAGACATGTGTTACTATGGACACCTTGGCAATACCAAGGTGTCCATAGTAACACATGTACAGCGGACAACCCACGGACACCTTGTTTACCTATTAAATATATATTTCCTATTAAATAATAATTATTTTTATATATTTCCCGAAATACGTCATTAACTATTTATTTATTTATTTATTTATTTATTGGCCTATCTACAATTGTTACACTGTTTTTCCTTAAATTACAAGCAATATACAAGCATAGTGTACAATATGATGCGATAGACACAGCATGCAAAGACAAAATTATAAGATTAATTAAATTGCAATAATTGTGCAGAAATAACGCTTACAGCACTAGTGGGTAGTTTTGGAAAACATGACATGGAAAAAAAATAAAAAAAAAAATATAATAAAACAAAAAATAATACAAAATGAAGAAAGAGAAAAAAAACAGTCAATTGTGTTGGTTACTTTTTATGGACTTGGCGCTTGAATTTTTGAAGTGATGTGGAAAAAATATCGATTGAATCATCGCAATTATTAAGAAGCCTGCAAATTCTGGGTATGGGGGAATTGGATCCTGAAACAGTTTTGCGGAATGGGGGACGTAATAGTTTGATAGGGTGGCGCGGATAATTGTGGGGTAGGTTAAAACTTAACTCGCTTAACAACTGGGGGCAGTCTAATTTACTATGGAGTATTTTATAAAGAAAAACTAGATCGATACCATCTCTTCGTTTTTCGAGTGAAGTCATGAAAAAATTTTCAAGCCGTTTTGCGTAGCTCGGAACTTTTTTGTGTAATCTAGCAGAAAAGGCAAGATGGTACAAAAATCTTTTCTGGATCCTCTCTAACCTAAGACTATGTGTTGCATAGTGGGGACGCCACACAACCGCGCAGTATTCCAATACAGTACGCACGAGACAGTTGAAAAGATAAATCTTAGTTTTAGGCTTGCGAAAACATTTAGCATTACGCAACACAAAACCGAGGGTCTTTGAAGCTTTTTTAATAATGTTTTCCATGTGGGGAATGAATGTTAATTTACGATCAAGAAGGACTCCCAAATCTCTGATCACATCAACTTTACTGAGGTCCAAACCGTTCATACTGTAATTAAAATCCACAAAGTTAGCCTTGCGAGTAAACGTAATTTGGGAACATTTTTCTACATTAAGTTGCATGCTATTATCGTTACACCAGTTTAAAAGTCTGTTCAGGTCTTCCTGAAGTAATGTTGAATCGGCTAAAGAATCTATTATGCGTGCTATTTTCAAATCATCGGCGAATAAGAATGGCGTGGAGTTAAGGAAGCAATAAGGAAGGTCGTTCACAAAGATAATAAATAATACAGGGCCCAGATGGGAACCCTGCGGAACACCAGAGGTTATGTTCATGGTTTCAGATTTATAGCCATTGGCCACGACATAAAAATATCTATCCGTTAGGTAAGAGTGCAGCCACTTAAGCAGAGAACCAGCAAAGCCGTACGCAGCAAGTTTTTGAATCAACACTTCATGGGAAACTTTGTCAAAAGCCTTACTGAAATCAGTGTATATGGCGTCGACCTGTTGGTTCGAGTCGAGCGAAGCTGCAATAACCTCAACGAAAGCTACTAAATTACTGCAGGTGGATCTTGCAGCAGTAAAGCCATGCTGGTGGTCAGACAGATATTTCCTAAAATAGTTTTGTATGTCAGGGCATACTATTGCTTCAAAAACCTTGGCAAACGTCGGAAGGATAGATATAGGACGATAGTTTCCAACCAAATCATCAGCGCCTGATTTATAAATTGGTACTACTTTGGCCAGCTTCCATTGTGTAGGGAAAATAGCAGTGCTAAGAGATTTGTTGAAAATCATGCATAGAGGGGCTGCCAGTTGGTCAGCGCAAGTTACGATAAAGTAAGGGGGAATTTCATCGCTGCCGGAGCCTTTGGATATGTCTAAGCTTTTGAGATGCTTGGCTATTTTATCCAACGGAATCTGAATCAAGGAAAAGCTGTCGGAGTTGCAAATAAGGCTTTCAAAGAAAGGCGAAGCTTGAACTACGTTGGAGGCATGGGTAGCTGGACTGTACACTGAAGAAAAATAGACTCCGAACATGTTGCACATATCATTGCCATTACAGGTTTTGCTGACGCCATTTGACATTGAGGCTGGATAGGCATTAGCAACACCCCGTTTCGACTTAATGAAGGACCAAAAAAACTTGGGATTCGTTGTTATTTTCTGTTCTATACTATTTATATATGAGTTGTAACATTCTCTTGCCAATTTGTCACAGCGCTTACTACACCAACGAAGGGATATCCTATCCATAGGGTTTTTGTACGTACCATACCTTATTCTTAAGTTATTTTTTTCACGCAGCAATCTCAACAGCTTTTTTGTGTACCATGGTGGTCGCGAGTTATTTTTCACAAAGTTAGATGGGACATACCGGTCTATGATTTGATAAAGTACCGTATAGAACCGTTCCAGCATTATACTGGGGTCATCCGTATCAGAGAGTAATGCATACCAGTCGGTACTTTCTAGTTCTGGTTTAATAGCAGAGTAGTTAGCTTTTTTGAAGTTTAATCTAATGTTAGCTTCTGGTTTTAAAAAATTTTTTGCTTTAAAGCTTAGGGAAATTTCAAGAGGAGGGTGATATGAATCTATCTTTGTCAGACTATTAAGAGCTTTAGTCACCTTACATTCAAGAAGGTCTACAAGAACCAAGTCCAGGATTCTATTTTTAACATTACAGACATTGTTATATTGTTTGAGGTTATTTATGTGGATAAAGTCTAGAAGGGCCTGATTTAGTCTAGAATTAGTCCTTGAGGGAGTGGGGTCGGAGTGAGTAACGCCGCTGCTAATGATGTGATTCCAATCCATATTGCTCATATTGAAGTCACCGATAAGCATAGTACAGTAATTATTTCTTTCTGCTACAGAATTATAGCTATCCAAGAAGTGCTTCAAAGTTGAATAATGCACAGGTGGGGGCAAGTAAAGAGCACAAATAGCTATTTTGAAGCCTGGTGAAACACTCACAGTGACCCATAAGTCTTCGCACCCACTCTCCCAAGAACATTGTCTGTTAGCAGCGTACTTTCTCGATATAGCGATCAAGACACCTCCACCATCTTTTTTAGGATGAAAACTGGAAGTTTCTCTGTCACGTCTGAAAACTATGTACCTTTTATCAAAAAGTTCGCTGCTATGAATACAATTATTGAGCCAGGTTTCAGTTAATACTAAAGCGTCAAAATTTGAACATACCAAATTACAATAAAATTCTTGAGTTTTAGATCGTAATCCACGGGTGTTTTGGTAATATATGTTAAATGAAGCGAATTTAACTTAGGATAACCTCAATAACAGCTTTTGGTTGAACATTGAATATTATACAATTGACTGTAGCGAATCCATATCCTTTATAATCTTGGTATCACAATCATCTGACTTTCTAACATAAATACGCCCTCCTCTGATCCAAACGTAACGATACCCTTTTTCTTTAGCTTTGAGACGTGCAGCCGCGTGCAGTGCCTTATTAGCTGGGCTTAGATGCTCCGTCACGAAGATCGCAGACTTCGCACCATCAAGCTCGAGATGGGAGGTGTTTAGCTTTTCACTGACTGGCTTTGCTTTGTTGAAATTTATCGATGCTGCTAGGAAAGAGTCCCGAACTCTGGGAGTGGAGAATTGTACAACAATTGATTTAACTATCATTTATATTTACTCAAAAATTGAATGACCATTAATTCTATTGGTAGTGATCCGTTAACAAAGCTTTAACCAACCAAAGAGTAACCAAGTGTTCTAAAACATCTAAAAAATATAACAAGAAGTTAATTGACGATTTTCAATAGCATCTACGTACGAGAGCAGTGGTGCCCGAGTGCTACAACTCTTAAGTCGGCCTCACGAGTGGTGGGTGAGTTCGAACCCAGCCAGGCTTTGTGTAAATAATTTCATCACCACTGCTCTCAAAACGGTGAAGGAAAACATCGTGTGTGACGTCTCAACCCGTACTGAGCCCGCGTGATAGATTACAAGCCCACTCCCTCTCGAAGAAAGGAGGGCTGAGCTCCAACAGTGGGAATATTATTGGTTTATTATGCTTATGCTACTTACATTAACGTGGACAACATTTACCTTGAAATTTTACTATGTCGTTTACCGCACAAATTACCGGGAAAACATCTTGATTTAATCAGCTATCGAACGAGGTAAAAATGTTTAAAAACATATTTACATAGAGGTGCCTATAAATCAGTCGACAAAGATGACAAAGGAAGAATTTGCAAATTCAAAATCGTTAAAATATTTTAGAAAAAATGTATTAACTGGTTTATGTCATTCCACTACTTTATAACCACCCAGCACTCCTTCCTGTGTTACTTAAATTAACGGTTCACACGATAAATTGTAATTTGTTCGATCAAAAAATCCGAAACAGGGTGATCAGGACGATTTCAAAACCATAATTTGGCCGTTTCATTTCCTAATTATAGCACAAAATAATGTGAAAACTGCAATCTATAGGCGTGTTAAATAGTGAATATTTTGGTTAGATTTTCTACTTAAATACTTTTTTTTTAAATAAACATTAAAGAGCCCTGTGGGACTTCATCGAGGATGGGCTTAATTACAGTATTTTGACTGTTTGAAATTGATTCTGAAACAGGCAAATTCGGATAACACCCTGTTAAGATTTTTCCATACAAACTTGGTCACCTTATAGCTTTGATCTCCTGTAGATTTGGGGGTATAAGTCTATTGACATGCACCTTGATAGTATCGATTACTGGGTTGAATCTGATAGCATTTCCTTTCTGTAAGAATAGGTATATTAATTGTGCCCGCGACTTCGTTAGCGTGCATGTCGGAAAACAGATACGATTTAATGGATTTAATCTCTTTTTCAAAATCAAAATCAAAACTCATTTATTCAAATTAGGCTGAGAATCAGCACTCTTTGAACGTCAAAATTACAAAAGACAGTCCCCCAAAAACGCCCGCCCTTCACCACTTCCTAGTGCTATAGACGCTACAAACTCCCCAGCAGCACAGCTGTCTGTCCAATTAAAAAAAAATACTTGATTGTATACAATACTAGGTACCTATGTTCGGTAATTAACATTACAAAACAGAACATAAAATTAAATTATTTGCCATAATATGTCAGCTAGCCACGCCAATATACCAACAAATATAATAAAAACTATAGGTAAAAGCCTCCAGGCATAAAGGGCGTGACAGCTTACATATTTATGCATTGCTGGGTTCTGTTCACATAGCTGTCACTTGAAGTCACAAAAAGATAAAGTAAGACCATCGAAGTAAAATAAGTTGTCCATAAGCTAATTCTGGTGAAAGAACATAAACATTGTCTTGCGTTCTTGTCTTTTGAACGGTTGTCAACTATTTTCTAAGATAAATCAAACAACAGTATATATTTAAAATAGGTTGCGAGAAACGAAGGTCTTAAGATATTACACTTTGCGTTTAGATTTCGTCGTCACTGGACGATTCCTTCGCGGAACTCAACGGGACTGGTCTGGTGGAGGTGGTTGGTGACGACGAGGTCGGCCGCCGCATCATCGTGGTGTCAGCCTGCAGACTACCTCCCAGCAAGGACTTGCATCCCGACAAACTACTCAGGTATGACAATTTTTCGATTTGCACGTACTTTTTTAAAATTGTAAACTTGTATGTGAAGAGCAGTGGTGGCGCAGTGGTAGCTGGCGACTTATGAGTTGTAGGTCGTGGGTTCGAACCCAAGCAGGCGCTTTACTTTGTGTAAATGATTTTATCACCACTGCTCTCAAAACGGTGAAGGAAAACATCGTGAGGAAACCGGCATGTCCTAGAACAAAATATTGCCTAGCGTTTTCCCAACTATGTTGGGGTCGAGTTTTAGTCTAACCGAATGCAACTAAATACCAGCACCCTAATTGCGTAACACACAATCAATCTCAATCTGAATCATTTTGAAAGATATTGCTAATCCATTGCTTCATATGTTCAAATAATGTGTCATGTGTCTGCTCAACAACGTAAATAACGCAATGAATGTTGTTGAACTGTTCACGTGGAGCGACTGCCTATCTTACCTCCATAACCCAGTTACTGGGTAATACGATACCCCTTGGTAAGACTGGTTGTCAGACTTTCGGGCTTCTGACTACCCGTAACGACTGACAAAGATCTATGAATGACAGCCGGGACCGACGGTTTACCGTGGTTTCCGAGGCAAGGAGGGGTCTCGATATGTAAAGATGGTGACTCATCCACAGACCAACCGCGGCAAGCGTAGCGTAACCTGATCGATCGACCTGGCCCCTCGGTTTATTAAGTATGAGTATATACTTTTGTATTGTTAATGATGACAGTACTTGGGGTAAGGTCGGAAGAACAATCAGGGCCCTAATTCACTATGACCACTTAACGATTCCGTACTTCGAAATCACGTCAATTCCTTAGTTAATAACGACATCTGCTATTAGCGTATTCTCTATGACACAATGGCGTGGTTTGAACTGTCAAAATACATGTTTTCCGTACGGATGACATTTCGATTCCTTGCCGTTAACAAGACACGATATTGACGGGGTTGGCACGTCGTAAGATTTCGCGGGGAATAATACAGAATTGGGGCACAGAAGTGAATTCCGAGTATCACGCGAAGAACGCGTTTCGAAGTATCCACCCTAGGGTGGCTGTTGAAGGGTGGATAAACGGAACAAACCCCATTCTTTAGATCTGTTTACTTACCAAAGATTCATCAACTGCAGCCGCTGTCCGTATCAAATATCTTAACAGTGAAACTTGCAAGTTTCATTGTCTTCAGCAACAAGCTGGAATTTTGCGGACACGGTGAAATTCTAGTACTTATTCATGACCCCACAAAGCTTGGTGCTTCAGGGTGTCGGATGGACGAAGCTTTGTTCAATCTTGACCCGGTTAAAGTTTGATGCACTACTTAACGATTATTCCTTGACTAGGTATTTATAGACTGAGCTATCAAAACACTTCTTTTTTCATAGCTTGCTTCCGTTTCTAATAAGTTTTCAACTCTACAACTGTTCAAACTTTTCTCCTTACCTATGCGACCTATTATATTATGTTCATCAGAGGGACAATTCCCGTGTTTTTAAGAACAATCCTGAGATTAGAATGTGAACGTTCTTAATAATACGGGAAAAATATATGAAAATTTATTTATTTTTTTTACATTGATGTCGCTGAGATGAGATTGCGACTTGAATTTGAACGTTTTTTAAGTACGAGATTTGGCCTCCAGATATTTTCATCCCCAAAATTCACTGTTTTAGTCCAGCAGTACTTTATCTTGATAATTGTTATCGTTCCAGGTACCTGATGTTCACACTGGACAAGTACGTCGAACAGGACTACAGTGTCGTGTACTTCCACTGTGGTCTGACCAGCAAGAACAAACCCCCTCTTTCCTGGCTCTGGAGGGCCTACAAGGCATTCGATAGGAAATACAAGAAAAATTTGAAAGCCTTGTATCTCGTACACCCTACGAACTTCATACGTATAGTATGGCAGATGCTAAAGCCAGCCATAAGCGTCAAGTTTGGCAGGAAAATGATGTACGTTAACTACCTACATGAGCTGCAGCAGTATTTGAATCTGGATAAGCTGTGTATACCTGACGCGGTCCTTGAGTGAGTATTGAACTACCCTACATTTTATCAGACCTCCTGTGTGATTTTTTATTCATTTTGGACCGCATGTTCATAACCTCAGTAACATTTACATTCCATCGCCACTTAATCAATTATCTACTTTTGTGAAATGTGTTCTAAGTTGATTTTTGAGTGACCATTTGTAAAATTATTTAAAATTCTTACTTCAACTATAGTCGGAACTTTTGCGATGTTTGGAGACCGCATGCCCAATTTATTTCAGTGGAAAATGCTATGAGACGCATTTTGGGCTAATTTTGGGACTGCTATTGGAATCACTTCGTTTACCATCTGCTTGCTCTGCTAAATGAATGGTGAAGTAATTATTCCTCTACATTGATGCTTTGTCACCAAAACTTTAAAATGAAAACTATTTAATTAGGCGTACTCTTGAGTCTAAAAAATGTTAAAGACTGTTGCAACTTTTAATTTAAAAGCTTCTTTTAACCACTAAATTAGTTGGTTACTAATTATGCTCCAATTGCAATTGTCAAATCTCGCAAGAGACGTAGAGTCCTAACGAAGTAAGTAAAAATAATAATAAGTCCACAATCCACTTTAATAGACCAGACATCACATTAATTAACAAACTAAATAAAGCTGGGTTATTTATTGACATCGCCGTGCCAAATACACATGACTTACAGAATACAATAGCCGAAACACTATTCAAATTCCAAATACACCGAACTAAAAGACGAATTAACCCGAACTTGGCATCTTCAAAAGTCACAATAGTCCCTATAGTGGTATCTACAATAAGAGTAATACCCAAACAGCTTCATCAGTCCCTTAATTTCCTCAGCCTGCCACCTCATACATACCACTTACTGTATGCAGAAGTAATAAATAATCTTTTCAATAAATATTCTTAATACATGCAGGCTAGTAAGGAAACCCCCACCCAAAAGCTTGTAAAAAAAGAATGACCCACATAGTCCTCACATTCAGTAAAATAAGACTATGCAAAGTAAAAATTCATGTAATTTTGTATATAATAAAGAAACACGTGGGACCCCCAAAAACAATTTTCATTTAACTGTATTTCCTATCAATTTTCATTGATAATTACATCATTGAATCATTTATTGCTTTCAATTACCAGATCGAATACTTCTGATCAAAGTTAAAGGTACGTTCCATAAACTGCGGCACGGAGCCCTCCTTAAAGAAACTGCACTTCGCTGTGCGAACAGCCCCTTACTTGGACTACAATACTACGTCACTTACAAAGCTCAGCTCGCGGTTGCACTGAGCGGACTTCCCGCGTCCGGTCCGCGAATTTAAATCGTGTCTCTTATATTTTTCAAAAACTCAAAAATGACCTCCATTCTCACCTGTTGTGGTCTAATTAAGTACGTTATGATTTTTAAACATAAAACTCATTTGATATTGCAAATTATTTTGAAAAAATAATACGAAAATCTGTGTGAATTGTAGGCGTAATTTCAAAGGAAATGTTTTCTTCTCCTAAATAAATAATTGGTGATAACTGTGATAGATAGATGTGAAGTCCGCGGGAAGTATTTTCAAACTTGTGCCAGTTTTAAACAGCTTTTAAACTCTACCAAAAACTGTCTGTAAAAACTATATTTTAGAAATAGGCGTTATTAATTAAAATTGCAGCAGATTTCATTGATATTCTAGTCTTTCAAAAGTGCAATTTTATGGTGTAGTTGAATTAGGGGAAAGCCTGAATGTAGTTTTTCGGAATTTGAAACTAAAATTGATTGGAGTTTCATTTCAAGTGTTACTTTTTTTCTCCAAAACCGTTAATTATGTGTGTCCAAAAAATAAACTAGATTAAAATAGCTATAATTAGGACAGCTCGGAGCTAAATAATCTGTTAATCTGAGATAAACTGAGCTTTATCACGAAGCAATAAGATTCACTTGTAAATGCACACGGTCAAAAAGTTTGAGTTATCCATCAAAATTAAATTATACATGGAAAATGTGCTTCAAACTTAATACTTTAATTTGAGATGTTATTTAGGTCTTGCTCTTCATCTGATATTTGCATCTTTTAATTTCATAATGTTAAAACCTTTTTAGAAATCTCTCTAGTTATCCTTAAGAACTAGTTTTCAGGACACGCATCGTGAATCTTGCCCTAAAACCTTTGATTTGCTGTTTTAATTAGTAAACAAAATTAACAAAAAGCAAACTAAAAAAGTAGCAATGGGGGCCCCCATTGCTACTTTTTTTCAGAGGTAACGGCCCCGTCTTACGAGTTGTAGGCAGGCGCTTCACTTTGTGTAAATAATTTCATCACAACTGCTCGCAAAACTGTGAAGGAAAACATCGTGAGGAACATCGGCATGTCTTACAACCAAAAATTCGGAGACATGTGACTTCCACCAACCCGCACTGGGCCCGCATGGTACATTGTGACCCACTCCCTCTCACAGGAGAGGAGGCCTGTGTCCCAGCAGTGGGAACATTATAGGCTGATTATGAATAAACATATGGGAATATCCGTTATAGCTAGATTTCTAAAACTCCATAATCATCTCAGCCGAAAGAAGCCCAGATTTCAGAAATTCCAGATTTCGCAATATAATATTTCATTACGGCAAAATTGTAAAAGAACGAGTTCAAACTATAAAGTTACAAACTTTATTGTTCGAGCCTTTCTGGGCTTCAGGAACCCACTTTCAGATAGCATCGCGATTCGTCGTATCAATCTCAATGCGGAGGAACGAACCAGGGTATCCAGAGTCACAGATATATACGGAATAGAATATACCAATCAGCGCTTTTTACCAATAAGAAAATAGAATTCGAATATATTATTCATTAATTGATCACGCTATCTGATGACCTTTACCATGGACTTTTCAAGGCCGTTAATTAGGCGTGCAACTGAGCATTTAAATATTCTTGTTTCTTAAAACCGTTCCAAGAAAGCTCGTATCTATTAATGAACCATTTATCCTTTTTTACAAGCTAAGTCACTAAAATAAAAGTTTGAACTGCACTATGTTACTAACAAAGCTACCACTCTTCGTGTTTATATATTTTTTAATAAAAAAAAACAACTTATAAATGAATACTTGACACACTGCTAAACACACTCTCATTCACACAACACACGAACACAACACACCTACCCACATACACCACACACACCACACACACCCTCACACACACATCACACACACATCACACACAACACACCTCACCCACATACACACCACAAACTCACACACACATCCACATAACACACATACTCTTATGAATTATTATTTAACTTACCTAAAACTATTTTTTTTTTTTTGTAAAGTCAATCGATTACACGTGTCTGAAAGTTCAAATATAGGTAGTTAAGTGTAGCATATAGGGCTTACTAAATTATTCAGTTGAGTTATTGAACTAAATGGCTCCTACTCACACAACATTGATAGGTCAGATATTCATATTACATGCAGGTGTCAATCAGAAGCAAGAGCCTAAATGTTTAGCCGACGTTGAGTTAGTTGCATTGTTGCATTAAACAAGCATGTGTGGGATGTGGAAAGGGACAGCAATGACATATTGTTAGGAATATTCAAATGTTATACTACATTAAAGCTAGTCCTTAGCATTTTTTAACATATGTTAGTTCTTTACTGACACCTACTTAAATGGGCAGCTAAGTACGAGTATCTTTATGTTAAAAACATAGTATGTCTTAGGGATCAACACATTTCAATTAAAAGTGAAATACATAGTATGCGACATTTTCGCGTAACTAAAGGGATTGACGATGTTTATAATTGAGGCTGGCTTGCCTACCTGTCCGACATATTATGTTTTTTTTTTTCAAAATGGCGGCCACGTATGAAGCTTGGATAAATCGATAGCTGACATCAATGCAAACATACATTTTTGTAGGTTTCATGCGTGGCCGCCATTTTGGAAAAAAAAAACAGAATGGTGAACAGGTAGATATAAATCACGGACATTCAAAACCCTTTGTTATAACTACAGATAGTATTGGTCTGAACGGAGCATAATGATTAATAGTTTACAATAAATTGCTACATATTGACTCGACTGGCCTGTTTCATTTTTTGCATAGATTTTCTTTCTTAGCTACGTCATTCGAAACTTAGGTATAATTCTTCTTTTCCTTACTTGATGAAATTCTAGGTAGCCCAACTGTGCATGAAATATTGGTACATTATCGAGTCTTCCTTCGACTTCCTCCTTCAGAAGACAGAACTCGAAGTTGGTTACTGTTTTTTTTACAGTTGAAGACTAAACGAAGACCTGTTGAACTATTCATATAATAAATACTCGATTTATTGACCGTTATTAAACGTCTGGAATCGATTCCCTGTTGCATAAAATAACAAGTAACTTCTCCTTCGGAGCCCCTTTCATGCCATATCTTGCCAATAGTTCAGTGGTTCACGATAACGTTGAGACTTCTGAAGAATGGGGAATATTAACCAACACACGGCAACTGTATCGCCGAACACATGGTATAAGTTACCGCGTCCAAACCAGAATCAGACAGCTGCATTGTCAATTAAAGTAAAAGAGGCAGCTAGGCCGAGCGCAAATCAGGCTGCTGTCAAGGAGGTGTTGGACATGAATCAGGAGCCAGCAGCAGTTTCGCACTGTACTGTTCACGATTCACTGGGCATGCAACTTGATCTAGCAAGAGCTGTGCCAGCTGGACCCGTAGAGCTCTTAAATCACCAACAAGATCAAGCTGCGTCTTTGGCCAATGTTGCTCAGGAGATGGGTAGAATTAAGCTTGGTGAAGCGTCTCCTCTACCCACTATCATTGAGGAGACCCCCGAGGATGTAGACACATATGAACCATCGTGGCTCTACAGGGGTTATAAAGCCATTAAGAACTTAAAAGTTCGACCTGCATCTACTCGTATTGTTGATAAACGATGGTTTGTAGGCTGTAACAATCAAGCATGATATCTGATTTCCCATTCTATCTTCAACTTTACCATAGAAACTGCAGTAAATTTTAACAACAAAATATTTGTTTTAGGTACGACAAGCTGCTGCTGTCGAAGAACCCGCGAGCTGCCGAGTCGGCTCGTCAGAATGTAGCCCCGATCGAGACGTCGCCGATCGCTAAGTTCCAAAAGAAGCCAAAGTGTAGTCTGTCCCCGCCGCCAACTCAACAGTTTGGGGTTTCTCTGGCGTTCATAAAGGAAAATAATGCTAATATGGTTGGCGCTATCCCGCCAGTCGTGAGGCAGTGCGTGGAATTTCTGTCACAGCCTGATGGTAAGTGGATAGGTTCCTTACTGTTTTTCTTTAGGGGTATACTACACTGGGGCATCTTGCCACAACCACAGCCGTGCTGGGTTGGGTTGTGGGTATTTCAAACAGTGTTTCGCTAAATATAACCCTTATTGCCTAACGCGAATGTTATTAACTAATTGTAACAGCAATGTGACGCTCGCCGTGCATGTACGTTGATCAGAAACTTGATGACGCAAAAGCAAAATATATGCGACAGCTTAAAGAGATGTATCTTTTATTCGCTCTTCTCGAGGGAACGTCTTGTAAAATTTGCCGTATATTTTCAGCTCTGGAGACCGAGGGTATATTCCGTCGCTCGGCCAATATGTCAGTGATAAAAGAACTCCAGCGGGCCTGCAACCGCGGCGAGCCACTTCGCTTCAGGCATGATCCCCACAACGCAGCCGTGCTGCTAAAGACCTTCTTCAGGGATCTGGAGGAGCCGCTTCTGACCTTCGATCTGTACGACGAGATTATGGATTTCCCGAGTAAGTTTTTTCTACGAGCAATAGCATTTTTTCAAGTTGTTTGTATGATGTCAATACAATTAATTTTATGTAGCCTTGTAGAATTAAAGTTTATGTTTGCATTATCTTTTTCCAACGGAACAGGATTTTTAGATAATTCCAGTCAAATCAAAATCCAGCCAGAGGTGAAGAAACTGGCCTTAAATATTTACAAAATAGAGATGATGCAACTTGCTTCTAACCTTTTTTTTAACTTTCATAGACTGGTCAGCTCGAGACAAGCCGCGCAAGGTTAAGATTCTGATTCTGGAGCGCCTGCCACTGGACAACTACAAGTTGCTGAAATATGTATTCCAGTTTCTGTGGAAGGTTTGTGCTCACTCACTATTGTTTCGAAAATACCTCATAAAGCGCCTGTCAAGAACTATGCAAATGGTTTTTTTTTTAAAGACAGATCGCGCCCAAAATTGATCGAAATTAAACTAAACACCAAAATCTAATTTCTTTCGTTCTACCAAACCACAATGTCTCATACATGAACGCGTACGGAGCCGTGCTTATCAGATTCCAGTTCTAAAACGCGGTACTATCGCAAAATCTATATCTGACCACCTAAGGACTAGTCCTGCTTGCAGCGCATATCATTAGTCGACCTAAAAAGGATCCTCTTTTATTTTACTGACTGACGCAGCTGTGGTCATCATGTGCACAGGATTTTGTTTTCAAAATGGTCATATATAGGTTTTGGCGATAGTACAGACGCCAGCACATCAAGTTACTACAATCTGTCAAATTTCTTTACCAGATTTTCAACTTTATCGCTCAAGCATTTAAGGTTCAAGGTTGTTTGGATAATTTTGACAGTTTCGGGTAGCTTGACCTGCTGGCGTCTGTACATAAAGTCTATTCTTCCTTATTAAACAACGGTTCTCCCACAGGTACAAGACAGGAGCTGCCTCAACAAGATGACTACGAACAATCTCGCCGTGGTGTTCGGGCCCAACCTCGCTTGGCCGCCAAACGGACAGATGTCGCTGCTGTCGATCGCACCAATCAACAACTTTACAGACTTCCTCCTAGCACACCAGGAATCTATCTTTATCATCTAATAAGTAGTAAAAACTGATCTAATCGTAGCCGAAATATATCTCACGGCAAAATATAAATGTAGTAAGTATAGTTAAAGAATGTTGACTTAGTACATGCCAAATTTTTGTTAGATGGCGTTTCCTAGGAGCTCTATTTTCAGAATGTTTTCATTCCTTTTTAGAAATGTCTTGTCTTGTCTAAATACGACGCTTTTAACAGTTTGAAAATAGGCGGAAGATGGATTTAAATGAATGTTAGTTTTTCACCGGAATCCCTATTTATATTGTCATTACCTTTTTATATTTTCTCGAAGGATTAATTTTATGATGATTTCACTTGTAGTACAAGTTATTATGATTATAGATGTATTTAATGTTGCAATTTAATAATATTATATGAGATATATAAAGAATGCTTATTAATGATGCATGTGCCAACTGCTGTTCACCCCTCATCATAATAATATTTACATAGGGAAGTCTTAGTATCAGAGGGTAAACTATAAATGGGTTTCAAGTTGGTTTAAGCATAGAGCACACCTCAATAACATATCATTACAAAACAATTGACCTTATCCTTTACAACTTCTAAAAATTTAACATAAGTATAAAACTAATCATATAAATAAACCGGTTATACATAATACTGTAAAAATCTAAACACAAGAAACATCTAAGTAATTGCGTAACACACTAACAGTAGCAATGCCTTTCATTTTGACAGTTCAACACCATTAATTGACAGTTCAACACCATTCATTGACAGTTCAACAGCATTCATTGCGTCATTCACTTTGTAGAGCAGAATTTTTCGAACATATGAAGCAATGGATAAGCAATATCCTTCAAAATGATTCAAATCACTATACAGACAGATTGATAGTAAGTTACACAATTAGGGTGCAGCCAATAGACAGAAGTAGCTATTAGATCCTGTCTGATCCAATTTTCAATTCCATCCGCAACAGACAAGTTTCGTCCATCATGCTAGAACATCCTTTTAAAACTTAAGGCGCTGCCCAAACTTAGGACACCGTAAAACGCTGAGTTTATTTGTCGCAAAGTTGAGCGTATTGGTACAGACGCCAGCACATCAAGATACTACAATCCGTCAAATTTCTTTAATAGATTTTCGACTTTGTCGCTAAAGCATTAAGGTTCAAGGTTGATTGAGAAAATTTGACAGTTTCGGGTAGCGTGTCCTGCTGGCGTCTGTACATATTACAAGCCAGATAAAAATTGATCGTATGGTCTGCAAAAAAAATCCTAAAAATAAAATAGTATCATGATAAAACAATCGTAAAACAGATCTCAAAAAAATATTATTTGTCGGATAAGCAAAAAAAAAAAATCCTGAAAATAAAATAGTATCATGATAAAAAAATCGTGAAACAGACCTTGAAAAAATTTCTTTCGTCGCGTATTTCTCAAATTTTTGAGCCAAGACTATCACATTTTATGTAATGATAATTAATGGAATTCAATCAACTAAAAAAATACCACTCTATATACAAATTAAACTCCATAGAAATATCGGTGGGTTACTGGCTATAGTGGCCATAAATAAGTTATTGAAGAAGAACGTAGGTATGCGTGCTACATCCTTTTGTTGCTAATGCAAAACGAAATTTAAACCAATGTGTACTAAGATTGAATATCGCACGACATTCCATGTTTTCCACATGGAATGTTAGAAATGTAGACCATTCGGTCCACGAACAACAGGATTCCACATTATGTGGAACCTTGAACCTAACTGCATACAGACGAGCCTACAGTATTAAGTAATAGCCTAATAATCGTTGTGGTCTATTTATGTTGTAATGCGAAATCGATATCCCCCTCTCAACACGTGTAATCGATTATACCTATTTACGTTCACCGACTGTCGACCTTTAGGGTGGCAATTCTTCAACGTCCAAACCCTGCACGCTTATTACTAAATGCTTATTTTACTCCTTCAGTCAAATTTGTGGCCCCGTATCCATGGTGAACTAAAGTTGCACAACATTGTTTCATGTTTTTGAGCTGTTTTTGTTATTATTATTTTTGATTACTGAATGGGCCTGCTTTTTGACATCGATCGCGCCTGATGGAAAGCGATGGATGAGGTGTATGATGGAACGAGCGTGCCCAGAAGATGTCTTTCCACTTTTGCTTTTAAGGCAGGTTAATTTTTCGATTCGAACTCGACACATGTTTCCGTATCATAAAATGTTATTGTGATAATGTCGCGGAACTTTTGTGTAACATGAATACGAGGCATAGAAATAACAAGCCCTTTTTTATTCATTGAACATCTTTGCGTTGCGGTATTTTTGACAGTAGTTTACAGAATATCTCTTAGTTCAGTGACCCTTTTGGGAAAGGCTCCTCTAAGAACTTCCACTGAGTCCTATCTCTCGCAACTCTTCTTCAATTTGAACCCGCTGTGAGCTTTAATTCATCTTTCCATCTTTTATATTGTCTTCATCTGTTCCTTTTGCCATCTCTAATACGAGGCTTAACATTTCCTAAATAAAAAGGCTAATTATTTTTTTTTTAAACTAGCTAACAGTTTCAAATGATATCAATGGCTGTTGTTAATTATTTCTGTCAATCACAGAGGTTTACATGAGTTCTGCAGTCTCTAAGCTAACTTATGTGTGGACACCCCGTTTAAAAACCGGGTGTAAGCAGACAATTGGCGAACAAAAATACATCAGCTGCATCTAAATTATTCTTGAAACCATATGAACTACATTTTAATGGGATTCGCACAAGTTTAAAATGCGGCTTTTTCGTAGTGACTGAGATGTACAAATTATGTTTTATTATAATTGGATAAAATTGCAAGTAAGATGTGGAATATGTTTATAGAATATTATACTATAATGCTGTAACAGATTGGACTATCAAAATTATTCCGTGGCACCAGTGTCCCTATTGTAGTGCGTGAATAAATGAATAATGTCATAAGTCATTTGCGATAACTTACGACAGTTACAGGAAATTGTATCTTATGTCCTATGAGTACCCACTTATCAAGTAGTCCGTCGTCAAAATTATACATTCTATTAGGGTATCACACTAAAACATTACAGACGTTATGAAACATTGTATTCAAATAATCATTCCTTTTTATGAGCTATTGTTAACGCGTAATTTTCCGGCACTTAATTCGAGGCATTTATGTACAACTGTATGCTTTTAAAACTACTATTCCAATGTTTTAATTAAATTCATAAAGAGTGATGTAAAGTACCTGTTTTTAGTAACATTACCTGAATTTCTCTTAGTTAATTTGTAGATTCTGTAATTGAATTTACAGTGGAAATGAGTAAAGGTTGGTACTACACTGTACGCAAATTGTAATGGACTGATAGAAATTAATGGATCTGATGATACAGGATTGTGTGTTGATCTGTGTATAGACGTAGAGCAGACCTCAAATGAACTACATTTTTTTAAACTGAACTATATCAAATGACAACAGACAGAGGGGCAATTCTCGTTATTTTAAGAACCTTCACAGTCTGACCTCAAGCTGAATCTGTCAAAAGTACCTCTAATTTATATACATTTTGGACAATTTTTTGATAGTTGTTTGTCACCGACATGAGACTGCGACTAGATTTTGAACGTTTTAAATTACAAGAATTGGCCTTAAGAAATGGTTCTCATGTTTACTACTATTTAATATACAGAAATATGGCCCTTTTAAAAAGTGTAGTCTGTGAGAGATCTGTATCAAACATTCTACAAGTATTGTAAAGGTTTTTACAAGTTTTGATAACGTTTCTTCTTTATACTTTCATCTTGTAGTATAGTACAATAATTAATTATTTTGTAGTATGTAATTTAATATGAATATTAACACAATATCATATGTATGGGGTCTAGGGGGGTATATTAATGTTAGATCCCTTCGATGGATGTAGACTAAGTTTACTACAGGTAGATTTATTGTAAGTTATTTGTAGTTTCTAAGTTTATCTTGGACATCACTACCATTGGTGAAGAAAACCACTGTCAGGACTTATATTAATATAAGTTTGAAATTGCATACCTGTCTTGAGCGAGCATGGTAATCAATGCTAGTGCCTTCTCTGTATGAGAAGAGAAATTTGCCCTACTGCGGCACAGTGACAGGCTGGTATTATTATCGGATTTATAAATGGAAGCTTTTGTCTAAGATAAACCAAATTAATCCATTGTTATATTGTATACAGTAAAAGTAAACAATCAAATTAATTTAGCTAAACTTCAGTTGTGTGTGTTAACATCTTTGAAGTTTCCTGTATGTTCAATCTAGCAAGCTTTGGATCATTTTGTGTAGCCGCCATTAAGCTGACCAATTGATGAAGTTCTCGTGCTGTTGGATTACTCTTTTTTCACTGTATTACTATTCTGAAACAAATTGATAGACAAAGATTACCCATCACAGTTTCGGCCCGGTTAATCTACTGTAGATGCACGCGGGCAGATGACGAATCCAATGTGAATGCCTTGGTGCAAGCTTGCAAGCTTCTACTCGAATAGTTATTATAAAAAGCTTTTAATGACTTACCATCTGAATAACACGAAAGATTACGTTAAATCGCGATCGTGAAGCGATCAAACACTTGGCATGAAGAGCATAGAGAGAAATCCAAATATAATTTTGTAGTTTGTTGACCGAATAGACACACACATTACAAACACGACCGTTCTTTACTGAGGCTTACAATATTATCATATGGAATAACGTATGAACGTATTAATATTTAAAAACATAGTTGTATTATTAAGATTGTATACCAAAAATAACAAAGAGTAGCGGTTATGTAGTTTTAAGAACACATCTTTATTAGTTCATAATAACTAACAATTTACTGTATTATGTGTTAGGGGCCTCATTTTTTATATGTAACCGGGAAATTAAGTTTATTTGAGGCCAGTACATGTGTGCTATGTGGGAAGATTTCCCCTACTTTTTGATCTGTTAAATACAAAAATAAAAATAGTTTTATGGATAGTTTCCTAGATTATATGCGCAACCTGCTTTTTTTGTAAATCTCTTTTCGTATATTTTTGAATAACTTTTCTTATTTATCTTAGTTTTGGTTAAATACCGGAGTTTATGTCCTGATCAATCAAACTGGTCCCATCTTGTATATAAAATTAATATGTGAAAACGAAAAATGAAATTTTAAATTAAGATATATTTATTAAAGCATATTTACCAGTTTTCATGAAAGTCCAACGCAATAGCAGTGTCATAATCTCCCATTTAATGAAATAATTACTTTGTTTTTCTTGCGTAAAATAAAACATCTTTCGTTTGCGTATAGGTTGTGTTGATGTATGTAAACGTGTTTGGTACTGCAAGGATTATTATATAATAACGTTCCGAGCTCCGACTGGGGCATAATCTTTCTATCAAGCCAGTTAGCGCGACAATTTATCACTCCGCTGCAAAACTTGCATGACAAAATTGTCTGCAACTGACTATAATGTATCAGTTATTTCAAACTCTTGATTTATTTCTTCGACTTCGGTGTTGTTGCAAATTATCTGTGATATTTTTGCCTGATACTTACAAGACTTAAACTATAAACCATATACCTATACGATACTATTCGTGGTTGATTTTTATTTTACGCAAACCAACCAAAATCTAACGAACCGTGCCATTTGCTACGAAGTACCAAACTATCAACGTCACAAACAAATTCCCGTTTTTTGTACTAGCATAATAAATTAATAAACTACTGTTAAATATGTATAAACCCTTTTTAGTATGTATAAAAATATGATATCAATTACTCATGTTGATAAAATGAAGAATAACTTCCTTAGTACAATAGGTGTCATGTAACATGAACCTAGTTTGCGTAAGGTGCCGATAGATGGCGTTATGTTTAATTTACAAATGACAAGCAAAGTGTGTCGGCGTGTGAGTCAGACTCGCAGCGAACCGGTTTGTCGTGCACAATTTAAAAAAATGAAAGTAACTGTACGTCATTATAACATCGCAGCCAGCCTACGGTAGTTACTATCGCGATATCGCCATACATAAACGGATGAACAATAACCTAATTTGGGTTAAGTATTAATTCTTAAAATTACCGCGTTTCGGTGTTTTTATTTTAAATATAATTAGTCATCATTCCATGAGGAAATTATCTTTCTTATTAAACAACGAAGTTTATTAAGCACTTCAAATAATCATTTTGTAAATTAATATTCTATAACCGGAAAGGGTAATTTATAAGATTTAGCTATTATAGATGTACTGGAAAATGTTTGTAACAGAAAGTAATTATATTTCGTTGGATCTGCGGCTTTATAAAAGCTATAGACTTGCTAATAAAAACTGTATGAAATGCACATGAAATGACAAAACTTATTTAGAGGTACCTACTTGTACATTTCTAATATTCAAAGTTTATACATACTCAATAAATTAAATTAAAATATGATCCATAATATCACAAAATAATTTTGTTAACCTTGATACTTGTACATTTTTTATTAGTAAGCCGGAAAGAAGATAATCATAAAAATCGTACTATCATTTATTTAATTTTGAGGTAGTTTTGTATTTTTAGAGTTAATTGTTTAAATCTTAATATATAAACTGTTAACAAAATAAAACTCGGTAATAACTTGAATAAAAAAATATTAGTATCAATTCCTATTACTTTTGGTAACAGCAAAACGTGTTTTTTTCGCCTAACGAGTTCGTGGAAAAATGTTTACAATCCATCGCATCGTTACAAGTGCACTACGAACTGCGAATGGGTTAGTAGATTGATTGATTGCGGCGTTGGTTAAGTAACAGCCGACGCGCGACATGCGGAATATCACGTAGTTTTACAGCACACAGAGGCAGCGCTCCACTACTTTCTCCAGTGTGAGTTTGGAAATATTTTAACAGTAAGTATTTCTGAAAAATTGAATTATGCAAGTTGTAGACGTCATTTGATGACCTTCAGGGGGGCTTACCACCAGCTCAGGGCAGAAGTTGAACTGCACTGCTTTATTGCTCTATGACTTGGTACAAAAAAGCAGTGCAGTTTAACTTCTGCCCTGCCATAAGAGCTGGTGACGAGCCTCCAGGAAAGGGGGTATCTTGATTGGACCACCGATCTATATTTGTTTTTTTTAGTCATTTGTTGCAGATTAGCCCATAACTAGATAAGCGTTGTCCATACAGAAGTGATAGGGCCTCTCTGTAAATCAGATTTATGGTGTGAATGATTCCTGTGGAAGTAAACGTCCAGTGATAGGAGCTAAAAAAATAACTGTTTAAAAAAAATCTGAAATATTTAATTTTTCCGCTTGCAATTTTACCTCGACTTCGTATTCCGATAGATGGGGAATAACATGGGTAATCAAGTTATCGATAATATAGACATTTGAAGATAATAATAGCCCTGATAGGTCATTGGAACGAAGTTTAGTCGGTTAAATGATGTAAGGAATGAAGAGTAACGTCACCAATTAGGTTGTTGTAGTGGGATTATATCTTAGTGTAAGTACTGTGTAACAAACATCTTGCCGAAATTGATGTCCGTTGTTGTCTGTCGCAGGTTCTAGTTACGGTTACGGGACGTTCCCAGTAACATTATTATTTACACATTAGACTGTATGCGCGCGCTCCGCACTCTCAACCTCATTGCTGAGGACTCCTCAGCAACGAGGTTGAGAGTCCATTGAGTTGTTGGTGATTGTCCAGTCGTTGAGTCCTCAGTGAGGACTTAGATATATTCTCTTGCGCTTTGGGTGAATTTACAAGAACAGCAGTGCGATTCTGTAACCATCTCACCGTGAAAATTTAGGTGAAGTGAAGTGAGCTGTCAGTCCAACTAATGCTAGGGATTGACACTATTGACAGCTCACTCTAGGCTCACCTAACTTTTCACGGTGAGATTTTTACAGAATCGTCAAAATCAAAATGAAAAATCCATTACTATACTGATAGTATGTTACGCATTTACCCCGCTAGACTACGATAATATGAAAAAAAGTGTTGTGGGGGTAGGACAATTTTTTTTTTTACCACAGAAGTTTTCATTGAGGAAATATTTAGACATAAAATTAATATATATAATAATAATATCGGACATAATAATAGCGGACTAGCGGTATCTACAACGCCACATGCGAACAACGCGTCATACTGACGTCACGCAAAATCCTGCATCTCGCAAGCAGAGTTTACCGTGCAATTAGCATAGATACAATAAATTTCCCAATATCAATCGTTGGGCAATTGCCCGCCAGACACAACACCCGTCTGGTCGGAGGATCCTCTCTTTTCTATGGAGGATGAGTGAACTTTACACCCTGTTCCTCACACCTCTATACTGGTGACCCCGAACATGAACGTCAGCGCAGCCTTCGTGCAAATACTTCAGCGTGACGTCATCATCATCACTCCCGCAAGCTTTAGCGGCGAGTCACCTAGCCAGCCAGCATCCACGGCTTCAACGGGTATCCTGACCACCAGCATGCAGCGTCCGCGCGTACCTGGTCATCACCCTCAGCCTCATCAGCAATCTTGGCACAGCACACTGCACTTTCGGCATGTCAACAAGAAGAGCTTCCTCTCCTGGTCGACGCAGCAGCCAGCCTCAACCCGGTGCTGTACGACATCCGACGCACTTGAGTATAACGTAGCCCCACCCGGACCCACTGGGGACATCTTCGCAGACAGTTCCAACTCACCGCGAACTATGCGCCACCCCGACTCACTGGGGCATCTCCGCAGACAGTTTCGACTCACCGTGAACTATGCGGCAACCGGTTCAGACTCACTGGAACCTCAGCTGGCCTGGCAAGCATCGCAAGATACAAGACTCAGCCCACTATCGACCTCCGGTCTCCGGAGGGGAGTGATGTAACGGTATCTACAACGCCACATGCGAACAACGCGTCATACTGACGTCACGCAAATCCTGCATCTCGCAAGCAGAGTTTACCGCGCAATTAGCATACATACAAACTTCCCGATATCGGTGGTTGGGCAATTGCCCGCCAGACACAACACCCGTCTGGTCGGAGGATCCTCCCTTTTCAATGGAGGATGAGTGAACTTTACACCCTGTTCCTCATACCTCTATACTGGAGACCCCGACGTGATTCCTCATACGGCATACCTCTATAATCGTTTGCCGGTTATTTCAGCTGGACGTTTATTTCAGGTGTCAAGAGTGTGTGCTGGCTTCCGTGTTTTCTAAAGTAAATAATTGCCATCATTACGCCGAAAGTGATTAAAAGTACTGGCAGGGATATAATCTTGAAGTCAAACGTCGCGGACAGACATAAATTGCGCGTACTCTACAACGCTACAAGGTTAATTTATCGCACCAAAGTCGAAATTAAAGTCGCTGTCTTGTTTTGTCAATATAATATTAGGACAAGTTCACAAATGAAACTGTTGTTATAAATAATTATTCAATAGGGCAATTAATGATTATAATTATTATGATTCTGTAAATATACTAAATTATATTTGTTACGGTCGCAAATCATATTTTGATCAAAGACATTAGATTATTTAGATTTTGATCAACATACCACCCATCTGACACTGACTTGCTTAGACGTAAGAACATTTGAATTTCCCGGGCTACTTTATCGCATCCACCTTATTTTTAAGGTTACTAGAATTTTTTTTCGTGAAAAATAGTAAAACATTAAAGTTTTCAAGAAAGTTGTCTTTGTTTTACCGTCAAAGAACCGTGAAATAATGCGGCCATCTTGTATTGCAGAATTGACCTAGTTTTCATTACTAGCAATCATGAAAATGATACCCATGTTAAAAACTCGCTAGATACTATTTACGCCGTTGTAGATTTGATATTGAAAATAAATTTTTAAAACAACAAATATTATGACAAGTGTAGTTCATCGCCACACACTGTGCCATTACTAATTTAGATGTTAGCTAGTTTTTTATAATTCATTCGTTGATATACATATAAATACACGCAATGCATTGTATTACTAATTATAACAAGCCGATGTCTCCGGTGTCTGGTGGGTGGAATAGACCGCCATCAATACAATACAGTTTATACCAGTAGCAATTTTATTACACTATGTTATTTTTATTTCTTTTATTACTATACCCTCTACGGGTACGTGGTGGAGAAACCCTTTTACATAATTTTGACCAACTTTATTTGTTGTCAACCTGCATCATCTGCCGAGCCTTTTCCCAACTATGTTGGGGTCAGCTTCCAGTCTAACCGGATACAGCTGAATACCAATATTTTACATGAAGCGACTGCCTATCTGACCTCCACAACCCAGTTAATGGGTAATACGATACCCGTCGGTAAGACTGGTTGTCAGACTTTCGGGCTACTGACGACCCGTAACGACTGTCAAAGATCCACGAATGACAGCCGGGACCAACGGCTTAACGTGCTTTCCGAGGCACGGAGGGGTCTTGGTATGTGAAAATGGTCACCCATCCACGGACCAACCGCGGCAAGCGTAGCTTAACCTGATCGATCGACCCGTGCGGCTGTTATTACTTAGAACCTGCAGTAACTATAAATAAAATTATATTATTCTTTACATTTTGATTTATTTCTACTCATATACTTACTGTGTACTTTTAGCATTAGTCACCTCGCTTGCTTAGTCCTGATTATTGATTTCAAACTTATTATATTCAGATTTTAATCGACTCCAAGGTTTTATCACTGAATAGTAAGAAATTGGGCAATTAGTAATGGTCTCGTATGTTTATAAAATCATATTTATATCTTCACCAACCGTTTATCAAAAGTAGTAAAAAAAAAACATGTCTTGAATTGACTTGGTTGGTTAGTGTTTTGCATCGTTTTAAATCTATATAATTTAAAAGTAGGTCAAAAAGTTCTAATTGATTTATGTCTACTCATATACTTACTGTGTCCTTTTAGCTTTTAGCATTAGTCACCTCGCTTGCTTAGTCCTGATTATTGATTTCAAACTTATTATATTCAGATTTTAGTCGACTCCAAGATTTTATCACTGAATAGTAAGAAATTGGGCAATTAGTAATGGACTCGTATGTTTATAAAATCATATTTATATCTTCACCAACCGTTTATCAAAAGTAGTAAAAAAACATGTCTTGAATTGACTTGTTTGGTTAGTGTTTTGCATCGTTTTAAATCTATCTAATTTAAAAGTAGGTCAAAAAGTTTTATAGTTGATTCTATACTCACAAACATTTTTTACGTATAGCAACTTTATGTGACGACAGCGCCAACTGGTGAATAATTTCTGTAACTTCATATTGATATCTCTGGTTCTATGTTCATGTTGTAATTTATTCTAGTAATTTGTGCTACTTGCTGACAAATCCAATGTTTATTAACTATGTGCTCGTGTTTGGTTTATTCTTGGCTTTGAAGAATTAAAAATCTTGTCTCCATGTATATGCTAAGCGGCAAGTTACTTTCAAAACCAATGACATTAGATGAACTCGATGTGCGTTTTGGCCATTTTACTTGGCTTGCGTTGGTGATTCGTACATAGTCACGTGACCAAAGTAGTTTTTGGATCAATGGCGCCAAATGTCTGTTACAGAAAATGTATGTGAATTATGAGGTATTTTAACATAGTACATTATTGCAAATTGATATACAATCGACTTGTTGTATACATGTTATACATTCATAGCGAAACGATGGAGAAAATGATGCGTAGGACTCACGTCAATCTGGCAACAAAACAGTGCTGCTATCTATGTTGTCAACTTTGTTATGTAGCCTACAATGGAGACTATTCGTGAGATAAATATTTACGGTTAATTGTTATAGAATGAAGTTATTGGATTAATTGGTGGTCTCTAGTGAGTGCATTTTGTATATTATTGAAGGCTGCAAGTGGGATGGTCAATGGGCGGGTGTTCTATGAGGCTCGCCGCTATTTACAGTCTCGGCCCGACCACTGGCCCGCCATACATTTTACTCGTGCAATAAAGTGAAACGTCAAACGGGATTGTTATTCATTTTCATACATATGCACTAAAATACAGTCCAATTCGGTGTATATTGATCGTACGATGTAATAAGTCGAGGTAAAACACGATCGCACTGTTTCAACACCTGTACATTGTACATTGTTGAATCCATAGATTGACATTTTTGTTCTGTATGTCAAAATGCTTTTGTACTGAATAATTTTAAATAAAAGGCTCTATTACTGTTTACCAATGCTAGATTACTTTCAGTTAGTGTTGATATTGTGTATAGCACATTGTTTTGTTGTTTGGTTCAATAAGCTCTTTCATTTTGATCTGTCAAAATTTACAGATATATTGTATGGAGTGACCAATTGGGATGATAAAATAGGCATAAAATTACACTAGTCAAAGTGCATCAACAGTTCTTAAGATTTTGCTCAGTAGAAATGTGCATATAAGAGATATATTTCCTTGTTTCCAGGTTTACAGAACGCAAACTGAAGTGCCATGTAGTGAATGATGTGACATTCTACACAATGTTGTTACCGCGTTCTAAGTGTAAAGCAGTAGAAGGATCGTGAACATGTAGGTTGTGGACAACTAAGTAAGATGTCGTTGAGAGGCACAAAGCGGGCGTCTGGGATGCGCGGTGATGAAGCCGGCGCATCCAAGCGCCGCAGGACGGAGCCCGAGGATGCTCTCTGGCAGCTCCGCCCTGTCAGTGACCTCAAGATGTCATCAATATATAACAGGAGTGCCTCAGAGGCACCCGCTGAACTATTCAGGTTTGTGTGACATGTTTGGATTGGGTGCAATCATTGAAGTATGGCTTATAGGATTATGTTAAGTTCAATAGAGTACAGATCATATAGTTGTTTAGAGTATAAACATTACTGTATTAAGTGTTAAGCATCACACAAACCTCTGGTTTCTGAAAGTTGATTCAACATTAATAGATTGTTATAACATTGCACTTCTCACTATAGCTAACATGAATTGACTTGAAAAGTGACTGATCTAAAACTTCAGATCAGACTTCCAATACCCAGGGGTTTATTAAAATCATTTGAATAGTATATTGTATTCTATTATTGTTATCAGTATTAACATTGTACCTATTTATGTAATATTTGCTGCCATTTGCCATTTCTTATGTTTCCAAGCATTCGCGATTACAACATTTATATGAAAGAACAAAAATAGGGTGTGATTTGTGGAAGTAATACAAGCTGTGCCAAAAAAATTTATTCAGATTCCAAGTCATAAAAATTCAGCATAATTAAGAAATAAAAACAGAATATTTGCTGAAGCTCCAAGGTCCTGATGACTGATGAATGTACTAATTACTAAAAGTTTTCAAAGTTTTCTTCCTGTAACATAATTTAACAGCACTTAAAAGCACATCTGCATTGCGATTCAAATTAAAATATTGGTAAGCAGCGCTTGGCTCTATGATCTATGATTTAGTTTAGTATATAATGCTTTAGAATAAAACAGTAATTTGTGTTATTCAGAGTAAAATAAACATGAAAATTTGCCTCAAAGAATGAATTTAACCAAATATCCTTTCGTACAGATTTTGATAAAGTAACTGATATTTTACAATGATACTGTGCGTTGCATTATCTGTTATATGTTGTAAACTAATTCTTAACATATTTTTATGGTACACATTTAAATAATATTATTTAGCAATACATAGCAAAATTCATAAACTTTGCCTCTTAAAAATGTTTGATTAGAAATTATACAATTTTTCATTGTAAGGAATTACAAGATTGCTCTTAATGCTAAAATAAAAGAATACAGTTTTTAAGTGATTCGAATTTATAAATAGGTAATAGAATATAAGAACAAAAGAAATAGAAGTGATTGCGACTGTTTATATTGAATTATTACTAACTCTGTCATTTGCAAAATAATTGAATGTTTTAATGTACTAACACTACTTAATTTTAAGACTGGAAAATGGGAAGATGTGCCTGTGCCTTGTAATAAAACTATGTTTATTATAATAAAGACTAGATAAGGATTACAGAAGGGTTAAAAGTAACACATGTTTAAGGAAATGTATCTGTAAAACACATTTCCTTCAAATTGAATCAAATACTATTGCAATCTTCATAGGTCCTAACTTCATTTATGCTGTGAAAGTTGCTTATACAAGGATATTTCAAATTGCTGGCAATATTGTCAGTAGTTGAACAGGAGCAATATTATTGCTTATCTGCATGCTTGTCTATGTTCAGTGGTTGTGGATAGGCATGAACAACACAAAAATTGCCTATGGAACAACATCTAAATATTATAAACTAGCTTTTGCCTGCGTCTTCGTCCGCGTGAAGCAACTTTCTTACATATTTTTCCGTAAGAACCAAAATCGTACTTCAAGGAATATTCTAAAAAAAGAATTAGCGAAATTGGTTCAGCTGTTCTCGAGATTTGCGCTTAGCAACACATTCAGCGATTCGTTTTTTATATTATAAATAACAGATTTTTGAATTTATTATATCATTTTTGGAATAGTCTGGAACTTATAGTTACCTAAGTATGTAATAATTTCTTCAACCAAAGATTAATTTTGACATTACCATCATTAAATTTTGTGAAATTTAGTTATTAAATAACAATAACCAGATAATCCCAGAACTTAGGTACCTATGTTAATTTTATTAACAAACAATAAAATAAGTAGACATGCAATCAAATTCTTTGATGGACAATCATGAACAAATATATTATGTATTAGCTTAAATTAAAGTGCAGTGAAAATTAAAGTGAATTTTGAATGGACTCCATTCTCTCTAATATCTTTCACACCTGTGATCAGGTAAACCTAACAATTTAGAAGAAACTGTTTTATGCGTTTTTAATATTAACTATCAGAACAACATGCTACTTGTGTATGTTGTATTTATTTATACAAATAGTGAAAACAATTAAATAATATTACTCAAGCGAAATACGTGTGCAGCATTATAATTGTTTTGAATCCTTGATAAAAAAAAAGTGAAGGTACATATTTTACGACATCCTGTTGCATCCTGCACTATTTTTAAATGAAAGGACTTTCAGGTTGCCCTATTGTGGTATCAGACAAATATATCTATGCTCTTGACTCACTCTGTTTCGCCTTAGCACATTGGACACAAATAATTAATTAAATTATAATTTTGTAAAAGTAATACACACATGCTGCACGTCTTTTCGATTTTCAATCAGAATCATAACCCTCCTTTGACTTTGTAGTAGTCGGGTAAAAAACGAATCTCATTCTTGTCATATTTTTGATCATTACATTAATTTACTTTTAAATGAACTTGGTTAGACCATAGCGGATACAATTATATATATTTTTGCGACTATTTAAAAGAACTAAAACCTACTTGGAATGTTGCCTATGTATGGCATTACCACATTAGAATGTGTTTGAGAAGCGGTGATAGAAAACTAAGATTGCTATGATAGAAAAGACCATAAATATGATCCTCATGAAAGTGTTGTCCAACAAACAGGCGCAGCAACATAAAAGTATGTATATGCCTGTATACACAGTGGCTTCTTCGTATTCATTAATGAAGTCCATGTCCATGATTTGGTTGGGTTGGTTGTAGTAGTCTGCGACCACCAACCTGGACACAAAACAATAACGATTATTTCTTTTGACTTCTACTGCTTCTCAACACAGAATGGACAACAAGTTTTTTTTTAACCTGGTTTTGCAGTCCGCAAAGCTTCAGAAAAGCCGCTGGAAACTGCCTGTAACTTCCTCTGTTGGTACTGAAATATTAAACACAATATTTAAATTGTAATTTAATCATATTGGAACTATTGTTGACTGCACACTCGGATAATTTAGGTTTTGATTCAGCCGACAATCAATCAAGCCAACCAATGGCAGCCCACTGCTGGACATAGAATATAAGACAGTATTTTTTTATATAAAAAGGTACTATCGACTTAAATTCACAATTTAAATATGTACAATAATATTAGGCAACCCTACCTTTACTTATTGAAATTATTATGGTTTTGTGACTATGTAGTTCTCTCTAGTCTTGCTGTGCGTACTGTTTATCCTCTGTAAAGATTTGAATGTTATATCCTTCCTTAGCGAACCTTTTTTATTATACATATAATGTTTATAACTGGTTTTTAACAAAGTTACTCATTTTATATATATACTGGCCAAACGAGCCGCCTATCCTTCTGGAATTAACGTTATGTAAAATAGTTAGATTATAAGCAAAAAAAAAAAATGTATTAATATTTTCTTCAAATACTTATACAAACATAGTGTCTCATCTTAATAAGTAAAGACAATATTACACATCTATGTTAAATATGAAGAGAATATTCCTTCATATTTAACATAATATTAGAATTTTTAGTATTTTTTGCATAGGGTACCCCATAAATCAACATTTATGGGGCCTACCGGACACCTAGCAGGCTAGCCATTACTTTCACACTTGAAAGCTGCACTAGCTGGCCCCACAAGGCTGCCAGCTACTCCTGATGTGCTGATCCAAGTATTCTTTACTATATTTGTGCAGCGGGGATAATATTTGTGATTTAAAGCTTCCTACAAAGCCATGAGTACTATTATAAGATGCATTCATGTTCATTTACTTTATCAGTAGTCAGGACAGGACATCTACCAATCCTATCACTATTTTTAAAAGCAAACTTGTGCTGGCGCTGAAATGATCACTGTACAAATATTTATTTTTAAGTGAATTTGAACCATAACATAAATTTCAAAATCGCTCTAATCTCTCCTAATTTGCTGAACCAAGTTTTATTTTTGTGCAGTGGGGAAAATATTGGGGATTTAAAGGTTCCTCCAAAACCATCACTACGATTATAAGTTGCATTCTTGTTAATTTACATTCTGAATAGGCACATCTTCCCATGCTATTATTATTGTTGTTCAAAGCGAGTTTGTGCTGTTGCCTGTACAAATAGATATATATATATTTTAAGCGAATTTGAACCTTATGTTTAACTATGTTCAAAGTTGTCATAAATCGCTGGGTAATTGATGGATCCTAACTTGAATATGTGAAGTCCGACTATTCTTAAAATAGCGCGATTAGCGATTATCTTAAAATCACCAAAAATTTTGAATTGCACTTGCTATTCAACTAAACACCTTCACTTTATTCAAAAGTAAATTAGGTATATAATCTTCTGTCATAACTCTATAACCGAAAAGTTAGTGTCATATTAATAATTAACCGATTTATGGGATCTTACTAACAATGACTGTTAACTTACTAAATTTATTTTACTTAGGATGCACATTATAAATAATTCACTCACCTCATGTAACTTTGTAACATCATCAACATCACAAGCTTTAATCATAGATACCTACATAGTAATCTTTTCTGTTAAATGATCTACATTCATCTACAATAATATCTACATTCAAATTCCCATTGATGGAATTTAAAAGATTGATTACAATCAGTCTTTATAAACATGCGAACTTGTATTCATTTAATCTTAACAAGTAGCAGGCACAATTAACTGCCCACCTTGTATTTCTTTCAATTTGCAGAAATCCTCAAATTTAGACCACATTTGGTGAAAGGTACAATGAAAGCGGCCTTTAAGGTAAAAATAAAAAAACATAAAAGTTAAAAAAAGTCGTGTAGTAAAGGATTCATACCAAAAATCGTTTTTGTGAAAATCTTAGATGAAAAATTAACAATTTTATTGAAAGAAGTCGTCCAATAAAAAAAACAATAATGGGTGTTGCCGCCCCGGGCTCGAATGACTTCTTGGAGCCGGTTTGGCAATCCATTTTGGATATCCGACTGGGGGATATTGTGCCAATCCTCTACCACAGCCGTCTTGAGCTTTCCTTGGGTCGTAGGGGCTTATACTCTTGCTCGGACACGTCTTTTAAGGTTGTCCCAAATGTGCTCAATTAGGTTAAGATCGGAACAGTGCTGGCCATGGTAAAACTTGAATCCCGGCCTCATTAAGTAAGGTAATCGGTGTCGGATCTTGCGGTATGGCAACGTTCATTGTCATGCATTAAAGTTGTCACCAAGGAATGGTGCGAAAGGCATGACATGGTCTTGAACAACTTCCTCCACGTATCTTTGAGCGTTCACACTGCCTCTATCGAACACAACAAGATCGGTACGAGACTCGTAAGACCCACTGTTTCGGTTATAGCCCATGGATCAAACCTTTCGTTTGGGCGCCTGTAGACACGCTGACGTCCATCTGGACCTCTTAAGGCTATTATGCTCTCATCTGAGAACAGTACATCCTTCCATTCCTCCACAGTCCAGTCAGCATATTCTCGCGCAAAAGAAAGTCTAGCCCTACGGTGTTGTGGGGGCAGTTGTGGGGCGCTTCTAATCGTACGTTCACTCACACTGACATTTCTCACCTCAAAAAGACGTGTACGAGCTTCAGTAGCGGTGCAAAAGTGATTTCTCAGCACGTCGTTGACAACGAAACGGTCATCTCGGGTTGAGGTGCATCGATGTCGGACTTGACCTGGCCTGCGGGTGTATGAGCCTGTCTTCCGAAATCGTCTAATGGCATCCCGGACCGTGCCTCGAAGTACAGCGAGTGTACGAGCGATGCGACGTTGGCTGTACGCAGCATCAGCTAAAGCCACTGCCCTAGCTACACCAGTGGCATCGACTAGCATTTTTTAGAGTCCCAAACAATAAGCGAACACTACAAACTCAAATTAAATAATATTCACACATTTTGGCAGACAAGAACAGGAAATATTAACACGGTAACGCAGCGGCAAGAATGTCAAACAACGACTTAATTTCAAAAACCCTTCGGTGACACAAACTTACTAATCGAAATAAGGGTTTAGTTTTAGTTTAATTGCTAAAGTACCCACTTGTTAAAAAATAAAACAAATTTTAAAGGTGGGCGGTTAATTGTGCCTGTTAGTGTATATAAGCATGATTTAATTAGTTATTAATTAATAGTTTCAGTACAGTGCTCTGCTGTTTTAACTGTAAACCAAATATACAAAAAAACTGCTATCTGCAGTGCGACAGCAATTATAAAAGACAGGAATGTATCACCCCATTTTGATAGATATAAGTAGATTGGCACAGGTATTCACAAACAGATGCCCAACATCAAACCGGCCGCACTGGACCCTAAGTCTAGTGAGGGTGAGGGGAAGGGCGAAGCGCCCACTTTTTAATTAGGTATTTCACTGAAAAGATTAATATGTATCGGAGATTAAATTATTTTACGGACGTCGCGACTACCGAAACCGTAAAATAACATGTCGACATTTAAATTAAATTGGTAATGTATGTATACTGATTTCTGATATTCGTTATCTAAATCAGGTATCTGTTCATAGTGTTGTCTGTAAAAATTGGCATGGGTAATGGTTTCTACTAACTGAATCGAACTCATTAAATTGTCGCTAACCGGGCTGACATCTATGAATTTCAGAAAGGACCTTATCAGCGCCATGAAACTGCCGGACAGTGAGCCACTCACACAGTCTTCATACTGGATAATCACCGACACGTGGAAACAGGACTGGGAGAGAGGAGTACAGGTGCCAGTGAACCCTGACTCTCTCCCCGCGCCTAAGGTCAAGATCATTGACAATCCACCACCACCGAACTTTCAGGAATTCAAATTGTAAGTCAGCTAACCACAAAACTTTTTATTTTTTTGTATGGGAACTTAATTGGAAGCTGCATCCAATTGGGAGAATAAAAAACCGATAAAAAGGGAAATATGGGCACTCTATAAACTCGTTTTAAAAATACCCGAAACCCGCCCTTGACGGTCAATGCAGTTTTTTTTTTAAATTCAACACTTTTTTTTATAAACAATTAGCTAACCCGACAGACGTTTCCTTATCTTAATTATTTCAATTCCCATAGACAAAAACACATTCAGATTTCCCGATAATTTTCCGGGCTACTTTTCCATTTTCTCCCCCTGAACACCTTATTCGGTCTATTCTTATTATTATTATCTACCGCAAAGCATTTCGACCACAAAACTTTATATTTTCACCATTGAAGTGATTTATGGGGGAAGCTGCATCCAATAGGGAAAATACCGATAAAAAGGGAAAGATGGGTACTCTCAAAATTCGTTTAAAAGATACCTGAAACCCGCAAAAAAAGTTGAACACTTTTTTTAAATAAATAACGAGCTAACCCGACAGACGTTTCTCTATCTTAATTTCAATTCCCATAAAAAAACAATTACAGTTTTCCCGACATTTTCAAAATTTTCCGGGCAACTTTTCCATTTCCCCCTAAATTATTCGGTTTATTACGAATATTTTAGAACAAAAACTAGCCAAATCACACACCAATGCAAAGCATTTCATTGAATTTATTTAGATATCCGCACGACTCACCTTAAATATCCACAAGGAAAAACGCAATCCAAATCAACACTCGGCTACCAGAAATTCGCACTGAAAACTATTACTAAAATTGTTCTTTTTTTATTTGGCAGGCCTAAGGACAAATATCTGCACCTCAGTCGCGATGTTCACTACCAGTCGGACAAACACATACTGAGTCTGACGCCGGCGCGTGCTGAGGCTGCCTGCAGCTATGATTTGGACGCCACCGATACTGCGTGGCTGAAATTGTTAAACGCAGAGCGCGCAAGAGCTGGCGCCCCACCAGTTACTGAAGACCAACTGGAAAAAGTCATCGAAGAACTTGAGGTTAGTGCCAAAATTCTTTTCTTAATGTTCTCAGTATCTTTTGTTTTTAAAGTTTAAACTGTTTTCGATTGCGCTCCGGATAATCGACTTTAAGGACGTGGGTTACGCCAAACGTTTTAGTTATGCCGATGATTTGTGACGTATGTGAAGGCCTGTAAGGTTTATAATTGTTCACCCTGTGAAAAGCGTTTTAGGAAGGGGTGAATGTAGGCGTATTGAGGGTGCCGTTTGTAACTTTAATGTACCGACGCCAGCACATCAAGCTACTAAAACCTGTCAAATTATAATAATATAATAAAAAAGAAATTTATTGACAAAAAAATTTATTTAATAGATTTTCAACTTTACCTGTAAAGTATTAAGGTTCAAGCTTGATTGAGAAAATTTGACAGTTTCGGGTAGCTTGACCTGCTGGCGTCTGTACAAAACAATATTTTGATTTAAAGCTGCTGACCAATGACGAATAAAAAAATATATGTTTAGTAAATTTTTGCTGATGATGTCATCTCGATGACTAGATATGCTTAACGCATGCTTATGCTTACGTATCACCATATTAGCCCGCCAGGGCAAGATACGTAACTGACTTTCAAATGAAACTTGCTTACGGAGATAAGGCCTGAATTTATAAAACCTTTGTGACTAAACAAAAATTGTTTTTATAACCAAAATCGGAACCTAAACGTTCAGATCGCTGGAAACCATACTAACCATCGTCTGTTCAAGAAAGATGGATTCTTAGAAATATGAATTCTTAACATCCAGTAAGTAACCAGATATTCAGATATATAGTTGGTTAAGTTAGTGGTAGAAAACTTTTCTAGTAGAAATCGTATCTAGCTTTTCAACGTATTACATTACAACTGATTTACAAGGTAAATAGCCATCATTTCTTTTATCTGAGTTAGTACAGAACACCAGAGAGAGCAGTGGTGGCCCAGTGGTAACGACCGCGACTTACGAGTTGTAGGTCGTAGGTTCGAACCCGGACAGGCGCTTTACTTTGTGTAAATTATTTCATCACTACTGCTCTCAAAACGGTAAAGTAAAACATCGTAAGGAAACCGGCATGCTAGAACTAAAAAATCGAAAGCATGTGACAGCAACCAACCAGCACTGGACCCACGTGGTGGATTACGGCCCATTCCCTCTCACAGAGAGGAAAGGAGGAGTGTGTCCCAGCAGTGGGAAAATTAAAGGCTGATTACGTTTTAATAATGTAACTTCCAAAAATAACATCAACGACGCATCTGTGAGATCGAAACTATAGAATACCGACTGCGCTCACCCGCTTCGTAAATCTCTGCCGTAGGCAGGACCAATGGGGGCGGTCGTAGTTTCGTTGCGGAAACCGAAAACACAATTTAAGGTCGAAACTTAAATCCAACCTTCACTCGGACACTATGAATACAGTCGAATAGCGGTATCCGGTTAGACTGGAAGCCGACCCCAACATAGTTGGGAAAAGGCTAGGCAGATGATGATGCAGATGTCTGGTCTCAATTTAAAATAAACGTAGATGATTTCCGCGTTATCATACATATTATGTAAATGCAATGAAATTGAAGCGAAATTATGAAACTTATCTACCTACCGTATTATCTTCAACAAATCAAACGTCTTTGATAATTTTGTTTACATTTTTGTCGCTAATTTTCACAGGTGCATTTTTAAATGGTTTAAGTGAACCCAGGGACGTTGGTACTGATACCATCAGAATACTTTACACAATACCACAATGAAACATAGGTCATAGTTCACTAGCGAAAAGATTCTTTGTTCGACATGAACACAGGGGAGAAATGTAAAGTTTTCGATGCAGCTGATTGGCCACCATATATTAAATTACCCGTTACGTTGGGAGAAGCAACTAGAAAGAATACCTGCAGGTAAAAGCTTTGGTTCCTAACGGCTGTCAATTTGCGTACTATACAAGCCTCCTATATTGATGCATTCGTAAATGGAAACAAATATGTTAAACTTACCCAATACCGCATCGGATATCCAAAATCAATATTATTTCAATAATTATTTATTTGCAAGATGGAGAATAATGCCATTTTATATAGTTTACGTCGCATCTAAATTTTATTAAACACTTTATATTAAGATTTTTCTTGTAGGTATGTTGTTGGACCTGATTTATGATGTTGATGGAATGTCTATAAAAGTTTTTACAAAACAAAAAGGCGAGCTCCTTAAGTGCTGAGTTGAGCTACACGAAAAAATGCGGGCACTGATTGCACTGTTTCGCTCATAGCTGTGTGATTATTTCCTCAAAAGACCATCACAGACACCTAATTGACGTGTAAAAGTACTTGCTAAAGAACAATTTAATGGAATAAATATCTAGAGAAGTGGTGGCGCAGTGGTAACGGCCGTGACTTACGAGTTGTAGGTCGTGGGTTCGAACCCAAGCAGGCGCTTTACTTTGTGTAAATTATTTCATCACCGCTGCTCTCAAAACGGTGAAGGAAAGCATCGTGAGGAAACCGGCATGTCCTACAATCAAAAACTCGAAGACATGTGACATCTACCAACCCGCACTGGGCCCGCGTGGTGGATTACAGCCCACTCCCTCTCGAAGAGAGGAGGCCTGTGTCCCAGTAGTGGGAACGTTAAAAAAAGGTCTGGTTATGTTATTATTGTAAATATAATTTAACAAACAGCATTAAGTGAGTCAAACGTGTTTAGACTAATTTACATGATTGATTTATTGCTATCTAACATCCCTAAACGGATTGGATTTGGTAGTACTGGCAAAGTGTTATATAGGTACAAATCTTAAATACATTTCGAAAGTAAAAAACTAAAAATATCCATGTAACTGCATAAAAATATGGAATGTTACCTTCTAGAGCTATATATACCCACATCATTTGTTTTCGTGAAAAGTGAGAACATGGTTCCAGTGACGATCCCCGATGATTTCATCAGTGCACCCTCGTTGCACCGGCCACTGTCTATGGCAGGATCAAAAAGGGTTTCCTTAAATTAATCCTAAAGCACAATGGCGTCATCCGAGCCTCGCTGTGTAACTAGTCTCTAATATAATTATTCGATGGGGCACGATAAGTCGTTTATCTGAATCCTGTTAAAGACTGTTTTTGCTTGGAAAAGCTCTCCCTCAATGGAGAGAAACTATAGGTACTCCATTGACTCAGTTGTTATACAGAATAACGAGGAATGCACCTCCCACCTCCCTTTAATTTGTTTATGAGATTGTTATTGAGATATGATTGCGACGCGATTGAAAATTGAATATAGTTAGAACGGATTAGGATTCTTTTCATTACAGTATTAACTCATTGTCGGTAACAAATTAATTTAGCTATCGTTAGGGTTAAAGGGGACACCAAAGGAGGATGGCCGACCTTGTAATTGCTTACAACTTTGACAAATTCCCAGTAAATTGTAATTGTGACATTCAAACCTTAGGGTGATAACAAAAAGACGAGGTCGCCTATAGCTTACGTGGAAACAACCAGTTGATAAGTACTTGACCCTTTATCTATGTGTAGTCGTGGCAAATGGAATGTATGAAACCTTTTATTGTTTGTTTACTGAAGAGTTAAAGGAACAAAATAATAGCAGTGTTCAATAATACATCATCAATTAGGTTTATCAGTGTTACCAGAACTAAAAAAGATATCATACAATCAATGATGAAACTGGATTTCGATAACCTATAAGAAAGAGCGGAGTGAAAAAATTCGGGATTTGAGAATGTTATAAAATATTAAACTTCATTATCTTCGCAACGCAGCACGTCTTCTTCTTCCATACATTCTCCGTCATTCAACCGTCTTATCAGTAGTCACCTTTCTTGCCATATTAATAATATTCTCCCAAGAGGACAACAAATATTAATGAAAATTCATTCTAGACTTTAGACTCAGTGAAAACAGTGATTTTAAGGACAACGTAAAGTTATCAGAGTTTTATGAAAGTCAGTCATAAAAATACTAAATAGCCAAGTAACTACGACCAACTTGAAAGTATCGCCCGCCGGACGCTTCCGCGGCATCACAAAGAATCTCAATATTTTCACCCTAATATTTAAAATAAAAAACAAGACTTTATTATTATGATGTAAGATAATAGGACCTGACATGAAACTCTGCTTTCGCCTTCGGAGATTGCCGATGAGACTTTGATTAAGTATTTATGAATCCTCGCCTTAAGAATAATTTGTGTCATGTGTACCTGTATTGTTTTTGATTTATCATTTTTATAACGGGTGTAAAAGATGCTTAACGAAGCCGAGAGTTACTTGTACTTCCCCTACTTGTTTTTATGTTATTTTTTTGTAATGCACTGACTGTAGTCGCGCAGTTACGGAGATATTTAAAGTCAAAGTTCCAACGTTTTTTTTCATGTTAATAATTTTAAAATGGTGTAATTTAACTTGTACGCATAAGCATAATATTATACGTGCGTTACATTACCCGCTGCAGTAACCAGCGATTTTTCATACCAATAATAAAATTCGTTTACCAGCAATAACTTTGCTCAATGATGCTTAGTTTGATGTACAGAAAGCGTAGATAACGGCTATGTGATGTATACCCTGTGTAAATTTCGTCAAGTTTAGTTTTAGTTAACCGACTACAAAAAAGGAGGAGGTTCTCAATTCGACTGTAGTTTTTTTTTATGTTTGTTACCTCAGAACTCCGTTATTTTGCAAAATTCTTTTTTTATTTGTAATAAAAAAACGGTTCAGTATCGTAGTAGTAGTTCGGTTTTTAAACCAAAATTACTGGTAAAAATTACAACTTAAAAGTGAAAAACAAAAACTTATTTGCAAAATAAAAAACAACCGACTTCCAAAAAAGACAAAGTGAAAAATAACTTTAATTTCGGGAGTCGGTGGCAAACAACGAACATGCGAATCCAACGACACCGACTTCCGAAATTAAAGTTATTGTCTACGAGATTATGTTGTTTTAGATACCTCTTAAAGCAATACGTTTGAAGGCACTAGATTATGACGAATCTTTTTGTTCCAAATAGTTAATTATTTCCCAATGGTCGTACAACCAATCCAATAACAGAATATTCCCAATTAAAAGATTCTTAGAACTTTGTCTGCCTCTTTATGTACCTACTTGTAATATTTTTATCACAAGTCTTTATTATATAACGACGGGTATGAGTACAGTCGATCGATTGGGGGTGCACGGGACGTGGGGTAAGAAGCTTAGCGCCTACACACTACAGGTGTAGGGTTTTAAAATGCACGGATTTATACTAGATCTGTTTTGCATTCAAATAAACCCGTTTTTATGTTATGAAAAACACATTTGGTTGAAGAAGCAATCTTAGATTTTGCCTTACATAGTAAGATTAAACGTACATACTCTTCCCTCTTCGTTACCTGTGATCTTTTACTATCATAACAGAACAGAACTGGCACTGAACTATGGTCACTGTCAAGTGTCATTCATAGCGTCTAAAAATTTTGCCGTCAACGTACGGATTTTTCTTTCCAGGTTCCACGCGGTGTAACCCATCTTGGGCAAGTCGATGAAACGTGTAAAACACTCGGACATTCGGTACCCTGCGATATGGATAGCGCTCTTGACACATCCGTCGCGCCAAAGATCCATTGCCGCATCGTTGCCATTGTTTAGAGAATCCCCTCAATTTGGTTCTTGCATGTGCAAAAATTCTTAGAATTGAACTAAGTTATCAAAAACACAAAGTATTTTTTAAGTATTAAAATTGCTTTAATTAGTCTGTCTAAAATTTAAAATTTCTCCCTCAAATTGGTTTGTAGGTCCTAATTTCAATAATTTGTAAGATATCCGCGAATTAAATAAAATAAAAATGAAATCATTTATCATGCAATTTGGCCATAAATAAGCAGTTTACTTAAAATTTTGGGAATTCTCGAAAAAAAAAAAGATAGGTAAATAAAAATTGGTAAGACTTCGTCTAAGACAACCATGGCTTAATTAAATCGTTCTAAATTGTCTGTACTATCTTCGCCTTAAAGCTTTGCACCCATCTTCCAATCTACTAAAATACAGGGGTTATTAGGCTGATCGTTAGGCAGCAAAATGCTGAAATGGAGATCGAAAGCTCACTTTACAAAAATGGTCACCGGTGCCTTCGGCAGTGGCGTGCATTGCATAAAGGCATATAAGCAGTGCCTACCTCGAAAAATCACCATAATCCTGTCAATTACATTTTTGTGTGTGTGCCCCACAATTAGGAAACACTAAATTATCATACCTAACAAAAACAAAATCTTCACAAAATCAAAATCAAAAGTCATTTATTCAAATTAGGCTGAGAATCAGCACTTTTTGAACGTCAAAATTAGAAAATTAAAAAAGACAGTCCCCCAAAAACGCCCGCCCTTCACACAAATACGCGCGGCAGTAGGCAGTCGTTCGTCGTCGACTAATCGCACACTGTCAATGGTCCTTACTCGTTCAAATTAATACGACGAAATTAAATTCCTGCCTACCTATTCTGAAAACCAATGCACGCCACTGGCCTTCGGAGAGTAACCGTTTGTCCTCTCTTAAGCGCAACAGTTTGGAAGAAGGCTTCCTTTTCCTACCGCCGAATAACATGGCAAAGAAACGAAATGATTTCCTTTAAGTTGGACCTACGCGTTTACATTAAATATCTGTTACACACTCGGTCTGAGTTGGTGATTAGTAGATTTTTTTTTTATCACTTCCTTCACAATCATTATTATTATAAATTTACTTTTGACGACGTTATTGTACGCTCGTAAACATTTTTATGTGTTTAGTTTCGCAGTAAGTGAATTATAGTTAATTCTTAATGAGAAATAATAAAGTTCTTAAACCATAATTTCCATTATATCACTAACCTTACTCCAAAACACTCAACAAGCTTCTACCTGCTTCTTGCTAGTATCTACTTCATAAGTGCATTGTTGTTTTCTAAACAACCCAGACGTGTCTTAAAGAGACAAAAATATACAACTTTAGGATTTCAGTGTATGTCCATACATAACATGTTATAAAATATGGTTATTTAACATGTTTTAATAGCGAGATTAGCTATGTTAAATAATGTCGACTTATTATATAAAAATAGTTTTATAACATGTAACTTAATCTGGCACACTTTGATCGTTAATAAATACAGAATGTCTTAAGGATCTAAAACAACTCAATAGTTTTTTTTTTCTTTCCATTAAGTAAAGTTCCAATCATCAAAGTTATATTGAACCTTAGATCTATGGTTACGCACCCCAGGTGTTTCACAAACTGTTTTTTTACGAAAACAAAGCTAGAACCACTGCGCAAACTATCGCCTTTGGGCAAAAATACAATGTGTGTATGTGAGTACGACTAGCTTCACCGAAATATTATTAATTGGTATCGTAATAAAGTTAAAAAGTATTTGATATGTAGTGCATCAAAGGTGAGTGGTGTCTGGACCATCCACCACCCACCACCCTGCACTTTGTTAAGCCGATGTGATTGGTCCTGAGTGCAGCTCTAAAAATAATAACGCGTGTAAGGGTCTGTCCATTTAATTTTGAACGATGCCGGGGGCGCTACATTATTAGTTGTTAAGCGGTTTAAGTTCACTATCGTATAGTCGACCTCGCAATTATTTTACCACATTTTATTTTATTTTTTTATTTATTGATAATGCACTCTAAAGAATTATTCAGTAAGCCAAACAAAAATCACATACAGTGTTATAGGAATTGTGAATTCGTCACTTACAGAAGTGCACAGCACTAGCTGAGAAACGAATAGTACCTAAGTACAAGATATCGTTAGTTGAATGGCATATAAGTTATAAAATAAAATAGAACGAAAATGAGCTATGTTCACAATACGATCATCATAATACAAAATACTTTAAAAAAAAAACTTTTACAACACTTTCCAGTGAGTTGAATATTCACTAACGTCTAAACTAATCCGCTGCAATTCCCCAACCCTTCATCGTCGTCGGTACCTTTATTATTTAGGGGTGTCATTTATACGGAAGCGTTCATTAAAACACACGACTAACGAGAGACTAAAGCGCGGGCATGATAACACAAAATATAATATACAGTTCTGAATATAATCATGTGCGGTGGTACTCTATTATTGCAACTTCAATCACTTAGCCTAAAAGGGAGTAAGCATGCTTTGACGTCTGTCGCCCATTGTTATGCCTACACTAAGCTATATCTTGGCTGGTATTGACGGCTTTGAATCTGCTTTATCGGAAACCTCTAGACTGCGTCATTATGCTCCGGTAAGTAATCAATAGCCTTATATCGTAACAGGAAGCACTAAGGTTTCACTGGACACTGTCCGGAGAAATTACCCGTGATACATCCTATATCTCTACATCTTATATCTATGGAAATCTATGTTAGTTTGAAAGCGCTATTCTCTGCACTACCTGCCGGAACTACCGGTCGGATTTGTAAATTCTTTTTGCATTTTATAGCCCTATTCTTGAGGAAGGCTATGGCTGTTTAACATTACGCTTTGACTCTTAGTAGACGAGCAAAAAGAACAATGGCAGAAAGAACGCCAAGCTAAAACGAAGTGTTAGAGCGGCAGGTGATGCGATGCGACGGGATGGGTCGGAATCAAGAAATTTCACGCGGGCGAAGTCGCGGTCAGAGGCTGGTATCCCATAAAGCTTACATAACTCGTGTATGGTTTTATGGCATTCAAATTTTATCAGAGACTAGCTTTTTTGCCCGCGACTTCGTTCGCGTGAAGCAACTTTCTTAATTTTTTTTTCCGTAAGAACCTTCCACAAAGTATTAGAAAACTTAAAAAGAAGATAGATGAAATCGGTAAAGTCGTTCTCAAGTTATGACGTGACCAAGGGAAATAGGGATTCATTTTTACACGACTGCCCAAAAAGGAGTGCAATTATATTTAAAGATTGTTCTCGAAAGAGCATGACCTAAATGAACTTTGACTTAGACAGGTGCAGTGTTCTAATTAGATTATTTTGAATGTTTTCACCTAATCCATTCAGGGGTTGTTTAAGACGTATATAATGAAAATATTATCTTTAATATTCTAAGAAATCGGTGTTGCGAAAAAGAATAACGTAGGTTAACAAGTGTATCATTGTTTTCCAAATTCTCTTATTAGACGTTAATTGCGGGTTAATATTAATAACAGAAAACATTATTTATGTGTTGTAGGCCAGGTGCGTAGTACTCGCAATGACCAGAGGGACAATTCTCGTAATTTTAAGAACGTTCACAGTCTGACCTCAGTATCAATCTGTAAAAAATACCTCTAATTTCCCTATATTTTTGACATTGATTGTCGCTGAGATGAGATTGCTACTAGATTTTGAACGTTTTTAATTATGGGAATTGACGTTCTGATGGATGAACGTAAACGAGGCAAAAGGAGTTATGTAAGGACAGCAGGTGGCGTTCTGTAGCTTCTGCGTACCCTCATGGGAAGAATGCGTGTGTTTATGGATGTATGTGTTTTTATAAACTTAATTACCGCAAGCATCTCAAACTCCAGAAAGCAGAGAAGGGTAGTAGTTCATAGTCATAAAAGAACTCTTAGCTGGGGGTGGATGGGTCGAATAAGATTAGCGTTTAACCAGTCAAATACCGGGAAAACGATTTTATTTTTTTCTCATCTTTTATTCAATATTTTCCAACGGAGCTTTTACGAAAGAACTGGCAGCAATATTAAAAAGAAAAAATCCTGTTTTCGATATAGGTAGTTAGATACCTTTAAACACTGCCCGGCACCCTAATTGTGTAACACACGATCAATCGGAATCGGTTTCATTTTGACAGTTCAACAACATTTATTGCGTTATTTACGTTGTTGAGCATACACATGACACATTTTTTGAAAATATGAAGCAATGGATTAGCTATATCCTTCAAAATGATTCAGATTGAGATTGTTTGTGTGTTACGTAATTAGGGTGCGGATCTTAAAAACAAAGGTAACTAAGTCACGTGAAACTCGTAGGTTTGAATTTGTTTCAAAGTATTGCGTTATATAAGGTAAAGTCGTTCTCAAGTTATGACGTAACTAAGGGAAATAGGGATCCATTTTTATATGTACGGATTGTTCTCGAAAGAGCATGACCTAAATTAACTTTGACTTATTTTTCTTATTTTCAAATCAAATTATTTATTTCTTTGCAAACATGGGTAAATAATTGGTACATAGATGTTGTCATAGAAGTTGGTTCTCCATGTTCTGCCGTCACATGGGGATGCAAATCACAATCAATTAAATATCATTTTAAATAACAATTAGAATATTATCATAATTCCATTTTACAAATTAATGTCAAATCATTTGAGTCACAGTAAATTACAAAAAAAAAAAAAAATGTAATATTACATCAAATGTCACTGGCTACAATATTAGTATGTCAATGGATACATTATAAGCATGTCAATTTAATTAAGTAAGAATAAGAAAAGAAATAATTATTTTTTATCTAAAATCCCAATTACATTTTACTTTTAATTATTATTGCAAAATGCATGCCAGGAATAATAAACTGAAAACAAGATGAATAAGTACTAAGAAGTTAATCAGTCATTTAAAATTGCAACACCATCAATACTTAGATCCCAGTTACATATTTTTTCCGCTAGGAACTCCGAGATATCATAATACGATTTACTGATGAGAAAGTTTTTAAATGTCTTTTAAACAAATTAACATTTAAGATTTTTATTGATTCTGGTATATATATGATCATAATTGGTGCCATGCAGAAAACACTTTTATGCATCAGAGCTGTCTCTGCTGACGCTGTTGACGTGTCGTCGACTACGGTTATTTGAGTCAGATAGCTTGGGAAACAAATTTGGGTTGGTTTTCACAAATACCGCAACCTCAAATATGTACAGAGAGGGCAGTGTCAGTATATTATACTGAATAATAAATGGTTTACAAGTATCTGTACATTTCAAACCGAACATTGACCTAATACACTTTTTTTGTGATTTAAATATTTGTTCCTTATTGGTTGAGTTTCCCCAAAAAATAACGCCATATCTTAATAGTGAACCCGCCATTCCATGGTATGCTGTAACAATAGCATCCGTTCCTATGACTGAGCTTATATAAGGCATATGTCGATTTGCTAAGACGCTTTTGCCAATTCTACAGTGTGTGCTTTCCAATCCAAGCGTTGGTCTATGGTTAAGCCTAAGAATTTGGAGGTGCTTACTTGATTTATTTTATTATTATCATAGTGAATGCCATTAGTTTGGTTTTGTCAATATTTATTTTGAGATTGTTATTGTTGAGCCATTTTATTATTGAATTAATAGTATAAGTTACTTAATTATTATACTTAGACAGGTGCAGTGCTCTAATTAGATCATTTTGAATGTTTTCACCTAATCCTCCCTTCAGGGGGGTGACCACCACCTCTTAAAGCAGTATTATTTTAATCTTACTTCGTGTGGGAAAAGGATGGAGCTATACGGAATGTATAGCTCCATCTCTTTCACACACGGAAGTAAGGTTATAATAATACTGCTGTAAGAGGTGGTGGTCACCCCCCAGGGGTTGCTTAAGAAATATAGAATGAAAATATTATCTTTAACATTCTAAGAAATCGGTGTTGCGAAAAAGAATAACGAACCTACGTTATTCTTATTCTATTCGGCGAAAAAGATTAGCGTTTAACCATTAAAATACCGGGAAAACGATTTTATTTTTTTCTCTTTATTCAATATTTTCCAACGGAGCTTTTACGAAAGAACTGGCAGCAATATTAAAAAGAAAAAAATCCTGTTTTCGATTCCAATATAAACATATTGTTCGATGCCTTTAAAAACTGCCCGGATCTCTAAAACAAAGGTAACTATGTCATGTGAAACTCGCAGGTTTGAATTTGTTTCCAAGTATTTATTGCGTTTTAACAATGCTACCAAAATAGTTAAGAATGAATAAAAAAAGATGACTAATATTGTTTTATTTCGATATTAATTTAACCTAAAAGCTGTGGCTTTTATTCCGATATTAATTTAACATAAAAAGCTGTCAAATATTGGAAATAAATATGTTAAATGACATACTATTAGGTACTTTGTATTGATCGTCATCCTTTGGTAGGTGAAATTCATTGATGTGCATTTGGATTGAGTGATCTTTTTTTATTTCGTGACAAAATATGATTGTACATTTAGTCAAAAATAGTCAAAACTCATAGCCCAAAGTAAAAAATTTGTCACTCCCAAGGGTTTTCAGTTATTACCGTAAATGTGGATCACTCAATTCAGACATTTTGCGAAAACGGCTATGAGCTAAATCTCAACAAAAACTTAATCTACTGACTAAATTTGTGTCTCAAAAAGGATGTCACCAAAATCTGCCCAAACGAAGTACCGAGGTACACTTAGTGGCATAAAATACACTTGATTACACTGAATAATATTGCATTTATATATTTTTCTTATGGTTACCCGGGGACGAGAATAAAATAACTTTTAACTTAATAAAAAGCTCGCCATTTTGAGCACAATTTATTATACTACCTTGGTCCATTACCTTACCTATTAAAAAAAAACTGTCAAATTGACAGTTGTCTGCTGTCAGCTTCAGCTGCTGTTGTTTTTGTTTTATTTCAGATATTTTTATAGTACAATTCAAACAAACGGAATACCAGAAAGAATAGCCAAATTATTGAACAAAATACACAACACAAACGAACAACAGACGAGTAACCCGAAACGCAGAAACGAACGGAATGACATGTGAATGACATTTACCCACGAATCACGAAATAATGTCCACAGAACACATATACTCCTAATGTCAACCCGTACATGCAAAATTGCCACAAGATTTAATTGTGTTACAGGTTATTAAAACTTTAAATAATTTATTAGGTAGTTTTAAATTATTTATGGATAAAAACACAGTTATTTTCGAATTCTTCTATTTTTTCTCCACGATGTTGTGCACGTGTAATCGTAGTTTGTATAAATCAATACGAAACAGGTAGTTACCTATAAGTATTCTTATGGATCACTCAGTTCAGCAAATTTACTATCATTGAGTTACTCATAAATTTTTAACAAAAGGTATTTGTGTTATGATATTTATTGTACAAATATATTCGGAACATGTTCATTTTAGGATAAACAATAGATCTATAGAAAAAGTCACCCGAAACCTTATTACAAGGATCACTCAGTTCAAATGGTGTCTGTACTGAGTGATCCAATGATACTGTCCAAAGATACCTGGAAGAAGCTTTAAATGCCTTGATGGTTTTAAAAAATGTTGTGACAAATTTTTAACAAATTTTTGAGATATAAATTTAGTCAGTAGAGTAAGTTTTTGTTGAGATTTAGCTCATAGCCGTTTTTGCAAAATGTCTGAATTCAGTGAACCACATTTTCGGCAACAAATTTTTTACTTTGGGCTACGAGTTTTGACAAATGTACAATCATATATTTTGTAACGAAATAAAAAAGATCACTCAATCCAAATGCACATAATTCATTGCTATCCGAAAAAACAACGTGTTTGTCGACAAGCTTCCATCCATACAGATCCATACAACACTGACGAACCGGCGCGCCGTGTACAGGCACGGGCGTTTAAACCGCGCCATAAAAAAAAAGTTTCCGTGTACAGTGCAAGCTTCCATAGTGATCCTTCGATATCAGTAATTAGGGTGTGTACGAAAAGAGAGTAACCGGCATAATGTAAATGTTTGATTGCATTAATTGTTTGAAATTCTATAATAATATTATAAAGACTTAATTGCTTGTTTGTAAGTTTGTATGTAGGGGGGTAATCTTTGGAACTACCAGTCGAATTTGAACATTTCTTTTTCCGTTTGATAGCCCAATTCTCCAGCAAGGCTATAGACTATTTAACATCTTTAGGACCCTTGGGAACCGAGCAAAAAGTCAGAAAGAATGCTCAGCGAAAACGAAGTAATAGCGCGGGCAGGCGATGCGATGCGACGCGGTGGGTCGGGGGAACAAGAAATTTCACGCGGACGCGCGATTAGTCGAATACAAAAATAGATAATGAAAGAAAGAGAGAAAGAGAATAGTAGGTACAACCTGGGGTGCGAGCATCACAAACAATGACCCCATATCGCATTCTGTCTGCTAGCCCCGAAATATGTACGAATAAAAATTTGTTATTGTTACCTGTTGCCGGCTCCCGTGTCCCGACTCGTGTCGCTTGCCGCTCGGTGCACTGTCACTGGTGCGTTACTGTCACTCAATTCTATCCACCTGACAATGCATGTAAAGTACAATCAATTAGTACATGTCAGCCATCCTCTACTTTAAATCTCATTATTAATTCACAAGCTGAAAGGTTACCCGTGTTTGCTGCACCCCAATTTAAAACCTTCAGGTTTTAACTGACTTTCGTCGCGAGCGGAACGGTGTGTCGGTGTTTCGTCGCTAGGTGTTGTTCCGTAGCCGATGGCTATCGTAATGGCGTTTTACATCAGAATGCACTACTGATATTGTGTATATCCTCAGTGAAAATAGATAATCAATAAAATTGAATAATTGAGAAGTTTGTCCTACACCAGCCGTTACTTACTCACGCGGTCTTAACTGCAGGGGGTGTACTCCGAAGTGCAAATTGCGAATGTTCGGATCGGACCGACACATGGACGAACCGAATATTATTGAAAATAGCGAAAAAATTTCGGATCGGCTCAGTTGGGTCGGGACCATAGTCAATATTCCAAAGAGTGTAGGAGTGTAGGATCAGGACGGTCCGAACCAAATAGTAACTTCGTAGCAGGAAACGGCCGAACATTCGGCCGATACTACTTCGGAGTAGACCCCCAGGTTTGTTCGACATTCCACGGTAACGGGCTCGACTAACGAGTAGGTCGTGAGTTCGAACCTAGGCAGGCGCTACTACGGTGAAGGAAAACATCATCGTGAGGAAACCGGCATGTCCTAGCCCCAAAAATTCGAAGACATGTGACATCTACCAACCCGCACTGGGCCCGCGTGGTGGATTACGGCTCATTCCCTCTCACAGAGAGTAGGCCAGTGCCCCAGCAGTTCCCAACGTTATAGGCTGATTATTATGCTTATTGAAATGTAGCATCATTAAAAATGACTTATTAAAAAAAAAAATCTACTTCCTTCTGTACCTAAAAATATTCGAGTTTGGTATGTTTAGTTTGTAAAATGTTTCAAGCCTCTTGTGGTTGTCGTCGATGAGCTGCACGTTGAGCTAAATTCATGCAATAGCTTTGGTCTTAAAACTCTTGAAAGTGAAATAGTGGAGCGACAACAGCGTATTTTCCGTAATTACAAATATTTGAACAAGCTCAGACTGCAGAGAGGTAGGCGCTCAAAGATCCAAGTATTTTGCACGTTATAATAAATATTATAAAACCTTGTCTTCAGGAATTTAATAGCACCAAGTAAGAAGCGACGCCGCTTCTTCTCTATTCAATCTATACATGTAATAAAATTGTAGCGAAGTATGTTGAATATTAAAAAAAAAGTAATATGACTGATGCTGAAAATATAGTTTTTGGCGGTTTTATAAAGGATTTGGAAAAACATTGGCACACAGATATTTTATAACCTGGATTACCACATAGAGGTTTTAATCCCGGTAGTACGTACCCGTGAGATCTTCCGACATCAAAAGCTAGTAAGTTCTTAAAAATTAATGTGTCACAGACTTGATCTTCTTAAAGGGATTATTTAAAAAATAAGATAAAATAATTAAATAATCCCTGCAAACTAGTTACTGCTTATTATTTAAATGATTAATTAACTTTGCTTTATTATTTTAAACTGTCGAACTCTGGGCAAAGGTCTCCCCATAGATTTTCTGACTGTTCTTTGTGCGTTGCCTTTTGTTTTTGTCATCTATCGAGAATTGCCCCTCAGATTATACATGGCGTTATAGTACACAAACATTCATTATTGAAAAAAAAAATCTCACCTGCACCCTAATTGTGTAACACACTTCCATTACAAAGTGAATCATTTTTAAGGAGTCCATTGCTTCATATATTCGAAAAATTTGTCTGCTCAACAACGTAAATAACGCAATGAATGTTAATGAACTGTCAAAATTAAAGCCATTGCTACTGTTAGTTTTTCACAATTTTATTACGCTGTTTAATTTTATTTTAATTCCACCCAAAACAAAAATAAATACGCCGTTGCACCAGAGACAAATAGGTCTATAAAATATATTGTGTCAGTAAATCTGCAGCACGGTGTTTGTATTACGTAGCTTCAACTAGGTACTCTTGTCACCCCTTGCATTCAATGATTGATATCAATCTTACTCACGGCTAGCACACAAATTTCCCTATTATAAGGCGGCTTCTAGAATAAACTTACTGTCTGAATCACAATTTATTCCGTTTGACTTAAAAGTACTTATATCTTGCATCTTTTAAAGTCTTCAGGGCCCTAATTCTGTATTATTCCTCGCGAAATCCTACCACGTTCATACCACATCATTATCGTGTCTTGTTAGGGGCAAGAAATCGAAATGTCAAGCGTTGGGACAACATGTAATTTGACAGTTCAAACCGTGGTTTGAACTGTCAAATTACATGTTGTCCGTACGCTGTATGACAAAGGCGTGCCTTTGTATCATAGAGAATACGTTACAAGCAGGTGTGATTAACTAAGGAATTGACGTTGTTTCGAAATAGGGGATCGTTAAGTGGTCATAGTGGATGAGGGGCCTGCTTGGGTTTCTTATAGCCTAAAAATGACTCCGCTAAATGAATAGAACTGACCTTTCCCAAACCCTCTGAATTTTTAAAGTCTCTTGCAGACCACTGACTAGCTATTAATAAACCGTCTGGCTTGCATCTAGCTATTACGTCACAAGGCTTCACTCCTCGGCATGGAGATTTGGATAGTTTGACCAATAAATGCACCCTTTACATATTAGATGATGCGGCTTCGATATACCTCTCTTTTAAACGCTGTGTTAAAGGAGTTTTATTTCAAACACTGTAACATAAAATAAAATCCGCAAATTATGCAGAGGCATAATTATGATTCCAATTCCACGGTTTCTGATTAAATTGCCAAGTGATTTCCTTGACGTAGAAACCTTCCTTTAGAAGTTTTGGAAAATAACTTGAACATTTAATCATAGTGCAGTCAGGACTTCAAGTTCAAGTGGAAATAAGAAAGGGGCCATACATTTATTACGTAAGACTATTTTCGCTAGTTTTTATCCCCTCCCCTCCTATTATAAGAAAATCTAAGAACAGGCCGACCCCCTCCCCCCTGTTTAAAATTTATTACGTAAGAATCTAAAGGAAAACATGAATGCACGTTTGGTTTGTTTTAATGTTTATTTTTTAAAGTATCAATTTTTAGAAATGTTTATTTGAACTTACAAAGGTACTAATAATTTTTATTTTTTGGTAATCGAGTGTTGTTTACGCAAACAAATGACGACTAGTCCACAAGCGTTGAGTTCCCGGGTGGCGCGGGTCCGTTGCCATGGAAATAGAAATCGTTTACCTATACCTACGCATCCGAGCGCACCTCGGCACTCGCTTTTTCAAAGTATAATTTTAAGTTGGCGCATTTTTGTGATCTTACGTAAGAACTATCGAGACTCCCTCCCACCCACCCTTGTAAGCAAAAATAAGACATGGTCGACCCCCCTTCCCCCTAAATCGTCTTACGTCATAAATGAACGGCCCCAGATAAAAAGACCGGATAACACCTCCGCTGATTCGGTTATAAATAAAAGTGCGCCTTCGAGGTGCTCCTTTATATTATTTCTAGTCGACGGATGTAATGAAGGAATAGAATTATATTTCTAGATATCCGAGAGCGCTGTAATATCCGGCTTTGAAAGTCAGATAAAAATAAATTGTCTTTGGATTGATAAGCAAGTGACGCTACAACGGATTCAAGCAGTTATTGCATTAAATACATATTAGGTAGGTAGCAGTTACTTTGTCGTTTTAATTTTTAAATCCGTTCATGGCCTACACCAATATCCTTTGGGTGGCTTATAGTTAGTTGAGAATGACTCAACTAAAGTAAATGATTAAATAATTGAGTACATAATAAAACTGGCGTCACTTCTTCCTATTGTTTTCAACAACGGTTCTAGCGCCTGTGGCTTCGTCGTACAACACGACAAAAGACATCATGTAACATGCAATATGACAAAAGCAGTCAAAACAATTTTAGGTTTCACGAAGCTGTTGGCGGCCGCAGCACTCTCACTTGCAATGTATCTATAATATAAAAATGAATCGCTGAATGTGTTGCTAAGTGCAAATCTCGAGAACAGCTGAACCGATTTCACTAATTATTTTTTTAGAATATTCCTTGAAGTACGAGGATGGTTCTTACGCAGAGAAAAAAATAAAAAATAGGATAGGAGTAGGTTAGGCGTAGGGTAGAAGTAGAGTAGGAGTAGTGTAGCAGTAGGGTGGGAGTAGGGTAGGGGGTAGGGTAGGAGTAGGGTAGGAGCAGGGTAGGAGTAGTGTAGGGTAGGAGTAGAGTAGGGGTAAGGTAGGGGGTAGGACACCACACGAACGAAGTAGCGCCGGGCAGCTAGAAATAATTTATATGGCAAAATAACGTTTGCCGGGTCAGATAGTAAACAATTAAATTTAAAAAAATAACACAGTTTAATTTAAAAAAAATACTGATGCAACAGTATTATTTCAAGCAGAGCCTAATTAATTGAAGCATTTTAACAGTTAATGCTGAGTATTTCCCTTTGACAAAAAATATAAATTGAAGTGATGCATGCATGGCGGCTTCAGTTGACACGGGAATAATTTGTTACTGTTCAACAAAGGCGCAGATCGCGACTGAGATTATTTTAAAATAATTTCATTGTTACGAGGAAATTGTTCGGGTTGGCCTGGTGACCTTGTTAGTCGAGATATTGTTATTTTAATAAATTTTAAAGTACATTCTAAATGTTCGCGTGCAGTCTTGAGATAGGCTACGTCATACATATATCGTTCTGGCTCCTGCAACATAGTTATACCTTGCGCAGGAGTCGGAGAATTCTATCATGTGTTGTACAACTTGTTTTATGGTGATACATATTTTTTGTATTTTGTATACATTTCTAGTGATATACAAGCCTAGATAAAATGTTATATAAACAAATTTATCAGTGACGTTATTTAAATAATATTGGATTGAAATCTTGTTATCTTTTTTCTAAAAGATCCGATTGGAAAACTGCAAAACAAGTGGCAATGCAAAACTTTAACATTATATAATTTCATCGTAGGTTTATTTCCGCTCAGGACCAGCCTTTGAAGATTGTAAGTGTAATTCAATGTCAGCATCTGAAGACGGTAAGGTAAATTCAATTTCCCTCACTTTGTTTACGGCAGGTTTTTTAAATTAATAAGAAGCCCTAAGTAGAGTCGCTCCTTTGACCTTGTTGCATCTAATATAATCGAGTAAAAGGTCCGATAAAACTATGTTTGCTTTGTAATGTCTTCATGGAGACATGCTTAATAAATAGAGTATCGTTTCCTGTAACCACTATGTCAAGACCCAATTAAATTATCTTCAGATAAGTTCCAAGATATTGCTCTACTTCGATTTCCTCGAAGGAAAACCATGCGCATACTCTTTCCGCAATGATTATTATCGAATTAAGTCATTAATAAACACGGTGTCACAAATGGTAGGCTTTGATCATTGCTTATTCTTGGCCAGTGAACTATGTCGTTACATCAAAGGGGTTGAATGACTATTTTAATTTTTCTTAAGTCCTCGCTTACTTATTTACTCTTGTAATGTATAGTGCATTGTTTGTTTTGGTAGCGTAGGCAATAGATAACTTAGGTATCAGTTACCTCATTGATCCAATATAGAAAGCTTAGAATGCTTACAAAAAGAAATAGTAAATGGTAGCGGTGACCACTTATCATCCAGGACTCCCGGCTTTAATGTCACTCAATAATCAAAGAAAATTGCAGCTATTACGTATTCATTTCATACCTATTACCATGGATACAGTACATGATTCTGAAGTCCATTGCATTTAAATTTTTTGTCGGTTATTAAAAAACATATTACCTAGCACCCTGTATGTCTTCTAGTTTTTAGTTCTTCTTTGTATTGGATCCATGTATTCACCGTACGGATATATTCGGACCGTATTTTTAAGAAAGAGATTATAAATACTAAAAGCGTGAAGAATAGGTAGAGAAAACAGTTCGTGTTTGATAGTATTATCGTCCAACTGTAGAAAATATTCAATGCTTTGTCCATCAATAGAAAATATTCAATGCTTAGGCTTCGTGGGCTGCGTGGGCTGCAGATCCTCAAAGGAAATCCGGATGTATGGTTGGTTCGTCGACTCGAAATACATTGTTGCTGGAAAATGTACACGTGTACTGGCATATAAGCTGTAAATCTTATTAAGAGTGCAAAATGAAAATGTAATATTCCTGAACTGATTTTCTTGGAAAACGAATTTAACGAAATTAATAATAATCATGTGAAGGTAGCATTTCTACTTATCCGTTTCAATTTAAATAAACGATAAATAATTTATTTCTGTAAGTAGGTTTGCACAAACACTCTTACACAACAATTTTTTTTTTAAACTAGATTATGTCGGCGTTTCATGTCTGACTACTCTGAGAAGAAAAGCCGAAAATAACTAAGAGGTCACAGTCTCCGCCATTTATAATCTTCTTGCTGCCTTGTCGAGCATAGTGGGTGTAGTGACATGGACGCGCAACCTGTTGCCATGGATTTAGTACATGATTCCGAACACCACAGCTATGAAATTTCGTTTATTAAAAATAGTCGGTGTCCCTGCCACCCAGTATATCTGTAGCATGGTTTCGAACGCCGTGAGGTCTGACCATAGCGTTCACGAGCGACATGGCTTACCACATGTATATACCTGTGCTTCAAACACCTGTCTGAAAATGTTACGTAGAACATGCACACAGAAATGGCATTATTTAATAAAATATCAGTCACACACAACATCACGCAGTGGTGCGCCTATATCACACCCACTTTTTGCCAGTTATGTTGTAAGTAACATGTTAAGCTGCCACGAATCTAGACTCCCGGCGGCTACTGAGAAATTGTAGATGGAAGACCCAATAACACATTGTGCTACACTGGAATCGAGCGGATCTAATATCTCTGCGGAATTTGGTGCAATCGCATTTAGCAGATTCGAACTGTAGCTCAGCTTCTAATATTGAAATAGTTTTTTTTTTTTTACATAAATGCGATCACGTCCTCGTCTCGGTAATAAGGAATTCAGATAAGATCGTTATTTATTGTATGTATTGCTTTGATGTGTATCAATATTTATTTACGTCGTGAGTGAGGTGTTCAATGCATTACATTTTCGTGGACTTTGCACCCTCTTGTCATTCAGACTGGTACTTTGATTAGGGTTGATTACGACGATAGCCGATGCTTTGAAGCCTTTGAGCAGGTGGTCGTCTGACGCCAAGTCTGGAACTGCAGTGAATAGCGCGGGGTAGGACTGACACCCCCCCGACGGGACGGGGACGGACCCCGCGCTATTCACTGCAGTTCCAGATGTACCTATGTGGTTCGCAAAGCCCACTACTTACAAAAGTTAATTAGCCAGTTCCATGAAATAACAGCACCGTCAAAACTAATAAATAAAGACGATGTGTGTGAGTCTATCTGGCAGGCCCCAACGAGATTTATCAACAGGTGATTGCTTTTCATAAAGACATTATTTTGTACCTAAAGAAAATAAATAAGATATATTTTGTACCTCGACAGTTTTTGATTGAATGACGTTTTTATGAAGTGTCCAGCTAGCGGGCCCCTTATGATTATTTTGGTTATTATACTTTCAGATCGCCCAATAGTGCTCGGAGTTAGAAAATATTATGTACTATTATGACGTTATTTCAAGTTATACAAATATCATCTTTATTTTAATGGTAATTAATTTGAATTCATAGTGACTAGCACTATTGAAAAAGTTATAAAAATGTTTGAAGTGGTAGCGTAAACTGAACTTTATTTTGTAGGTATTAAGGTTATTTTTCCATAAATTCATATTTGTTTACATTTTTAGCGAAAATGTCACGATATTAGATTAGGTCGGTAACGTTGGTTGAATACTTATTTAATTAACGAATATCGAAAATATTAAAGTAGAAATTTTGAATTTGTAAGGTACATAATAGTTTCTAACTCCGAGCACTATTGGGCGATCTGAAAGTATATAATAACAATCAAAATAATCATAGGGGGCCCGCTAGCTGGCCACTTCATAAATACGTCATTCAGTCAAAAACTGTCGAGGTACAAAATATATCTTATTTATTTCCTTTAGGTACAAAATAATGTCTTTATGAAAAGCAATCACCTGTTGATATATCTCATTGGGGCTTGCCAGATAGACTCACAAAGACGATTTGAATATTATGCGGTGTCTAGTTTCTTTGACGACGATACTGAAGACGTACTTCCGTCAAAGGGAGCGTGATTGCCCTTAGAATGAGAAAGGCCCGTAGTTAAATATAAATATAATATAATTATAAATATAATTCCCCTAAATTCTCAGAAGATTTTCCCCTAAGTTCATAGTTCTATAAAAAAACACACGTGTGCAAATAGACACGCGCTACTTTTCCACCGAGACGATGAGCTCCTCCCACGAAAGCCTGCGCAAGGAATCAACTATGATTCTCGCTATTTTTAATAATATATTGATCCGAGTTATTTTTCTTCAGAAAACCTACGCGATTTTTTTTTATCTTCCTACAATATATTTATAACCCAAAAGTCTCGAGGCTCGTTATTGATTTACCGCCCATCCAACTTAGTATCTACTCGCTTTATCATGGACATTCTATATTTATAATAGAACACCGCGCCTATAAATGAATTGACGGCATGCTTCATGACTAATTTACTTGCGGGTCGTAGGTAGCTCTGTACTTAGATAAAAAAAATTGTATCAACTATGAACCGTTTGCCTACCGAAATACTAAGTGGGTTGGGTTAATCTGAGCAGAAAATGCGGCTGAATTTCCCGCGTGCGTTTTTGCACAGATAATTTGCTACGAAGCTGCGGATGCGTTTTAAGTTTCGCAGTGGTTTTCCGCTCAGATCTACTGACTGTTCCAGTATGGAAAAATACCAAAAAACATTTTTTTTTCAGGATATTTTTTTTTTTGTGAAATTCGTCCTTAGAGGTATACCGCCTAGTTTGCGTAGAGAGGCAGATAAGTAATTATAATTTTTGCAAGGCTTTAATTAAAATGTTTCATAGAGCTTGTGGAGGTATAGTAAGATCCTCAACAGCGCCCGCCGCGGGCGTAAATCGGGTCTTGCTACTGTCCGTTACCTACATTTTCGGAATATACGCGGGTCGCGGCACCAGCGCCTGATAATCGCTCCGAGACATAGCCTAAGAGGGAACTTATCGAAACTCCACCCCTAACACTAATCGCGCACTCCGCTGCGAGTTTTTAATCGCTTGTTTTAGTTAAGTTCATATTTTTATTTTTATCATGACAAATATAGGCATTATAATATTTGGTTAACAGAATAATAAAAACAACAAATAATAACATGTATTGTATAGGGTCTATTCAAATTCATGTTTCCAGTTAATGTTATTTCAAGTTAAATAACTATCAACTTCATTGAAGTGAAAATTAAGTTGATTTCAGAGTGACTAAACTATTGAAAAAGTTAAAAATGTTTGAATTTGTAGCGTAAACTGAACTTTATTGTGTACGTATTAAAGTTATTTTTTCCAATAACTCATATTTGTCATGTTTGGAAACTAAATCGCGAACGTAGATGAGATGCGATATCGTGGGTCCTTTACCGCCTCGCTGGAAGCCCGGTTGGTAGTATAAGACACAGTCACGAAGCTAACTATCACGAGGAAGCTTCAGTCTCTGTGTACACAATAATATCTTACTGTCGCGATTTTAACTCAGCAATCCGAAATTCCTACTTTTCAAACACTTTCTTATACATTCCAGTACAAATACAAAAGAAAGAAAGAAAAAAAAAAACAAATCAAAAGCTTATGACAATAGAATTCGAACTGTGAACTCGACAGTTGCGCCTGTTACCAACTCAGCCTACGCTAAGCTTGAGCACTTCTTTGATTCCCTTTCGAGACTTTCCCATCTCACCAACTTCAACTTGACCTTCTGTTTATTTATGAGAAATTTCTTGTTCGACATTACACCGTAAATAATAAGTCTATTCTCACCTACATAAAACAACGACACAAACAAACATAACAGACGATGTGGACGTTTTTCTTTGAGAAAATGAAGATGTTTACTTATTATTGACATTTAGACCAGGGTCGATAATTTTTAAAACTAAAAAAAATAATAGTAGGATGAAACCCATTAGAAAAGGAGGGGAATATCATAAAAATGAAAGGAAAAATAATTTACGGGCGATCTGAGGTCGGGAAGGGGATGGGGGTGAGCTTTTAAGGGTAAAAAACGGTTTTTCTCGATTTCCGGCAAAACTAAAAGTCCTATCGAAAAAAGTCAAATGGCAAAGTTGTAGGTAATAAAAAGATCTAAAACTTTCGTATTAACACTTTTTTCACATAACTTCAAAATTTATATGAAAAATTAAAAAAACCAAGTTTTTGGTTTTTTATTTTTATCTTTTACAAAAATCTTTTTTTTTTAACGAAATTTGGTGAAAACTTACCTTCTTATGTCCCAAATACGCTGTAATTTATTTGATTAAAAATATTTATTATTTCACCTTATTTTGAATTAATATCGAAAAAGCACCCTAATTTTCAATCGAAAATTCACCCGTCAAAATATCAGCTTTTTTCAAAAAGTTGGTATGTTTTCTGTTCGTTGAAATCTCTATTTTCCGATGGTGAAAAAAAAAATATGTTACAATAGTAAATCTTCTCAGAAAATGCAAAAAAACGAAAAAAACTCGAATTCGAAAACTGATAATCTGAAAAGATTAAATCGAATTATTAATGCCTTCACTATTTTATCGTGAGTATACACCCCCATGAAAAAAAAATATTAAAGAAATAAATGTCAAAATGTATAAAAAATATATTAAAAATCTATAATAAATGTATAAATATATAAAAAATATTTATAGTAAATATATTTTTAATAACTAACTTTTGGCCGATTTTCATATATATTTTATACATTTCAAATATATTTCAGATATATTCAAAATATTTTTTTTTTATATTTTTAGCTATGTTTTTTATGTCTTTTAAGATATATTTTGAATGTATCTAAAATATATGAAATATACATGAAAATCAGCCAAAAGTTAGTTATTAAAAATATATTTACTATACATATTTTTATATATTTATACATTTATTATAGATTTTTAATATATTTTTTATACATTTTGACATTTATTTCTTTAATATTTTTTTTTCATGGGTGTGTATACTCACGATAAAATAGTGAAGGCATTAATAATTCGATTTTGTCTTTTCAGATTATCAGTTTTCGAATTCGAGTTTTTTTCGATTTTTTGCATTTTCTGAGAAGATTTACTATTGTAACATATATTTTTTTTTTCACCATCGGAAAATAGAGATTTCAACGAACAGAAAACATACCAACTTTTTGAAAAAAGCTGATATTTTGACGGGTGAATTTTCGATTGAAAATTAGGGTGCTTTTTCGATATTAATTCAAAATAAGGTGAAATAATAAATATTTTTAATCAAATAAATTACAGCGTATTTGGGACATAAAAAGGTAAGTTTTCACCAAATTTCGTTAAAAAAAAAAGATTTTTGTAAAAGATAAAAATAAAAAACCAAAAACATGGTTTTTTTAATTTTTCATATAAATTTTGAGGTTATGTGAAAAAAGTGTTAATGCAAAAGTTTTAGATCTTTTTATTACCTACAACTTTACCATTTGACTTTTTTCGATAGGACTTTTAGTTTTGCCGGAAATCGAGAAAAACCGTTTTTTACCCTTAAAAGCTCACCCCCATCCCCTTCCCGACCTCAGATCGCCCGTAAATTATTTTTCCTTTCATTTTTATAATATTCCCCTCCTTTTCTAATGGGTTTCATCCTACTATTATTTTTTTTCACTTTTTATTATTTTTAAAGGCTTCTACCCTGGTCTAATTATCACATGTAGTTGTTTAGTAATTTGTAAATGATATTCGCTGCCAGTTGAATCGAATCGATTGAAGCAATCATAAATTTGTACCAACCAAACACTTGTAACATTACCGCTGATTGACAGTCCATAATGCGCACAACTTCAATTAAGTTGGATGTGAAGTTTCAAATAAGTGCTACAGTGGAAACTGTTCTAACAAGATTATAGTGAACTCCGGTGAAAATTAAAAATCGTAACAATTACGGTCAGTTTGAAAGCATGCCAAGTTAAAAACTTATCATTTTTCAATTTGATATTTTAATTTGATGTTTAACGGTTGATTGTAATAATTGTATTGATAAAGTGAGTAATAATTAAATATTAATGCTTTAAAAGTAAATAAAAAGTCTGAAACCGTCAAGAAGGACCTTAAAACTTCCCCTATATACGCATTTAGTCAATTTGATTGCCAAAATAATTGGGTATAGCAGTACAAACTCTTCGCATTTATGAAATAAAGCCTTATGCAGTTTTTGTACTGTGATGTGTGGCGCGCGCATCGGGCTCGCTTTTCTGATTTCAGGCGAGTCGGCGGGCCGGCTCCCGGCTTTCCCGCTTTCGCTTTCGGCCTCTCTAAGAGGACGCGCGTGCTGCACTCCCGGCAATCGAAAGTGTTCACTAACTCAATTTTAAAAGTATCGTTATTGGTTTTCCGAATTTAATATTTATTATTTTCATCATGTTTGTTCCATATGATTCTGATCCACCAGAGCGCTCTTTTGCTTATTCCTTTTATGTGTATTTGCGTTTTGTGATTATTATTTTCGTCCTAACTCTCATTGCAGTTCTTTCTCGTCGATTTTTGAATTTGCCTTAATTTTTTTTTTTTTAAATCTCGTCGCGATAATACGTGTTAAAAAGATTGGAATTTGGGCTCACGGACCAGACGGCACGATACGAGATCCACCTTGTGTCCATCATAGACCACCCGTGAACCTAGTGAGTATAATAATTATATTTTCAATATAATAGTAGTTACTTATATTTATATATGGTGCTGGTTCGGATGATTTAGGGGTTTGTGGTCGGCTGGGTACATTCAGCTGTCCTGTTGGTCTCGTTGCAAGCGCGACTGTTGATCATGAGTACGATTCCCATTTCGGCAAAGTGTTGTTGGGTTTTTTCATTAGGAATTTCTTAGCAACAACCCGGATTTAGGAAGTTGGCGATGTGATATCCCCGTGCCTCAAAAAGCGCGTTAAGCCGTTGGTGGCGCCTGATCACTCTCCGATCGTGTCGAATTGTCCTCCCAGCGGACTATGAGAGTGAGGGAAGAGCGGGTGTACCTACCACACACTTGTGCACTATAATATCTTCCCAGCCTAAGGCTAGGCTCCGTTAAGATTCGCCACAATGGCCGAAATACGGTCTGAAGGACTGAACATTCAGCTACCTGTTACAGATGTAACAGGTAGCAGACTACATAGTCTGTGTTCGGATGAGCCACGGGGCGCTGGAATGGCAGCGTATTGTATGTAACTTTTAAGAAATTGTATATAAGTACAAACACAATGTGGAATTTTTAAACTGCTTACCCCAAAAGGGAAAACAGGCTTAGCTTTTTAATAATTTATCAATATAGTCAAGATGTCATTGTTTGGTCAACAATCTGTATAAGGTGCCCTAAGATCTGTTTTATTACGTTTTAATTGAACGATTTGCCGCATTTTATTTTAGATTTTACTCTAGTGGACGTGTCAGTAGCCTCGCACGCTTAGAATTAGTTTTAGGGATTCATTTTCAAGCTCAAAATTATATGAAAATAGGATTGGAAAAATATTATTCAATTTTTATCATTTTCCTTCACCTTATTTATGCACCTGGTTTTTAGACAGACGAAAAGCAAAGTTTTATATATTAGAAAAGCTTTTTACTAGTTTTAACTGACGCTTGTTCCCTTTCCGGGTAAGTAGACATTTTTAAATATAACTTGTGACATACAATAATGAATTTTAATTGTAGTGGCAGTTCCTTACCCTGTTCCTTTTTTACCAGCCCCCGCGAAATTCAAATCTTCCTGCGTTTTTTGCAATTTTCTGACCAGTGTCAGATGTACATATGTATATACATAATTATGTTGGTGAACAAAATACGATTCGCGACCTTAACATGTATTTTATGTATTTACAGAATTTTAATCATTAAAACCATCGATATAACCCTCTAAATTCATATAACAATATTTAATGACTATTTTATGAAATATCAATCAATAGGTTCCCCTTAAACTAACTAACCCGACGGACATTGTCGTGTCCTACAAAAATCCTATAGGAAAAAGGAAGTTGTTCTTCCCGAATTCGAACATTTTCCGGGAAGCTTTTCCGATTTTTCTTTCCATAGAAAGCCCGTTTAGTGTACTTTAGCTATTGTCATAGTGTAATGTCGTACGGTATTCTATTGTGGGGAAATGCCGCTGATATTCAGACTATCTTTGTTTTGCAGAAGCGAGCTGTTCGATCCATTTATAAATTAAGTCCGAGACACTCGCTCAGAGACAAATTTAAAGAGATTAATGTTATGACTGTGCCTTCTCAGTATATTTATGAAAATCTTTTAAAAATATAAAATTGTTTAAAAAATACTGTGATATCCATGATATTAATACTAGGAACAAACACAAATTTGTTGTACCTATAACAAGGCTCAAGAAATTAGGTGGCTCGTTCAGATGCCAATGTATTTTTTTAAATAATAATAATAATAGTAATTTATTTCTCTCAAAAAGGTACAGTTTTCATTGATAGGATCGAGTTACATTTTAAAGTTCATCCTTTGTGAGAGCTGGAGTCTATACTGGGTTCGGGACCTGTATGACAGATCTCCAGGTTCACATCCTTAAAATTACAATATTAATGGCACTTACGTACTACAACATTATAAAAGCTCCAAGTACTGAGAGGAAGAGAATTAGTAGGAAAAAAAAAGGAGATGTGCTATGTCTATGTGTGTCTTTGGAGAGTGTTCTGTGTCCGTGAGTGCAATATAAGTGCTCACGCCCGTATACGCTTTTACAATAAAGTTCCAAGCCCCTTTCAAGATCTAAGCCTTAATAAATTCAAATCATTAATTAAACGTAAGTTGAAAGCCTTTTATACCGTTAAGGATTATATCGAGGACAAAAAGGCTTGGGATTAAGGTGCTTCCAATTTTTACATATTTAATGTTTTTATTTTTATTTTATTTTTTTTCTGTCTTGTTGTGGTTTTTTTTATTATATACACTTTGACATTAATGAATTTTATGTATACTATGACATGTGCTTACTTTGTAAAGTATTCTATTGTTTTAATTATTGTGAATGTGAAGACTATGTGGGTCATTTTATTTATATTATTTTTAATTTTTATCTCTGTTCTGTTAGTTTTTGCCATGGTCTGGCAGTTTGAGTAATTAATGTGGCCTACCCAAATGTCCTTTCTTTGGTATTTAATTTTTTCGTCGAATCGTCGAGCTCCTTAAGTTTTGAGTTGAGCTGCACGATTTCTGACAAATGCGTGCACTGGCTGGACAGGTCCTCTAAATCTGTGTGGTTCTTTCCTCAAAAAACCATCTCAGACATCGATCTACATGGTCTTCATATGATCTGACCAAGATTATGTCTGGGCTTTAAAAGAGACTGACCTCTGAGTTTGTATCGGCCTTTCTTCTCAGACTAGTCAGATAGGAATAGGAAACGCCGACCTCATCTAGTTTTAAAATATGATTGACGTGTAAAAGTGTTTGTACAAACCTACTTACAAAAATAAAATCATTTATCATAAAAACCTAATTTGGACTATTACGAACATTAAAAAAAAAAATCTAAGTCCGCCCAACCATTCTCAAGTGTTTCACTTACCAACGAACAGCATTTCATTTTTATTTATATAGATTACTAGCTGACCCGGAAAACGTTGTTTTCCCATATACATTATTTCTAGGATTTTTTTTTATGAAATATATATGCCGATTCTCAGACCTACCCGATATGCACACAAAATTTCATACAAATCTGTCCAGCCGTTTCGGAGGAGTTAGGTAACAAACATTGCGACATTAGAATTTTATATATTAGAAGATATCTCTTATCTATTGTAACTCTTTTCTTGCACGGCTGACGCTAGTCAGGAGCGTAGCTTCGCTAGAATAGATGTAGTCTAACTCGTAATTTCCCTTCTTTCATCACTTTTGACAACAATTTTTCCCATTTTTAAACTTCAATAATGTTGAAGTTAGCGACATAGAATAATATACCTTGTCGGTTTAGGACGTGCAAGTGACATTTAACCTAAGGGTGGTAAAGCAAATACAAGGTCGACTATACACGCATTAACATAGTGGTATGCGTTTTGTCTTAGAAAGAGAAAAGTTTAACAAAGAAGGTACATACCATTTTTGTACAGAAAATACATTTAGTGAACTATTGTAGGACTTTAAACGAAGGAATAAGTATCAATGATTTTCAAATTTGATTATGATCAATACATTTTTTATAATTAGCTCGTAGAATATCACGACCCGTTTATGTTGAACTCTCGCTCATATTCAGACGTAGGAAATATACGTTGTAAGTTTGATTGGACAAGCTCACTGAGAACTTTCTGCGTAGCACATGTACCTACACCTATTGGAAAAGATATTACTAGAAAACGTTGTGCACAATATGGAATATATTAAATTCTGTGAAATATGCATCAAACAGGCAATGTTTGTATATAAAGGCAAACCTTTACGGGGAGTACACAAGGATATGAAATATTCTAAATTTAATATAATACAATGTCCTTTGTACTTGCATATGCTTTTCTGAATACTTCATGGATTTTGATATCAAATATTTCAACTAATAAAATCATCTAAGTGAAATGCTGTATAATAGTTTTCATAATCTCAGATAATTTACATGCCATCGCCACTTAATCAGTTATCTACTTTAGTGAAATGTATTCTAAGTTGATTTTTGAGTGAACATTTGTAACAGAAAGGTCCTACCGAATAAGTTTATGATTGCAATTTTCCATAAATTGAAAATTATCTTAACATTATATATTTTTACCGGCCACGTGTCTATCTTTTCCAATTCCAGACTTTTGTCGAAAACTGTTAATTAAATTATTGTGTCTTGTGCAGAATTGTGCCTTTATTAATTTGAGTCGAAGAAACGGTTGGTGAGAAAGATTGGGAGAGGTGGTAGCCAAGTGGGAACGGCCCCGAGTCATGTTGTAGATCGTAGGTTCGAACCCAGACAGGCGCTTTACTTTGTGTAAATTATTTCATACCCACTCCTCTCAAAACCGCGAAGGAAAACTTCGTGAGGAAACTGTCCAAAAAAATCGAAGACATGTGGCATCTATCAACCCGCACTGGATCCGCGTGGTGGATTACGACTCACTCCCTATCACCGAGAGGAGGCCTGTGTCCCAGCAATAGGAACATTAGAGACTGATTGTGAAAGAGTTTGTCATACAAAGAATACAATGCTTTACTATACGAATAAGAGATTTAGTTATTTGACTGATGAGTTGATGTTTATTTCTGTAAGTACATCTTTTAAGACACTTACAGGTCAAATGCTACTTTGACTCGTCGACTAGTATTGCATGGGGGATTGGGTTAGCCTCCCTCCATGCCTAACTGCCAGGGCAGTAGAACATAACCAGTCAGGTACGGCCGCGCGAAAAAACCTACACTTTCATTCTTCGCCTTTGAGTATTTTATACAAGGAGGTTTTTTTTCCTTTGAGTGTGTTATAGAAGGGAATTGAAAATATTGCGAAGTCAGTTTAATATCTTTATAAGGGAAATAAAATGTTCGCGAAGTTAAAAAATAAATATTTAAAGATAAATATTTTGTGCAAAATGAGCTCAAAAGCATGTATAATACGCACGGTTGCACGTCAAGCTATAGATAACCAGTATAAGCTGACTTCTGATTGTATGAAAAACCTGTACATTGCGAGGCCGGCTAAAACTGGAAATGTATAGCTTGATGTGTCGCGGTGTCTACGTACCTACACATACCCTGTTTGTTAGCTCAGTCATGCAGTTCGGTACAAAAAATGGCTTTGAACATTTTGGGTTGTTTGCGTTAAGTGGCAATGAATTCAGTTCGACTGAAATGAAATACCTAGAGGTACGTTTCCGCGAATAATTAAAATGAACGGACATCTCACGTATTATTGATTGGTATGTAGCGTGGGGTTTCATGTGAGATGTATTGTATGTAACATCGCTACAGTTGCATCGCAATGTGTTTATGCGATATTCGAATAAAAGCGGTTCAATTGCTTTGTTGAAGTTCTGCGAGTGTCTGCGTAGACCTTTGTTGAGATTTGATATGGGTATTCATGTTACGCAAATTCATTTTCCCTAATGATGTGATCAAAGCACATTTCCACGTACATTTCTATTGCGCTTTATGCAGTCGCATCTAAGGTAGGTAGGTATAATAGGGATTAGGGGCTGGTGTCCGCAACTCAGCGTATTTTGCGTATTGGCAGTCGCATCAAAGCGGCGGGTCCGAGAAATTGTTAATTTGATACGTTTGTCGTTGCATGGGCCGTCGGTTGCCTACCAGCCGATCGATTCTGTAAAAATCTCACCGTGAAAAGTTAGGTGAAGGGAGCTGTTAATAGTGTCAATCCCTAGCATTAGTTGGAATGACAGCTCACTCCACGCTCACTTCACCTAAGTTTTCATGGTGAGACGGTAAGAAATGCATGTAGAAAATAATGAAGGTACACGATATCGTTGTTACGCTTTCCATGAACGTAGACGCAGAGAGGGTGTCTGCGTCTAGGAACCCTGGCTGCTGTTGTCCAGTGCGTTCACTGCAATTATAGATAATTCAAAGCGGACGTTACAGCCGGTGCTTTGATAACTTTGTTGGAGGGTAACAACGATATCAAGTGAAAAGCTAACTGGAAATTCCAATATAACTAAGTAATTGGTAAACAGATTTGTTGTCTGCATAAAACAGTCTATCAAATAGTTTAAGCTATAGGAAAAACCGCAAAGATAGCATTGCATTACCAGCTAACCACCTATTGTTTAGGCATCTACTTAGTTCATAATATATTAACGTTTGTGACTTAGCTTGGTACGGCCAGTATTTTACGATTGAGTACGTTCCTACCAAAAGCTTTGTGCATTGTTTTGAAAAGAAGCGCGCGTTTCTCATTAACCGGAAGTATGATCTTGCACGTCCGTTTTAAGTATACCTAATTATATTACCTGGAACCTACTTCTTGGAAACCATTGCAAAACAAGTCAGAATTAAATAAGTACCATTTTTACACAATATGTGAACACAGGAAATGCTTAGTTTTATAGATTTTTTTTTTAATGGGGATCCGTTGAATTTTTTAAAAATCTGAAATCACTTATTTCTGTTCTAACTTCTACTTTGTCTATTACCGTTTGTTATAGACGGCTCCTGCGTCTAATAAAGCACGCTTTCATGACAGGCGATTTCCCTGGATTTTCCCATAACCAGCATCAGCTCTCTTCTGCTCTTATCCCATGTTATTAGGGGTCGGCGCAACATGGTTTTTCCAACAGTATTGCCAAAAAAAAATCTTATTATGTAAATGTTAAAAGCTCTAAGTTCGGGTCCTGTATTAGTGTTTGCGCTTGCAAATTTGTCTGAGAGTCGTAAGTAAATCTTTGAAGTTAACAATTGAGGCTCAAAGAGTGGGTTGAGCGTTGACAACTGAATTGGCCGATCCGGGTATTAGGGGCGGCCGGGGGCGCGGGGAAGGGGAGGGGTCCTTCTAAACCTGTAAAGGGGAGCCGTAGCAATGGGGAGGTCCGTTCGAGGGCGGGGCCTACATCTTTTCGGAAGGGCTAGAAAGGAGCTCATGTTCCCCTGATATAATAAGATGTTAGTAGTAGGGATAAACATGGGCACACGGAAATAAAAAAAAATGTAGTACAGCTCAGGTACCCTAAAACGTTGAGGTAATAATATTTCAGTAATAACTTTCCGTAATTACGAGTTTCAAAAACATTACCTAAATATTGTATTTCGAGTAAATAATTGGAATTCCATTTAAAGTTCAAATATTACGCAGGTGTATATCACTGAAATTTTCTGAACATTCCTCCGCTTTTTCATAATAACTTTATTGTACATGGGTTTAATTAACAACTGTAGTAATAATAAAAAGAGAGTTGACCTATATAGCATATGCAGAAGCGAATTTATTTATGTTTTATTTACTTCTTGCAGAATCGTGTAACATATTTCGTATTCAAAAACATTGTGGGTGAACCTTAATTGTGAAAAGCACACCAATGATATTATCTTTTAAAAAAGCTCAGTTCTATCAAAGTTGAATGCTCAAAAGCTTCGATTATTTCTACTACTTAGCATGTTATGTAAAAGTAATAGTGTTAACCTATGAAAGTTAATTGACTGTCGAACCCAATCACCTATCTATCACCTGTTTTGGCATACTGCTGGAGATAGATAAACCTATTTGTCTCTGGTTTTAATGTCCCAATAATCTATACCAGTAGCGATCTGCACCCTAATTGCGTATTAACACAATGTCAATCACAATCTGAATTAATTTGAAGGATATTGCTCATCCATTGCTTCATATGTTCAAAAAATGTGTATGCTCAACAATGTAAATAACGCAATTAATGTTGTTGAACTGTCAAAATGAAAATCATTCCCACTGGTAGTGTGTTACGCGATTACCCCGCTGTATGATTATATTATACTGGCTAACATCAGTAGCGTAGTAGTATCTGACTTTAACTGGTAATAGGATATTGGGTTCGATCGTTGAACTAACTTTCGTAACTGACTGTGATATACTGACAGATACCGAGAATCGTCCGGACTAGGATATAACGTAGCTGACATTCAGCACGAATGTGTCGTTAAAATCTGTAGAAACGAACTCTGCTCACGTATGTAACGTGTTTTGTTTTTATTCAGCTCGCCAGTACGCAGAACTGGTATACATTTCATGAGACCGCGTCCCTCTCTCTATATGGCTAAGCTTTAGCTAGGAATACAAATCCCATCATTCAATTTGATGATATGGATATTGAAGAGTTTGTTAGAGGCAGTCCGGGGCAGTGGTCGAACTGCTCTGACCAACTAGTTGGACCATGGGTCTTTACTAGGGGCAGTTGTCCAACTTTAAAAATAGTTGGACCACAGCACCTTTTGAGAGTTCCGTAGTCCAATTCATTTAAAAAATAACTTGCCAACTGTAAAAACCTCAACTGCATCTTTATGTGTGGTACCTACTGGTTTACGTAACAAAATTAAAGTCGGGTGACTAATTTTTAAACTTTATTTTTTTACAATGTTTTACAATATTCAACGAAATTTGTCTAAAGCATGAACTACAGTAATATCACCTGAAATCAGGTGTAGCTGAATTTCTCGTATATAATCATCATTCTCAATTTGGACCTTACGTCTTTTGTGTGCGATTTCGCTTGATAAAGTTGTAAAATTTTCTAAAACATTGTAACATTTTTTGCATTAATTCCCGACTTAGTTTTGCATGTGAGCTTTCTGAAATGTTATTAGTCCTATGCCTCTGGCTAAATACGCTTATAAGCTGAGTACCTACCTTTTGACAAGTGGTCACAAAATGTAATACAAGGGCAACTATTAGAACTATTAATTTTAGGGCAATTATAGATCCGACAGAATACTTACTTTATGTGAACGATATGTGTAATGCTATACATTCAGGCTCTGTATACCAATTCGCAGACGACACGTGTATATTAGTCGCTAATAAAAACACCCAGGACGCTGAGGAAACCCTACATTGTAACTTCGACGACTGTGTAAATGGGCTCATGACTTAGGAGTAGTAATAAACGCAACAAAAACAAAAATTGTTCAAGTACATTCATCACACAGTAAATGCTCCACTATGCCTACACTTATACACACGAACACATTTGCCTACATAGCTCTCCAAAGACTTGCGAATGCCCGTTATTAGAAGTAGTTGATAAACACATGTATATCGGTCTAATGATTGATAGCCGATTCTGTTGGGGACCGCACAAATATTACGTACCTATTCAACAAACTGAGATCTATTCTAGGTAAGCTTAGCATTAGCATACTGAAATATAAACTGCCTTACAAAACGCTTAGAATGTTATATATGGCCCTAGCAGACTGTTATCAAGTACGGACTCAGCAGCTATGGGAGCACTTATCATACATACCTGACCGATATTTATTTTATAAGTTACAACTAAGAATATAAAAAGTAATTACGCCAAAACATTTAAACAAGAAATTCAAAAAACAGTGACGTCGACCTCTTTAGTTATTGTAATGTTATGAATGTGTTCAATAAAGTTGAATTTTGTACTCTAGCGGGGAAGTCAATAGACCTGAATTGCTAACCGAAAAAACAAGACCTGACTTTCTGAGAACGATACCACTTAAAAATAATTACATCTTAACAAAATTTTATAATGTCAATGGGGTGAGAGTTGCGCAACATTTAGTACCCTTTTTTCTTAACAAACTTCCAGAAGACTTGCAAACGTTATACAAAACGAGGTCGAAAAGTTATAAGTACAAATCAAAGCGTTACCTTACGCAACATTTCTCCTAATGTACCTGTATTAAATGTAACCTATAAATTGTTAACAACATTGTTTATAGAATTAATATGAACGGCTCGCCAACATGCAGATAAACCCTGAGAGGTTTTCGTTGTGTGGCTAAAACTAAATGTGAATTAGGTTAAGTGCTTTAGAAATAAAGAAAAAAAAACCTCCAAATATTTCGGGAACGTGAGACTTTAGGGTATCATATTAGTTGACATTTTTTGTTTGTATCAGTGTCTCCTACCCATATACTAAACTTATAGTGCGCGGACACTTTGAACACAAAAAAAAAATGGCGGCGGGTCGATATGCCACAAAAGTTCATGGTTCTTTCATCCAAATCCGTTCAGCCGTTTTAGCGTGAAAGCGTAGCAAACAAACATACAAAAAATCGTTTTTTTTTCTCTTTATAAGATTAGTTTAGGGACTTAATGTATGTATGTATGTGTATTAGGTTACAATTACTAAAAAGGATATTGAGTTGTGTCAACTTTTTAAATATTAGTAAAGGGTTATTGTTTTCTGCACAATTTAAACTTAGGTAGAGTAGTGTGAAGACTCATTAGTCAGGCAACTTGTCGCGTCATATAACTGCAGCAGCTGCTTTGTACTTTCCTCGTATCAATGTATCTCTAGATTATGATTAAATCTGAATAATAAAGCTGTTTGTTTGAACGCGCTTTGGAAATATCGGATTTGAATTTTTTTTTCTGCATTGCATGGTCCAATTGTTGAGGAAGGCTATACCTTCTTAAAGTCTCGGATCCTCAAGGATCCGAGCAAAAACAAAAAAGACAGAACGCTGAGCGAAAACGAAGATACTTGCGTTGCGATGCGATGGGGTGGGTCGGGGAACAAGGACTTTCACGCGGACGAAGTCATGGGCGGAAACTATTTCTATATACCCGTACGAAGCCCGTATATAGTTGTTGGTCCTGCGACTGATCTCCGGTCGTCTCGGATTATCGTCGTGCCGTCCCATCGGACTATGAGAGTGCACCTTTGTCCGCGCGCACACGTGTGCACTACAATATCTCCACGCGCGGAAGGCTCCGAGTTTGATCGCCATTACCGAATTACGGTATGGAGGACTAGTATTATGTATTTCTATTTCTATAGAAACCTGGATTTAACTAAGCCTTCGTTCTGTTAGTTATAAATGAGTTGAGGGTTTCCCGGGTTCCATCGTATGACTTGACGAATTTAAACAAGCTGTTGAGGTCCATTTCGGGAGTTTGTTTCTCTATATAGGGATTCCGCGATTTCTCCGGGTTTCAGGGCTTTGCGCATAATATTATGAGGTATTAGTGTGAAGATGCGGTGTAGCGTCGTTGTAGAATATTTGAAGGGCTCACGACAGGCAGGTGAGGGTGAGGGCTAGCTGCACTCTTGCGTGTTGGAATTGTTGAACGTGCCATCTAGGTCGTCTAAGTGACGGCTGAATGGATGTAGCACTTGTTTTGCTTGCACATACACTGGCACTTGCACTTGTTTAATGATTTTCACTGATTTTCACTGATTTTAGCTGATTTTCACTGATTTTCACTGATTTTAGCTGATTTTAACTGATTTTCACTGGTTTTTCCGAGTGATTCTTAGGCGAGACGGAGACGGACCATAGGATTAACTTTTAAATCCCTTAAGCTGCCACCAATGTTAGGCCATGCCTTTACGAAGGGTTTTTAAAAAAGGCAAACTGTCTTACTTAAATAATACGTATATTAAAAAAAGACATTGGAAATAGAAATTACAAGAATTAGGAATTATTTAGAACGTGTGTGGCTCTTTAGAATGACGGAAAGAATTGGGCGATGGCGATAGGACCTTATCGGTGATACTTGAGATTGGAATGCTGAGAAGTGCAGAATGTACTTCTCATAATTATTTATTTTTAAATTGCTAGCAAGTCAGGGTTATAACAGTCAAAAATCAAAATCAATCAAAATCAAAAGTCATTTATTCAAATTAGGCTGAGAATCAGCACTTTTTGAACGTCAAAATTACAAAAGACAGTCCCCCAAAAACGCCCGCCCTTCACCACTTCCTAGTGCTATCGCTGGGAAGAAGAAGTGGCGCAACAAACTCCCCAGCAGCACAGCTGTCTGTTCAATTTAAAAAAAATACTTGCTTCTATACAATACTAGGTGCTTATGTTCGGTAATTAACATTACAAAGCCAGAACATAAAATTTAATTATTTGCCATAATATGTCAGCTAGCCACGCCAATATACCAACAAATATAATAAAAACTATACGTACTCAAGCTAAAAAATAATTAATTAAAATGTAAATAAAAAAACTTACTAGCCAAATAAAAGCCTCCAGGCATAAAGGGCGTGACAGCTTACACATTTATGCATTGCTGGGTTCTAAGACCTGGCAGTAAGCTAATTCTGGAGAAGGAACATAAACATTGTCTTGCGTTAAACTAGGGTGACCAACTATTCTTATCGTCTAAGTAGTCGTTGATGGAATAGTATGCCTTTGAACAAAGGTTGGATTTTAGTTGAGCTTTAAACGCAGTATAAGGCAAGTCTAGAAAAGAAGAGGGTATCTTGTTATAAAAGGTTATACCAAGCCCAACAAATGAGTTATGAACCTTATGAAGCCGGTTCGCTGCAGACCTTGCAATACCTGCGTTATTGAATGACACGAAATCAGAATACTGTTTCTACGGACACATCATCAAATACCACTATCACTATATTTCATTCAATTAACATTTTGAAATTACTTATTTTTTATTAAATACCGCCAACAGTTCTTAACTGTAAAGTTCTAGATTTCAAATCTGCGCAGTTTTTAGCACATGCCACTGGGCTATTTTAAACCCGAATGGACAGCTTCGACTGGCCTATTTCAGCCTATTCTTAAACCGTCTTTGACCTGCGGAGCCTTCTTAGGCTATTTATATCTTAAGATAAACCAAGGCGTTAATAAATTAGAATTGACATATTAGGTTAGAGTAGGTACAATAATTTATTTAAAAATAAATAATTAAAGGGAAATATTTTATTTATTAAACAGGGAAATGAAATTGTTAATTTTTAACTAGGATAACGGAATCAATTTTGCACGTCATATTATTTAAAAGAAATCAAGATTAGGGTGGCGGGACATCGACGCGCAACCTTTTAGGATTCAGTACATGATTCTAGAATCATGTACTGAATTTATCGTTACAGTTTGCGCGTCGATGTCCTGCCACCTGTATATTTTTTCTTCATGGCCACTTATGAAACGTCATAAGCTAGGTGCACGGTTCCAATTGGTTGTTTCTTATGTAAGAAGAGCCGGCAAGAAACGCCATGATTATACTCTTTTCAAAATAATAGACTGTTACAATGTCTTTGTCCTGCAGTGGGTCAAGAATAAGCTGATAGGCGAGCAGTTTTTCTTCCTCTCGTGGAATGCAAAACTGATCGGCTTGTGGTTCGTGTACACGCCGAAGTGTCTGGCCTCGAGCATGTGGCGAAAGTACGTGATATTATCACTTTTAGACATTTGATAGGCAAGGTACAACGAAGTGCACTAATAACTTTCCATAATCTGGCGCTTGATAAATGGAATATAGATCATTCATTCACATTTCCCGGTTGGCTTTGGAAGCTTTTCCGAGTACCTTTACCTACTAATTGGAGAGAAAATAACTTTCCATCAAGGACTACTGTTATTACGAATGACAGCACTCTAATGGATTTCTAGAATACTTTTTGAAGTTGAGTGCATCCATGAAAGGGCACGTATTATTAAGGATAAAACAAAAGTGTAGTTTCGTTCACCTAAATGAAACTTAAGATTTTTTTGTAATGTGGGACTAAACTTAAGGACCAACGAATAATAAATCGGATTTTGTCGTAAATTTTCTTTTTTTGATATCTGGATTAATTTTAATGCTCGCTACACAAAATCGACTCGTGTTGTGTTTACGACCGCGTTCATACCAAACGTATAGTCGGCCGCCGACTGTAAGAAAGCGACCTAAGTTTCAGACTTCACTAAGCATAACGCGAAGCAGGGATTATTTCGAGGGCCGTCAAGTTATAGGTACTAACCACTGTAGCGAGGGTCGCTTTCGTACGCCCTGCAGGCTGCGGCTTTATCGGGAATACTATTAAAATAACTAATATCTATTTTCATCCGTACTTGCAAATTGCAACATTGATTAGCTTAGTATCCGTTGGGGCAATTATCAATTACGCCAGAAACATCAGTTCAGTACCAACATCGCCGGAGGGGAGAACCCAGCTGAGGTAACGCTTGCAAGTGTGCACATTCGCTCGAGCACACTTCGTGTATTCCGAGGTCGCGAGTCGCGGTGCAAGGTGAAGGCTTTTTCACCTTTGTAATATATGTGTGACCCGCGTGTTGCCAGTCGCGCGGTTTCCACCGACCACCGGACGCCGAACGCGAGGGTTGTTATTAGCCGCCACCTTTTGATCGCAAATAACGACTTACCAAAGGGGTCTATCAGTTCCGGTTTTTTGTGAATGGAATAATTTTATGGTAAAAGAATTTAGCAATGTTTGATTTGAAAAATTCTCCATTGAAGCTGTTACTTGTTTCATACAGTCTGGCTTTTGAAGCAGCTGTCAGATGCTCATTTTTACTGCAGCCTCACTTAGGGGGTCCTTTATAAAAACGTTTGAGAGAGATGTAATGTAAAACGCAGCAATGCAAGGGGCAGCGGGATTCAAATGACCATTGAAACTTCAAGGTCTTCGTTTTGTAGATCGATTGGAAAGCGTTTATACCTAGCGCCAGCTGGCTATTCCCTAGGTCGAGTGAGAATACGTCTATCATTTTGAGAGACTTAAAAGATATTATGAAGTATGTGGGACTATCGCATCCAGTTCTTCAGAAAAGCATAAACTACAACAATGACATGAACCTAAAACTACCATTTGTGGTGAAACGTCCCTGATCGGTTGAACTACCAAGTTTTTGAAAAGTTACAAAATGAACATGAACTACCAAGTTTTTGAAAAGTTACAAAATTGTAGTTGTAAGTTTTAGTTGACAAATTATATCATTATATTGTCATGCTTTGAAGCCGTTACATCTACCTTTACATAGTACATAATCAGCCTATAATTTTCTCACTGCTGGGACACACACCTCCTCTCAATGAGAGGGAGTGGGCCGTAATCCACCACGCTGGCCCATTGCGGCTTGGTAGATTACATGTCATGTCTTCGAATTTTTGGTTGTAGGGCATGCCGGTTTCGTCACAATGTTTTCCTTACCCGTTTTGAGAGCAGTGTTGATGAAATAATTTACACAAAGTAAAGTCCCGGTCTTGGTTCGAACCTACGACTTACAACTCTTAAGTTGCGGCCGTTACCACTGGGCCACCTCTACTCTCTTGCTTTATACAGGATGAAATTGAACAGTTGCAACAAATTTAAATAAATTCAGCGTGCTGTTAAGTAAATTTTGAGCATGTTATAAAGGAAAGGGATGGCCCATACGTGCGCGTAGGTGAGCGATTTGCAACGTCGTCGCGCGCTGTGTTTTCGTAGTAACGGTCAAAATTAGGTAGGTAAATACCGCTAGTTCAACACGTTGCCAACTTGCTTCGTGGTTTGAACTCAACGATGAATGGACTGCTTATCGGGCGCGCGCTAAAATTTATACTTTAATTTTCTTATTTGTTTTGATAACTTTGAAAAAAATAAATACTGAAACGTTGTCCCCTTTAACGGGGACATGGCCTACGGGGACACCGGGAATACAGGGATAATTCGTGTCTATTTGAAGGCAATAACTTTGTTTTTTTTTTTAATTGACAATGGGCTCACTCTTGACCTCAATCCAGCCCAGAGGCAGGGATGAGATCTACGGTGGAACGAGCTTGCCCAGAAGAAGCCTATTCACTCTCGCCCTGAAGAGATTAGGGCTGTGCGCATCAGAAAAGACTATGAGAAGCGCTTAGTGCGTATATATGGTATATTAACCAAACAGGGGTGGTATCCCGCAGTGCGTCTGGACTCTCGATGGTACAAAGGTGAAAGCGGGATGAGCTCGTGTAGCTCTTGAGCACACTCCCCGAAGTACAGTCTTTAGAAGACGGACAGACAGGCAACACTTCGCCGGTGAGCTAAAACGTGAAGTTTTGCCTCCACCAGCTTTTTATCGCCAATGAGTCTTTTAGGTCTGCGCTCGACTGAGTCTAAAGTGGTGAGTTGGTATTTAGCTGAGCCATCCCACAGGTGACTGCAGTACTCCATACACGATCGGACATGTGCTTTGTAAAGGGTTAAAAGCTGTCCCGGTGTGAAGTACCACTTAACCTCGTTCAGGATGCCTAGCTTTTTGGCCGCCGCGCCGTTTGAGCTTTAGAGTCGATGTTTTCGCCGAAATTGAGATTGACAGTTTGCACTATCGAATATAAGTACCCGATGTTTTTCAAGAATTGGGAAATGACAATTTATTATGATTATGTAACAGTTACTGCACCTTCTATTTCGATTTGTCGCAAATATTCAATTTCATCCTGTCCTGTATATTTATCAAAATTATATTCAAGCTAAAATCTGTTTGATGGCTTAATGCAACCAATATTTCGTCTGTGACCAGTCTTTCTAGTATTAATAATAAGGGCTGTCAAGCAAGTTTTGGATTATTGCGAATGTTTTGTCCGCATGTATTTTAATAAATCGGTACATTCACTGCTATCTATCTATTCACTTCGCTTGTCAGACGCCTAAATCATCATCATCATCATCATGAATGAAATGAAAGACATGTGGACTGTGAAGAGGCAAGTGTATTGTCCAATGCAAAAGTATAATAAGTAATTATTGTGTTCAGTCCGTTATACCGGCTTTTTTCGCGCATGTACCAGTTTCATAGAATTTCGGTTCAATGATTTTGATCTCACAACTCGTATTATCTCCTGTCATGCTTTATGTTGGACCAATAGAACTATGGACTCGTTTAATCTCTTTTCAATTGAATCCTCTGTTCGAGTGTGTTTTGCAATGGTGGATGCAGCTTGCATGTCCTGCAGCGGTGGTCTCAGCCCCTGTGACCACGGGTATTATGTTAATGCTTATGAAACAGGGGTTTGACGCAAAAAAAATATCGTGTGAAAGATTTCTTGTTGGAATCCTATGAGAAATGTTTTGATTCTAGAATAAAGCACCAACGGTTTTGTCCACCCTTTAAACACTTGAAATAATACACTACTTTATGTATTTTAACAAAAGAAGAAAAGGAATTAATCTGGCTTTGAAAAACCAAAAAATACATGGATCCTATTATATAATTTAACAACTTATTTTTATGTATGTATTGCTTAGAATGTATCTAAGCAAATGAGGACCTATACTATTCAATAAATTAACCATTTGTAGGGTTTCTGAAAAAAATTTAAATTAATTTTCTAATTAATCCAATTTGGTTTAATGTGATTATGATCATTCATTTAGTTTATATCTAAAAACCTGTCATACCTAATCGATCTTTTACCAAAACATTTGAAATTTAAAGCATGCCTAGAGCAGATTTTTCTGTAATGGGGCACCTTTTTGCTCCACGATCCCCAATTGCATGCGTTCCTATGTAATACAAACAAAGGGATAATTTTGTTATATGGTATACCTAATAAGTTCTTTGTTGTATAAAACATGTTATGTATTTGAAATTTCTCTTTAATTTTGAGACTTATTTCTAGTGGAATAAGAGTTAAATTAACTCAAACAGATTTTCGCTTTTTTTTCGATTGTATTCAGAAGGGTGGGTATTATTATCCCTATTATTCATCGTTAAACAGGATCTCCTCACTTTTGATTAACGTATTTTTGGCTGTTCTGATATAGTTGCAGTACCGAAGTCAGTCCAACGCGGCCGTCCTACGTGGTTAGTGACGGACGAACTCACGGCTAGTACGAAAGCTGTTTGAAGTTCGAGCTCGAACCTTTTGTTCGAGAGCTATTCCGTAATAGTGCGTTAATCGTTGACATTTTTTTAAATATTTTTTCTGTGAACTATAATAACTAAATAAGTGAATAGTTAGTGCGTCTCAATTGTGTTAGTGATTATGAATAGTGACCCATTATGGATTATGTTATTTCGCCACAAAAAAAAGAATCTACGTTATTAATAGTATAATATTTTACCTACCTAATGCTCGCGATTTTTTGCGCATTCGAACTTAAATCACCTTAAAACGTTTACCCGCACTGCTTCGGGTCCGAATTCGAGATCTGAGATTGATCCCAATTCGGGATTTATGGCTACTTCGGACTGATATTCGGATTCGTTTACAGTAGGCAAAGGTAAACGGTTTGGGCTTGGTCATTCGAATCTTTTTTCAAAAAAAGAAAGAGAGAAATTCAAATCAAATTGCAGTGCACCTCTTCAACCTCCAAGGAACAAATATACAGGCTGATTGGAATTAAATGCGTCCAATTCTAATCAGCCCGTATATTGTGTGATTAATTGAATTCAATTGGGTGCATTTCTTTTCATGGGTTATAGCTAGAGCAAATTTTAGGGTCCAAATTGGGTCGTCTTAGAGTAATCGTAGATTTTATAGTTTTTTGGAAATTCTCCAACTCTCAACCATATATCTTGTCCGCTCTGCATGCTAAACTTACGGCACGGTTGGCGCAGTGGTTAAGCGATTGACTGCTGCGCTGCGTGTCGCGGGTTCGATTCCCGCACGGAACAAATATTTGTATGACCTACAATTAGTTGTTCCGGGTCTGGCTGTTTGTGTATGTGAGTTTATATGTCTGTAAACGCACCCACGACACAGGAGAAATTCCTAGTGTGGGGCAACGTTTTTTAAAAAAGAAGAAGAAACTGATACTTTTCTGATAGCTCATGAACGAATGATTTTTTTTAAAACTAATGTCATGTTTCTATTTTCATTGGTGCAGGCTGTGCGTCTGGTAAATAGCCACAGAATTATTTTATGTATAGCCTAGCTGTGCTTGCGGCTCCGCTCACTGTTCATTTCTTTGTTACTAAATCTAACAGCTCCTAGCCAAAGAACATATCGACGCCCCCAAGCAATAAGTCGGTAATGTACTATAATGGACTTTTTATTGTTATGTCAAATTCGGCACCTATGGGCCGGGATGCATCTTAGTAATTTATTTCACATTTTACCCAGTGATAAATACAAAAAAAATATCTTTAAATATGTAAAATACTGCTATTCAGATGCATCTGGTTAGACTGGAAGCCCCAACATAGTTGGGAACAGGCAAGGTGGTAGATGATGATGATGGCCCAGTGATATTTACGAAGATATCATGTAAAACAGTTTATTGTAGGGAAATTCAAAAACAAAATGATCACGAGAAAAATATCTTAACGTATCAATACATAAGTGTTTTTCAAGTATTTAATTTTGGTAAGTTATTATAACCGACTTATGGGCGTAAATAAATTGTAGTAGAGTTCTCTGGTAAACGTTAGCACGGTGTTGCTGTCGAATTATTTTGAGTAAACTCAAACCGTAATGGGAACTGACAAGGTTTTTAAAATAAATAATTTGACGTGAATTGCGAACGCGCCAAGACACGTCTGGTCCCGTTTTTGACAAATGTTTTCTAACGATACAGGTATTGGAACAATTTTTAAATAAGACAATAACACTGTAATAACAAATGACGTATCGTCTTTAAGATAAGAAATAACGTTGCAAAAGTCCGTATTGTAATGTTACGTTTCAACATTTTTAACAAATTTAATGCAATGATGGCGTTAAGTGTAAATTAATGAAACAATTTACCTATCATAATTGTTTATAATATTTATTCTCTCAAATGGCAAGGTTTTTCACACAGATAGTTTAATGTTGACATCGTAATTGAATAACACAAACAAATTAGCTTTCATTTGATGTATCAATGGCCTCTCCGTCTCGTTGAAAAGATATTCATCAAAAACAGAAAAACATTTCTCCTGTAAAATTTGAGTTTTACGATTACCGTCTTATAGCTTGGGGTTCTCGTATTATCATCATTCTGCGCATTCCCATTTTTTTTTGGCGTCTGCGCAACATGTGTTTTTAACCGTCTTCATAAAAAAGGAGGACGTTCCTAACGCTTTTGTATATATAATAGCATAAGCATCATCAGCCTATAATATTCCCACTGCTGGGACACAGGCCGCCTCTCTGTGTAATACATATTTTTTATTATTCAAGTTCATCGATATTTTCGTCATTTGTGAACCGATTTTGAAAATTCCTTTCATTAAGGGCTGATTATTCCATCGTCAGATAACTTTTATTCTAGGAATAAAATTGACGTTTGACAGTTTTTGTATGAAATAACTGTCAAAATTTCAAAATAATTCCTCGCAATAAAGTTATCAGATAAATCAATTGCATAAAGTTATCAGATGATTGAAAAATCATCTCGTAGGATAAGCTTGCGCGGTGGTCTCATATAAACCGTCCCGTCTGGTCGGATCCTCCCTTTAGTATAGAGGTATGAGGAACAGGGTGTAAAGTTCACTCATCCTCCATAGAAAAGGGAGGATCCTCCGACCAGACAGGTGTAGTGTCTGGCGGGCAATTGCCCAACGATTGATGTTGGGAAGTTTGTATATAAGCTAATTGCGCGGTAAACTCTGCTTGCGAGATGCAGGATTTGCGTGACGTCAGTATGACGCATTGAACGCGCGAAGTTTGCTTGGGTAGATTTTGAGTAAGCTTCAATAATACCTACTATTCATGATGTTATAATAGGTTCCTGTCACTTATATACATAGTAGGTACCATAATTAAAAAGAGAAATTTATAAAAATAAAAAAAACTAAATCGGTGGCATAAAACGAAAATACGAAACCAAAGAAACCGTTTTTAGTGTGTAGTGTTTAATATAATGTTCTGCAATGCAACTGAACTACTTAAAAAAAAAGGAATTGTAACTTATTTATCATTAATGGGCTAAATCATGGAAATAAAATAAGAATGGTGGCGAAATAACATATATCCATGCTCCACAGGTTCTATAATCTGCATTTCGTTGTACTTGTCACTTGTCAAGCAACTGTCACGTTGCTTATATTGAATATTATTACGTATTCCCTTAAAATAGCAATAAAATACCTATACCATTTTTAAACCTCATGCGGCGGCGGCACATACGAATTAAATCACCCCTTTTTACGGAGGGTTCGGCAAAAAATACGCCCATATTCCGGCGGCTACCGGTACGAGAAAGTAAATCGTCATCGATAAATAAGAACAGCGTAACCCACATCCTTAAACTCGCGATAATCAAGTTTTCTTTGAAATAAATATTTTACTAATAATAATTTCAATTGGCGCGGCACAAACATAATGGATTTTATATAAAAAAACGTTAAATATCTTTATAGATTCGTAGCTGGGATAAAATCCAGGCTATCGTGAAATCAGAAGAAGGCCTTGGCATTGAATACGATGAAAATGTCATCTGTGACGTTTGTCGTTCTCCTGATTCGGAGGATGGCAATGAGATGGTATTTTGCGATATGTGCAACATTTGCGTGCACCAGGCCTGCTATGGTATCACAGTGATTCCCGAAGGTAAGTGTTACAACACAGCTTCGTCTTCTTTTAAGTACCTGCTTTTAATAATTATATTATGTCTCTGTCCGCTCAGGTGTACAGTTATTGAGCTAATATTGACCCTTTCGATTTCAGGACAATGGCTATGTCGGCCGTGCGGAGACGGTGCCCAGCCGGAATGCGTGCTGTGTCCCAACAGTGGCGGTGCTATGAAATGCACGCCGTCCGGGCACAAGTGGGCGCACGTCAGCTGTGTGCTCTGGATACCCGAGGTGTCCATTGGTTGCGCGGAGATCATGGAACCTATTACTAAGATATCTTCCATACCTGGATCCCGATGGGCCCTCACCTGTGTATTGTGCCGCAATCGCAAAGGCGCTTGCATACAGTGTTCAGTAAAGACTTGTAAAACTGCATACCATGTTACGTGTGCATTCAAACATGGTTTAGAAATGCGCGCTATTATTGAGGACGAAAACGCTGACGACGGTGTAAAACTACGTTCTTATTGCCAAAAGCATAGTGTTAATTCTAAAAAAGAAAAGGTACCCGGCTCAGGGGAGGGGGAGGAGGAGGAAGAGGTAAAACGAAAGCGTAGGAAGGATATGACATCGGAGGAGAAGACGCAAGCTCGAGCCGCTCGCTTGCATGAAATTGAGAGAGAGTTCGACAAACACGTGAGTGTCAAGGACATTAGTACTCATCTCCTTGACGTCGATCAAGACTCCATCAATTACATCTTCAACTACTGGAAACTGAAGAGGCGGTCAGGGAAGAACCAACCCCTGTTGCCGCCCAAGTCGGACGACACCGAGGTGTTGACGCACCGACAGGAGCAGGCCGACAACGACAAGCGGAAGATGTTTGTGCAGCTCCGCCAGGACCTGGAAAGAGTTCGCAATCTGTGCTACATGGTGAGCAGGAGGGAGAAGCTGTCCCGCTCATTCTTTCGTATGCGAGAGCAAACGTTTCACAAACAGGTGGCTGTGCTGTCAGCGGCTGGCAGCGATATCCCGCCGCAAGAGTTGTCTGCCATCATTGAGGCTAATCACGGACCTTCAATATATGATAGACTTTATTCTCACGATAATGCCCCAGATCACAAAAATGATTTCGAAGAACTGCTAGCTCGCATTGCGCCACCGGAATCTGGTGACGAGAAGAAAAAGGATCGCAACGGCCTAGTGAAGGGTTCGAAGTCAGCGAATCCGTACAAGAAACACTACGTAAACGGATCGCGACGCAGCGGCAGCATATACAGCGGACTATCCAGCGAGGAGAGCGCGCCGGAGATGCCGCGTACCAGTAAGTTCCGCAAAGCCATCGGCTCCAGCACCGATGATGAGGGCAGAAGAGCTGGAACCTCACCAAAGAAAAAGGTATCTCCGAAAGGTAAAGGGACGGGGAAGAGATCTCCTAAGAAGACTGAGCGAAAGAAGAAAAAGGTGCCACAGTCTAAGGCACTCATCGAAAGCAGCAGTGATGATGAGTCTTTAACTTCTAGAGCTAATAAGGATCGATCTCGCAGCAAGACGCTGCAGCAAATGGAAAAAGAAATGACGGCTGGAAAGATGGGTCAATCTGGTACAGACAGCGATGACCTAATGCCGATAAGACCGACCATGAGGAATAGCAAGTTCCCGATAGACATCTACTCGGACAGCAGTGAGGACAACAAGCCCGAGGTAAAGTCTGAAAAAGTTAAAGCTGAAAAGGTAAAGGTCGAAAAAGATAAAGTCAAACCGGAAAAGTCACCTAGCGGTAATGACTCGCAACAATCTCTGCCGAGAACAAAGGCAGCTATGAAGGAATTTATTCCAACCCAACCTGAGAAGAAAGCTACCGCCCAAGAAGAAGCTAAACCTGGTCCAAAGAAGCGCGGCAGAAAACCCTCTAACAAAGATAAAAAGGTGCCACCCGCTAAGCCGGAATCTGACGATGAAGCTAAAAATAAAGAAAATATCAAAGTCTCCAAACAAAAAGACCACCCATCGGATCTCATTGTCCCCCAAAGGCAAGCGGCTAAGAAAGCATCTGAAAACATGCGTTCCACCACAGTGGCTAAGAAAGATGAACCGGTCCCTGAGCAACGAGAACAAAAACAAGCAAGCGGTGATGATACCAAATCCAAACCAGTTGTGAAACCGCAGAAGACAAAGGGCAAAGAAATGAAAGATGCACATTCCTCGAAAGTCAGTAGGAAGAAATCTAAGGAGGCGGAGAAGGAGCCAATTTCATATGTACCTCAAAGACAGGCTGCCAAGAAAGCAGCTGCTCACATCAAGAGTGGACTGGGCACCAAGGCACCAGCTGCCGAGAACGAAACCGACAAAAAGAAAGATGAGAAGCCCGAGACTAGCCAAGCTAAGTCGTCTCCGAAGAAAGACAAGGACGAAGCTAAAAGCTCCAAGTCCGTTCAGAAAGAAAGCTCGAGCTCTTCTTCCAATTCAAGTAGCAGCAGCTACTCGTCTTCGTCCAGCTCTGAGGAAGAGCCCGAGAAGCCCAGCATCAAGCCTACCGCTAAGGCGCGCGAGATTAAACCGGCCACGACCACACGCCAGCCGTCAATGTTCTCACCTCCCGGCTCTAGACCTACTGTGGACTTGCCCTTTCTCGACAGGGTGTCAAGACCACTGTCTTCAACTAGTGCCTCGAGTGATTCTGACAGCTCTAAAATGTCCGACGGATCCAGATCCGGTAGTCCATATCCCAAGCGACCAAGGCGAAGGCGAAAAGGCAAGAGTGTGTCCACTGATACGTCCCCACGCAAAGCGCCGCCAGATAAGAAGCTTAAAACTTCCGAACGGCGGTCCGAGTGTAGGGTACCATCACCGACTCCTGAAGGAGAGGAACCTAGCCGACCCAGTAATGCGCGCGCTGCCACACGTGCTCGGACCAGAAGCACTACTTCAGGCGGAAATATGCCTAATAAGTCTGATGCCCGACCCAGAAAATTATCTAAAGACGAAGCCCATACCGCTGGACCCAATAAGACTCCCAAAGAGGGCGGCCAGTCCAGTGAACTTCCAACTGCGGAACGGAAAGAGGACGAGGAGGTAAAGGAAGCGGTAAAGGAGAAGGAAGAAGTTAAGGAAGAAAGTAAGGTCGAGATCGCGATCGATATACCCAAGAATAATGCTAAAGCAAAAACTAACAAGCTGAAAAGGCGAAGCGAGTCTCATGACGACAAAGAGAAGGTCAAAAAGACAATTGAAATTGAAGTTCCCCCAGTACCGAAAGTGAGTCCTAAGAAAAGTAGTGAGCCCAGACATAAATCATTGGCGAACAGGCGGATGAGCGTAAAGGAGAAGACACCCAAAGAACGCTCCACCACTAATGAGACTCCGGAACCAGCCAAGAAAGACCGCCGGCTCAGTGTGGCCCACAGCGTCGCTGGCTCCGATCGGACCACGACCTCGCCTAAAAAGAAGTCAAGCCAAGCAAGGGTTGAAGTAGAGGTAGCACCTGTAGAGGTGATTGACAAGAAGAGTCCTCTCCGTATCAACACAGACTATCATGACAATGACAAACATTGGCTACCGAAGGCTCCGAGCCCGAATGCCATTCCGCCGCCAGTAGAAAAGCCAGGCGGCAACGAGAAATACATTGACGACAAATCAATGGACTCTGATTACGCCGATAAGAGCAGCGTCAAAATGATAGCTAAAATACAAGCTAATCTCAATGAAAATACTATGATTAAGTCACCGAAGACGCCTATGGATGCGCGAACAATCACAATTGAACACATGGAAGCTGAGAACGTGGCGAGAAACATGAGGAAGCGATCAGCGGAAAAGAAGTTTATAACGCAAGATGCCAGCCATGTACAGGGTGTTGAAATATCCAAGAGTGCTAAGATACCTTCGGCCGTAAACCCGTATCCAAACAGATCCATGTTCTCGCCGCAGTCCAAAGACAATGAGTTCCTAGACTTTGAAATGATGGCCGTCGATGATGGGTTCAACCACGACGATATCATCAAACCGTTTGCGACATATCCAGAATTCTTTTTCAAAGAGGATACTAAGCAGGGTGTGCAGGAGACCCTGAACTTGGTGGACCGACTAAGATTTAGACTTAGCACCAAGAAGGTGCCGCCCGAGAACCCCGATCAAGACGAACCGATCGTGGTGACTGACGACAATGATCCCATAGAGAACGAAATCAGCGCCCCTTGTAACTTAGTGAAGGCTGAAGAAAACAGTCTGCTTACCAAGAAACACACTCCTATTGATAGGCAAGCCGAGCGTTCGCCCCCGAAAGAGTCACGACATCCTCTCAACCATATCCCAAGACGGGCTGCCTCTATTGACAGAGACTTGCCATCTGGAGATACAGCAATGGATGCTAAAGAATTCCAACCTACTGCTATGATAAGTGAGAAATGGGTTAACGTGCCGCCGGTGTCGGAGTCGCAATTAGACACGCAGAGCCAGTCTGCCAACGATCAGAAATATGATCATTCCAACTCATACACGGAAGATGTGAAAGAGCCTATCAATGTGCAGTCAGTCCAGTCTGTCTCAGAAGTAACTGAGACTATCTCCATATCGAAACAAAGCGATGATTCACAATCTTTGTCTGTAGTCGACCATTCCGTGCACAGTAATGACGTGGAATTGGTCCATGATAACCAAAACTATGACAACAATGACATGATACATTCAGATTGTGCCACAATATCGTCACCTCAGTATGTAAGCCAAGAAAAATGGCGCCAGAGCAAGATAGCAACGAGACGATCGTCCGCTTCTAGCTCTAACTCTGACGTCTCCGTGCGCTCTCACAAGCATGCAATGAAATCTCGTATGACTGCAAGTGACCACCTTCGGCAGAGTAACGTGATGCCGGACATCGATACGTACCCGCCGATCCCCGCGTACTCGCGGCCCGTGGAGCCGTCCATGCCGCTGAACCAGTACGCCACGTACCCGGCCGAGGCGTCGCCGTTCCTGAGCTCGCTGCCGCTGTTCGCGGGTGCACTGCCGTCCCCGGGCCCGCTCTATGGCGTACCCTACTCCGCCGCCACGTCGCTGCCGCTCAAACCCGCCTTCTATAGTGCAGCCTTCACATCTTCCTCACAGAATATTGCACTCACTACAGCAATGATTGCTCCGCCCACACCGAAACCCTTAGATTCGCCACGGGATTCAGGCGATTACGACGTATCAGGAAGCGACAAGACCATTCACGTTGTGTCTAGTCCCAGTATAAGCGTCGATTCCTACGACACGAACAGCAACAAAGCTCCAACTAAGATGTCGAACGACAGCAACGAAACTATGACGAGCCTTCATCCACAGGAATCGAAATCTCCTCCAAAACTGAGCAAAGCCAGTACTAAGTTTCCTGTCAAGTCGCCGGGCAAGAGCCCCGGGATTTCGCCTAAGCAGAGTGATGCGCCAAAGGGAACTAAGCGTCCCAGCAACCGCAGCAACAGAAGCCAAAGAGGGCGCGGCCGGTCTAAGAGCCGCGGACAAGGGTTCCCCGTCGACTACACCGGCAACTCCATCCAGAGCAAGCTGGTCGGCACAGTATACGACTTCGATGAAGAAATCGCAAACGATGGTGTCGATTTGAAAGCCCTTCGTGACAAACGAAAATCCATCGACGTCCGTGATGATAGGAAATCTGAGCACTCATACAAGGATTCCTCTCAATCACCTCGCGTACTCACTCCTCCTCCGACAAAAAGACCTCCGACTTCAGACGCTAAAGATATTAAACCGCCTCTATCTCCTGAGCCTACTGACGCAAACTCGTCTCCCACGTGCTCGGAGCGTGGTGCAGGCTTCTCTCAAGTCGCGCCAGTCTTACCTGGCCCTGTCGATATGCGCACATATCAACCTTTTGAAAATCCTGCGCCCGCGACTGAAAACGCTTACCATTTGTTAGAATTTGCTAGTGGCACAGCTGACCAGCACTTGCCCGAAATCGACGAAGAAGTCGAGAAGCAATTGCACTCGGCTTTAATGGCTAGTAATCCACAGACAGGTTCACCGACCCAACAACCCGCCGAACCAGCACCACCCCCTAAAGAGGTATTTGTTCCCCAATTACCAAAAGTGTCATTATCCGATTCCAGAAACCAACTGAAAGTTAAAATCAAGGGACCGTTCTTGGACGCCAACTACTCAGCGAGCTCATCCCGTGCGGTGAGCGAGGTGATACCGCCGCCGCCGGCGCCCGTGAACGAAGCCAGCACCAGCGCAATGAACCCGGCCAACGCCGCCGGCGCCTCCGCCGCCATGTCAGGCTCAACCAACCTGAGGCGCATGCGCAAGAAGGAGCTGCTGCGCCAGTACTGGACGCAGGACATGAACATGGACGACCCCAACCACAACGCTAACATAGGTGCGGTGCCGCCGCCAGCCCAGCCCTCGCCGCTTACCCGCCCCGTCATCACTATCCCTAAAGCCGTCGCCTCCATGACGAGCATACCCACGCGAGAGGATTATAAAATCACCGACAGCCCGGTAGAAAAGAAAACCAAGCGCAAAACTACTTGCGGGCTATCGAGGGAGCTGAGGCATTTAGAAGTTAGCATGAATGATGACGTTGATCCGACCGACGACGTGAAATTGTCGTCGATAGCTAGCACATCGGGTCAACAAACACAAAAGCGTCGCGGCCGTACAAACACTAAGCCAAACAGGGCGAATGCTACGTCACCGGTCGCTCCTAAACTGAAGATCAAGCTCGGAACAAACACAGTGCAGCAGGTGCCGGCGCCAACTCCGGCACCCGCTGAGGAGACGGCCGGCCCAACCAACTACCGCCCTCCTAAAAAAAGGATCATTGTGAACAAACCAAGTCTGGAAGACTTGCGTCGCGAAAGCATGAAGTACCGTAAAATGGTGATGGCTGACTTCGAAGAAGATGAGAAAACGACTGTCAAGAAGCCTAAGAGTGAAAAGAGTGAGAAACGTAAGAAGAAAAAAGACAAAAAAACGGAAAAACTAGAAGTGGTAAATAGTGAAAGTGATAGTGCTACAAAGTTGATAATCAAAATAAAGCGCACCAAGGAGGAGGAGCAGGGCGATAGCGCGGCAGACGACAGCGCGGCGGACGGGAGCTCGGCGGCCGAGAGTTCGGCGGCCGGGAGCTCGGCAGCCGGGAGCTCGGCGGCCGGGAGCTCGGCGGCCGGGAGCTCGGCGGCCGGGAGCTCAGCGGCCGGGAGCTCTGCGTCCGGGAGCTCGGCGGCCGGGCCGTCTGCGGTGGAACCGGCCATCGACCCCTTCGAGTACGACCCGGCGGCGCCCGACCCGCTCGCCATCGACCCGCCCTCCTACTCCGAGGCGTCGGCCGCCATGCGCCGCGTGCGCACCGATAAGGTAACGCCCATCCGATTAAAACTAGCGCGCAGCTCCGAGGGCTCGGGCTACGTCATGAAGGACTCTGCTGAGGGCGACGCGCGTCCCTCCGTGCCCGTCAATAACAATAAACACTGTGAAGTGAGATGATATAAGTCGCGCGGTGCCGACAGTGTCAAGTGTACCAAGGACAACAATAAGAGCTTACCGCGTAAGAAAAAAGTAGATAATAAGCTTAAAAATAAGAAAGCTGCAAGTAAGGCTAAGAAAGCTGCAAGTAAGGCTAAAAAAGCTAAAAAAGCTAAAAAAGCTAAAAAAGGTAAAAAGAAGTAAGGACAATGACTAAATGAACTATGTTACAATAGAACAAGTATAAAATCTCCTGTGTAGTTAACTAAATACTGATATTGTGTCTGTATATTTTTAAAACAATATTTTATCTTTATTATGATGTAGTTTATTATTACATATATTATTTATTTGTATAAATGGAAGCTCAACGATTAACTTAAAGTTATTCTAAGGTATATAAAATTGTGCATTATGCTGTGCACAAGTAAATCTTATTATAGTATAGCATATATATTTTTGTTAACGTTACTGTTTTACTTTGTGCCTCATATGGAATCTCATTAATTTTCACGAATTAATTGTGTAATTTTTGAAAATAAGTTACGTGTGTTTATTTCTGTACGCTTCACAATCATGAGAATCATCACATACTTTCGTTAGCTTATTATTTGTACAACACAGCAGTAGATTCAGATCCACACTTGTCCTCGAGTGTGCGGTGCATCTCACAGCGCACATACACTTGTCTGTGCGAGGGTCGTTTTCGGCGCAGTGGCGGCGTGGCATTGTTCCGCTCACTCACAGCTATGAAGTCGAGCGTATTTCAATCGTTTTCTCTGTGACATTCTAACTTCAACAGAATAACAAAGACACCTCACCACTTCTCCGTAGAGAGACTCTGGCCCTATTGACTTAATGTTGCCACCGATAGCAAAGCATAATATGACACACAGTGCTAAGGCAGCACTGGTGGCCAATCAATAACACGAAACTATACATAATCAGATCATGGTTCGCATTTAACCAAAGATTGATTACAAAACAAAGTTACTGCATACAAAAGGGCATTAATACTGATAATTGACATTTGACGTGTGTCCTGCAACATCTTACGGAACACACCGACACTCACACTTCTGATACATAGAGCATACACTGATATCTCTTCTGCTCATTTTACGCAGAGCTTGTCACTAACTTAGGGCATATTCAAGTACAAGTTATAATGTGAGATAAAATAACCTGACAGTAAAATAAGCAGAAGTTGAGATAAATAACCAAATGAGAGCTGTGTGCCATTACATAACGATTACTATAAAACAGCGTTGTTGCCATCTGTCGTTAGATGCTGTCTGAACAGATGTATGGCAAATTAATGTGTATGAAATACCTAAATTGAGATAAGCTTATACAGTCGAATGTAATGTAATAATTTAGCGGAGGCCGTCCGTGATCGATGACCACGCATCTAGACATAGGGTACTATACGTTACAGATTAGAATTTTGTGTTAGTGCGTACGGTATATAGGTGTACTATTCATGTAACTTAGGTAAACCAAGTATGGAAATAATTAGAAGTCTATGAGCACATAGCATGTAGACAAATGCTATAAGTCCTGTTTTCCACTGCGCTTTTTCTATTTAACTAGTTGTTGCACATCTGCGATGCTATGGGGACAGCGCAGTGGAAAATACCTCTGTATTAATAATTGGTATTCTGTTTTCCTAATAGAACGTAAAATGTTGTAAATATTTTTGAGGTTTCATGACTGCGTGGTCGTCTATTGCGAATGACCTTGTAACATAACTAATTGCTTATTGCCTATTCTTCATATCATTTTTTCAACTATCAATAATTTTATTGTAATTAAGGTTGATTTAAATTAGACTTCAACGAACTGATTGGAATATTTATTTGATTAAAAACAACGTATTTACCATAAATACTAAACGATGCTGGTTACATCTAATGGTTGATTCAATTCTGTATTAGAAATTAATGTCTCTTTGAAGAAAGGGACAAACTGAAATCGTTAAGTTTATACTGGTCAGAAACAAGATTGTTATTAATACTTAGAGGGGTCCTGGGTTCAAAGTGTCGGTATTCAAACATCACGTAAAAAACCGTTAAAACAGGTCTGATCCAACAAGATTTTCGGATATGTAGAGGCAGAATATATTCTAGTTTAAAATTAAATGATCAAATTTATTAAAATGGTAATAACAACAAGTCCAGAAAAAAAAAATGCAAAAATATCTAGTGTCAATTTTATATATCATTTATTTAAAAAAAAGAACATAGTGTTACTTTTTCAGACAAATAACAATGTTTTGATCCCGAGCTACCGTCAAATGGCTGCCGAAGCAGCGCGATGGTACAACGTACAGTGATGCTTGTCACATTTACTGCTATCTCTTTTCTTAACGAAGTTATTCGTGCCGGAACAACTTAACTTCGGGACTTGGAACCCTGGCCTCTGCTACACAAAATCCTATGATGCTGCCGCAGGCTCGTTACGTAGAATATGGTAAATATGTAATAATTTATTAGTGATGTCACCACAATATGATTATGTTTGTGCAATATTCGGCAATACTCATCGCGTAGTCAGGGATTGATTGACCGTAGGCATGGTGTGTTAGTTTTAAGTGCATGTCCGTTATCCATAAGTATCTCATTTTCGTTCCCCTTGTAAATAAAATATTTAATAGTGATCTAAGGCCTTGTCCAGATTTGCGATTGAAAATCGACCGATACAGATTATGTATAAAATTCGCTTTGTTCAGTTTTCGCGAGGAAGGATGTGTTGAATATGAATAGAAAAGATTTTTACGGCTCAGTTTGTTTTATGTTATGGATTGTTTATTTGGTTTGATTCTCGGTTTATTTTACTATTAGGTGTGTGATACAATTAATTTGGACGAATTAATTAAAAAGATTGCAGATTTTTTTTATCTTACATATAGTATTACATCTGGACAGTGCCTTAGCAGGAGATAATTATATGGTGTTAGAAAGGGCCGCACCGCCACAGCACCGCGGCGGCGCGTCTGTAAAGCGATAGTTAGCGGCCTATCAATGAGCTTAGTATAAAACTAAATGTTTACAAATCACATTTTTCGTAATATTAAATTATGTAAGCTTAGTACCAACCTGAAATTAGTAATTTCGAATTCAATGTACATGGTAATTGTAAAAATATTAATGACAACTGTGTGTAAATAAGTTTTGCTCTTGACATACTAATGTCTAGTGCAACGGGAAATTAACTTTCTTGTTTGGGAAATAGAAGTAAATCATGTTGTGCTATCACAAAACCGAATTAGGTTGTAGGCTGTGCTTAGTTTCGCTTTATTATTTATAAAACATCCATGGTAAATACTCCAAAAAATTTAAACATCCTATCTAAATTATTGTGTGCACAAGTTCTAATAAGCGAGAAGCTTAATGATTTTTTTTATACTTTTATATTTTTTAATAAGAACTAAAATCTTTATTTATTACTTTAGCAGACATAACCCATATTTCGAAGAAAACTACTAACACTATCAGTGATTGCATTTAAATAAAAATATAAAATGAATGGTGCCCGTAAAACGAATGATGAATAAACTAACCAGTAAAATGAGATTACATTGCATTGTAACTGAGTTATAGAATTATTTATTATGCAGTAGATAAATTTACAAAAAATTTCAGTATCTTGTCACTCCGTAGTTGTCCTGTTCGAGTGATACACGTTTCAAACTCAGGATTTAAATTAAATAATCACAATTAAATGTCTTAGCTTACATGGGTGTAAATATTATGCAGTCTGTATAAGTAATCGAATAACAAATATTACACAAAATCGTTTTAAAGAGTAAGTTAAATGGACAATTCTCTATGGTCCACAATGGACACGAGATTTAATTTAATATTGTGTAAATGTTAAAAAAATAAATGTAAATATAATTAATTATTACCTTTATTGTAGCTTACATACGTTCCAAAATGGAAAATTTAAATATCAGTAATAAGCGAATATAAAAAATGCTTAGTTATTCGTGTCTATATAATCAATAACTTTATCCATAAATATAAAACAAAGTTACCATACTTTTAAATTATTTATATTTGTAAATAATCTGGTTGCAACTTCTTCATGGTCGGCAATTGTTTTTCCTGAAATCTAAATAACGAAACGATATAAAAATTTATTTTGATATACTGACATTTTTTCTTACAATGAGTGTGGGTTCTATGAAAAGACGGTCTTCTTTTATCCTCTATTATTGAATTATGTATATACTTTACATAGCTGTCACCTTGATCGTAGGCTGTCACAGTAATATAAGATGAATTTAAGATGACTTTAATTACTAGCCTTAAGCCTAACAGTAACTTTTTTTCCTAGCAACCAGTCCGCGGTTTGCCGTTAGAGGCGACTGTTCCTGCAGCCATTGACTTCTCTGGTTTTGCCTCTCCCTCTCTCGGCTTTATGCCTCTGACCCACATCCGAAAGCATGCAAACTGCTTTCATATTTATTACTCTTCATAGAGTCCTTTAACATAGCTTGATAACTAAGAGACCCATCAAATTACTCATAGGGTTATTTAGCTAATGTGTTAAATCGTTTCTGTTGATGGGTGTGTTAAAATAAAATAAATAAATATGTCGCGTTCTGAGATAAATTAGACTCCAAAATAAGACAATTTAGCTTCAAATTAATCGGACCTTACCGAGTCGTTTTACTGCAGTAATAGTATCGCGGAGTCCATAGTGTGTCTCGTTTCATAGCTTCAGTTGACTGTACGGGCAAACTCCGGATTAATCAGGGTGGAGCTCACGTTATGTTAAGGCACTTTTAAGTCTCAATATTTATAAATAAAAATGTAGTTTTAGGTACGTTGTATGTTAAGAATAAACTTTGGAATCGTATTTATTGGTAGACTAGAAAATAATGTTAGTAAGACACAGTTTGCCCACACCTACAAATCATAAACATTCTGATGTAGCGGCAGTGTCGACATTGCCTGGCCAGACGTAACATTGTCTAATACTAAGTGTCGCTGACCAGGCAATATTAATATTGCTATAACTATCGGATTTTGCCCATTTCGTTGAACCACTAGCGCATAGCGATCGTGTAGCCACGTTCTCTATATTCAATACAACCTGTCTAAAACCCCTTGTAGAGCTTAATAAACCCATGTTAGTATTTTCGACAGATTTTTAAAGTGTTTTAAACTAGGCAAATGTGTACGGTGGCACGCGTTTAACGACAAATTACCCTACTGTGCAGATTATGATAAAATCACGGACCCACTTTGGCACCATTCTTCTGAAAATAATATTTTAAAATAAATGATTAACTTTTAATTAATAATCTAATTTATCCAGACGTATGAGCTCGCGAACAACTATTATTTTCGAAACAAAACATCATGCATGAACTCAAAGCTTCTCTTTCCTAATAGTGAAATTATAATTTTAAGAACACTCACAAGGGCTTCTCATAAAACCTTCGTTCAACAGCTGTGTTGGCTTTAGTGTGAAAAAAAACACAATAATTTTCTCTATAATGCCTAGAACCCTCCAAAACAACACCAGAACCATTCTACATCTATAAAATTACGTTTTGATTAGTCTTCCTGTCGAAAGTTTTTTTATTTTTACTAAAGAGCGCTGAGCGCTTTTCTTGTGTCGTTCTTCAAATTTAACGAATAAGTGCAATTGCAAAAGTAAAACGGCGAAACAAAGATGCAAATAAATCTGGCTGCGGGGTCGGGCATTAATTATATTGGGTCTTACGTGGTTACATTTGCAACTTTTGGTCTTTTTACTGTTGCTCGTACAAACTCGTACGCACAAATCTACGAATTGAATGACACGAGTATCAGCATCACATTTCAATACTTCTGTGTCGATCATTACCATACTGTGATTTGTTTTAATTTATATAATAAATCAAATACACTTTAGATATATTTTTTGTATTTTGAGATTCCGACTGCAGGGAATTAAAAAAAAAATTGAAAATGTACATATGTTTAAAAATTTCCTCTGTTGATAAAATATTTTTTTTTGTATAAGTAAGTGCAAGTAATTTTTTAAAATATTTTGTCGATATAGAAATAATAATAATGTTTGTATTTTTTTTTTTTAAATTTAGAAACGTTATTATTGCTACGCTGTAAGCGCATTTTGTAATGAGTATTTTTAGTTTACCGATTTAGTAATCAAGTGTTGTATGGAATTGTAATTTACCATGTCATGTAATATTCTAAGTATGTGTGTTATTGACATGTTTATGTATTAATTACTTGTATGTTATATGTACGTGGCGCGCGATCTAGTTATCTTACATAGTGCGGGGACACTAACGCCCTGATAGAGTCGTGTTACTTTACATTAACTATTGAGACGATTACGTCAGTAGCAGTAAGTAGTAGTCGAGCATGTTGGTTCCGGTGTCTGTAGTAGGCACGCCGCGCGGGCACGCTCGCACGCTCGCACGCAAGCACGCACGCACGCAGCACGCGTGCGGACGTGATGGCGCCGCTCGCAAAGAGTATTCAGTGTTAGCCATGGTGAGCGTCGCACCAGTCATTAGCTTATAGAGAAAATTCAATACATATATTAATTATATTATTTATATTGTAGACTCTATAATCAGTTTTAAGTATTAGCTTTTAAGAGATTAAAGTAAAATTCTTATACCATTATCCGTATAAGTATTATGATCAACAATATTTCCATTGTTTTAAAATTAGTGTTGTTAGTTTAAATTAAATGTAACGTTTAAGAATAAACTTGTACAAACTACTTATGTACAGTGTGTAAATTAAGATGATGATGCTAAAACGGCGCATGCGCCTAGCCGAGAGAGGACAGATGCATCGTGGGTTTTGTAAATAGTGTACAAGTATATTGTAATATAACAAGTGTTTTCAATGTGCACATAGTCGCCTCATTCATTAATAAATTTTTTAGATCAATTAATCTTTCCTTTTGATTTTTTTGCCTTCTGTCTGTTCGTTTTGGTTTTCTACTACTTAAACTTTTTTTCTCTACGGGAAATACAACTTGCTGTGTTATCTAGACGTGTCACAACGAATGGAAAAATCTTCAGCATTCCCTTTTCGCACTCAATGCGGAATGTAGTAAATGAGATATTATGTACTTATAGTCATTTTGTCTTTACCATATATAAACAATACCTATTATTGCGGACTCCATCAGAATCTGTATCGCATCACAAATTTCTCCCAACTTTCATGGCAGTCTATATCCTTGTCACTGCACCAAAAAGAGTTGCTCACATTACATTTCAATAGTCACCTACATCATAGTAACTGAACAAGTCCCTAGTATCACACTGAGTTCTAATTCCCGAATCTTCTCTAACTGAAACTCTAAAGCCCAATTTATATCGTTGTTTGAGTTCTTGTGTCGAAGTCCACGTTGCACATAGTTTACGATCCTAATAGCGATCAATGTTTGTTGGAAGTGTATGCAACATGGAAACAGCGCACGGGCATCAACTTTCACAAAATGTTCATCCATCATGTTCCTTTTTTCTGTGCACTATTTATCTTCATATTTCCCAAGTTTAAACCGATTTCGAGAAGGAAAATGTTTTTTTGATTAACAGGAACTAAGTAGTTATACCTACGTTAAAAACCCTTTTTGAATTCGGTTTTTTGTTCTTGTCATAGATTTTTATTTATAATGCCGTTTACTTTACCATCATCAAATATTCCATGGCTAGGTAAGGGTACCTTCAATATTTTTAGGAGTCATGCTTTAAACCTTGCCTATTTTAAATTACATTAAATTAGAATACTTACATAATTTTCAAATCAGATATTTTTTATGCTCGGTTAAATCTGCAACATACAGTCCGCATTGTCTGAAAGACCACTGTAATAGTGAGACTGAGCATTTTATTTTTGTGGTTAATTATTCTACTTAAATAAAATCTATGATCGGCAAAATAGAAGCCTAGCTAAACGAGATAACTAGAAGAGTTAAACTCACCAAATCATGGGTTACCTTTCCTTAGCCTGGGGTAAAACAGCGACTGCTACTGTGCTCTCCAATACGTTAGATAACGCGAACAAGAACAATGATTATTCCCACAAAGATCTGGCACGTCCGGTCTGCCGGACCCATGTGCCGCTTCGGAGTTCTAGGGATTTAATGAGCTTGTTTCAAGTAAGTAAACGGTAAAACAGACTGCTCGGAGAACTTATGACTAGTCTAGGCTCAGTAATGATTACATGAAATGGGGATTTATACTAAGTGAGCATCAAACTATTTTACCTTTATTTACTTGCAACTTGATGTCTTAAGGTCATTAAGGATATTTTGCTGAAAATAAGAGAAACCGTTGCGCATGAGCAGGGCTGTTGGGGCACGATGCATCAATTCTTGAAATTGTTAAATAAGTAAGTCTAGTATATTTCCAAAAAACTTATGTTTAAATCTGGATGTCTATACTCGGCATTGTAAAATGGTTAGATAATGGAAAATTGTGTTAATCATGCGATTTTCGTAAGATATGGCACCATCACTTGCATTCGTTGTGGTCGACACGCACTACTACCACGAATTTCACAATCTGCACATTGGTAGGTAGGTATTTCAAAACACAAACTTATGCTTTGGATAGTTTCACGGGCCATTTACACAATAATAATACAATTACAAACCACCGAACGAACTTGTCACTATTGTATCAAAGAAAATGAATGATATCGATGATTCCAAAGATCCTAATTCCTTCCCTATAAGTGACATTATTTTTACCTTGGTGCCGATGGTAGGTAAAGCTTAGGTAGTGCAGAATGTAGCAAAGTAATGGAATAGGCCTAAGTATGTTCCTACAACTTCTTGGCAATGCAGCATGATTGGGGAAACAATGGAGAATTGGATTGCTGTTTCTGGAAGGAGACTAAATAGTACCTTACCTAGCTATTTAGTCGTGGTTACGTAATTATTGAAAGTTTCGAGTAGGTAAGTATTTGTATCTACTAATGGTGGCCCCATCTGTGCCTACCATCTGATATATTTTTCTGTAGCTCAGAATAGGTAGGTGTGCCTATATATTACACAATTTTTCCGAAATTCTATTTAGGTTAGAATCTGAGTCTCACTTTTCATACCTATATAAAACTCAACTCCTACGTGAGAATCAGGACACAGAGAGACGTATGATTCAATAATTAGGTTCTGGGGAATCACTAACGATAATCTTGGATACCTACGACCGACACTATGAAGGTGGTGCTGGTAGCAGTGTGATGTTGCTCCGTGACGATGATGCTGTAAACAGAAATGATGCCTATCTTTCGGAAACCACACGACAGAATCTAGTTAATCTAAATAAACGTTCTGGTAGACGTGGTCTACCTTGGCCCATTGTAATATACTTACTACTTATTTCCATGTATACCAATAAATGTAATTTTTAATAAAAAATAGCCACATTGTTTCCCTCAATACCTTTTCCTTGATTGGTTTTTTGACGATTGTCTGTTAACCTGTGTAAACAGAAGTGGTTTAGGTTAGTATGCATTGGAACCTACAAAAGCTACCTTCCAATGCATACATAGGCTACATAACTTAAAGGTTACATACACTGACATATAGCTAAACTTGAATATAGTTGAGACACTGATCGACATCCGGCGTAAGACTCTTCTGGAAGCCGGGTGACTCACGGGAACTAATCTGTTGGCACAACAACCTAAGGACTCTGTTCTATGTGCACTTATCAGCTCTGTGGATCCCAGCGAAGAATAGGCCACCATACACTCTTTTCTCGTAGGTTTCATTCATTTCATACAAGTCGACTTCATTTGTACGAAGAGGATTATGCCGCACTGCAGACACTGCGGCAGAGTAATAACAACGCCATCTACTGTGAACCCGTTGAACTTGACAGAGTAGGTATACGATTGAATGCTAAGAAAGTGCTGATGCGAGTGGTCAGAAACGGAACTAAAGCTTGTACCATCTTACTTAAAAAAAAATATTATTTATAAGCAGTTAAATGTAGTCTTGAACTTAAATACCCCCACAAAACCATATTCTCGAGGTTATGCGTATTGTAGAGGTCCTTTTATTTTATTATAGTAAAATGGTAATATCTACAAAGGATTGTCATATTTAGTTCCACGTTTCGCCGCAGCTTAGCAAAGCGTGGGTGATTAATTGAGTTGTTACAGAAAAGAGTGCGCCTCTGCCTACATACTCAACTGCTACAAGCGTGCAGGCAAGGCGTACAAAGTTCAATGCATGCCTCAGTGCTTTCAAATGGCGGTAAATGCACCGATCTCTTCGTTCAAACCATAACACCGATACTAAAAAACCTAATTCATACGTAGGTATACGTTTTCCCCGAGTCACGGATCGAATTCAGAGACCGGAGCTCAGTATTAGCTGGCGACTACTTAACCAACGAGACAGTTTCATCTTAATATTATTAAATTGACTGATAACAAGCCAAATGGAAATGAATATGAACAAGTTTTAACAGAGAAACTTAATCAATTTCCAGTTTTATTAAAATATTTGCGACCCGCCCTTGCTTCGCACGGTTTTTACGACTTGACAATACATCGAGATTTCTTTATTATAAGTTGGTATGTGAGTAAGACCCATCCGTGTCTCGGAAAACACGTTAAGCCGTTGGTCCCGGCTGTCATTTGTGGATCTTTGACAGTCGTTACGGGTCGTCAAGCCCGAAAGTCTGACAACCAGTTTTACCAAGGGGTTTCGTATTACCCAGTAACTGAGTTGTGGAGGTCAGATAGGCAGTCGTTCCATGTAAAATGGTAGTACTCAGTTATATCCGGTTACTCTGGAAGCCGGCCCCAACATACTTGGGAAAAGGCTAGGCAGATGATGAAGTAGGTATGTAAGTTTAAGATTAATAGGTATATTATAGACATGAACCTCGCGGAATAAATTCTCTAAGCGATGGTGATAGCCGCATCAAAATGTGTTGTATAGTTTAGAAGAACAACGCGGACACACAGAGATGAGAAGAAACCTTAATTTATAATCGTACAGGCTGGCAGGGACATCGACGCGCAAAGTATTACTATGGATTCAGTGTATGATTCTGATACCCCATAACATGTTCATACCATGGTAAGTTTTCAGTCGGTCGCCATTACTGAATTCTCCTCTTCAACTAGAAATATATATTCGTATTTCCTAGAAAATCCTGTAGCACGTTAACAACGTATGGTTAAAATTTTTCGGACACTAATTACGGACGACGGCTATCTGAATGATTGTGTTAGTTCGGTCCGGTCCCTATAGCATCCACTCCACTCCTATGCACCTCGCATGCAGGACTCCTGACCCCTCCTAATCCCTTTAGGTTGACGTGGCCGTCGTCGGACACTCCTAATCAGATTCATCAGATTAGTGAGGGCTGTCAGACACATGAGGTCTAAAAGCACATGCATGTTGCTCAATTACACTGCTGCGTCTAGTTGCGTAAGTAAGCAACTATTAGCTACCATTGAGGGGGAAAATGTTCAACGCAGGAGGGGTTAGAATCATGTACTGAATCTATGGTAATAGGTGGCGCGTCATTGTCTCTGCCACCCTTTATACTATGTGCAGATAGTATAGAGATGAAAATATAGAATACAAATATGTTTTAGAAGTACTATCATTAAAATATGTCGTAAAATAATTTCATATACTGAATTTGTTTTTGGTTTATTTTACTATTAATTACAATATAATTAGATACTTAGGTACAAATCGGGACCAACGGCTTAACGTGCTTTCCGTGCCTCGGAAAGCACGTTAAGCCGTTGGTCCCGGCTGTCATTTGTGGATCTTTGACAGTCGTTACGGGTCGTCAGTAGCCCGAAAGTCTGACAACCAGTCTTACCAAGGGGTATCGTATTACCCAGTAACTGGGTTGTGGAGGTCAGATAGGCAGTCGCTTCATGTAAAATACTGGTATTCAGCTGCATCCGGTTAGACTGGAAGCCGACCCCAACATAGTTGGGAAAAGACTAGGCAGATGATGATGACTTAGGTACAATATAAACTTCTAAAAATAGATGTAGGATGATTATTTATTATTTAGTCAGTAGTTAGGAGACAAGATGAGCCACTACAAGATGAGCAAAGCTGCCAAGAAAGCAGCGTGGAAGTAGATGGTGATGGTGAAGATGATGACCAGCGCAGCAGCCAGGGGTGCAGCCCTGCAGAGGATGAGAAGGACCCGATAGAAGTGTTCGAGAGTTCGAGAGAAGAAATTGACGAATCGGGTCAGTCCAGTCCTTTTATTAATGTAAATGGCTATGTTTCAGAGCAGCAGAATGAGCATTATGATCACGATGTGGAAACCATTAAAAACATCGTTGGTGATCAAGTGTCAATCACTTACATTCGAATACATTTACAAATCGGATACATTTTTGGTTATTGATTCTGAGACAAAGGAGAATGGTCATGTCGAGTTGTCCACGGAATTACAGGAGGATACTCAGAGCGTCGTAGGGTCATATGACGACAGTAAGGTGGATTACGGGGTTGACTTAGTCAAAGCTGATGTAGAGGTATGTGCCGTCAGAGACGAATACACAGAGGTGAAGAACAATTCTGTGCACTTGAAAGGGTTATTTAACTTTCCTACAGATGAGGGTGCAGTTCGTAGTGATTTTATCATACATCGCATAGATAACCTTAAGATTAATAATTCAATTTCAAATCAATTCAATTCATTTACTGCTGATAAATTACAATCATTTTTGGTGTTAGTAATGTTAATAATTAATATTGTTCATTCACAATGTGCTTCAAACAATATAAGAAAAGCACGGATGAAGGAAAAAATCTCATTTGTTAGAAAAGCGAAAAATAAGAGCTTCATTCCAAAATGTTTTTCATTGATTTATAACATTGTAAAATCATTTGCTATAAATAATCAACATTTTATAAGGAGGTTTTTAATTTTAAAATACAAGATTATAAAATGTAAGTTCAGAGATAAAAACTTTTTCATAAAACCTTATCATATTATGTAAACTTTTGTTGTCTTTATTAATTGTCATACATTGTCTTGTCAACGTCAGTTAGATGTAAACATCACTTTTAATACATTATTTAAGTTCGATTATTATGTTACGGTATACTAACATGTTATCATTTGTATTTTTGCATATGCTGGGACAAAATACCGGACGCGGCTGGGAGCGAGTGAGGTGCCACACCTCGCAGCTTCAAGGAGTCTGAGGGAGTGAACATATAGTCGTCTTCATTATTTGGGTTTTAATAGGCTGAGATAGCATGAACGTACTCCAGAATATATTTTATAACGCGAGTTAGGATAGGTACTTAGATTTGTGAACTGTGGTCACTCCTATAGGGTGACTCTCACCTAAGCTGAAACCAATTTTGCTCACGGGGCATAGCCTTCGCAAAGTGTGCTTGGTTGACACAATTGGTTCAACTTATATTGGAGGACCCACAGTTCTATCAGTATTTACTGATACTACATGGAGGTTGAGTTTAATGAGAACGGAGTAGGTTTTTGAAATGCTTCCTCTGGAGTATGGGCATGAGATAGGTTTTTTTCGATGGACACTGACCTCTTAGCCTTTTCCCCTCCCCCTGGCTCAATTCCGTCCGATGGGGTAAAAGAGTTTGAAGTTAAGAACATTTATATTTTTTAAGCCTCATCTAGGCAGATGTGAATTGTCACGTCAATCTGTTAGTATTCAGGAGGCCACATCGCTTCTTTTACGCCAGTTTTGGCGCGACGAGGTTTAAGCAGGACTGCGTTAGTTTATGTTAGTGCACAGTGGCACATGTAAATATTAAATTGCCTGACACTTGTCATAGTGTCAGACTCGCGATTCGTTCGTCCTGACTTAAGCCTACTCTTGCAAGAGTTGGACCTCACATTGTATATATCGTCTGGCGCTAGGTAAGTATTATCATAGGGATAGGCAGGAAGGGCCTGAGTGTTCGAATGTTGTGAATAAATGTCTTGTTTGGAAGCGGATACCAATCCTTTTATTCAAGGATGGGCGTACTTAGCTCATGTAGAGGTTGTCTGCCGAAGGCAACTTCATTTGCTGCAGGCCGGCTATATTTATGCGCGGGTTCCATTCGAACGTTCAAGCTAGTGTCAGAGATTATAATTAGGTTTTTGGTTTAGAACTGTCGGTGGTAGTTTAGTGAGGAATATGTACCTAAAGATGTTCGCCCAATATATTCTAAAAGGAGTGTTATAAGTTGTTTGATTCCTCCCGGTACGTAGAGGGCTCTTCCAGTCCTCTATAGTACCATCCATCCATTAAGTCCATACACTGTTGCTCAAGTTACTCCCTGTGTTCGCCACTTTACAAAGAACTAAGAGTAGATAATCAGGCGACTGGTGGACATCTGTCAAACTGGGACCGTGGTCACAGTTACCTGAACCTTTTTTTATATATAAGTTTTTTCAGCTTGGGGAGAACTAACACACTGTTTTGTATTGCGAAGCAATGACGTAGTACACTCTGTAGCTACATCATTGCTACGGCATATGTTTTGGTGCTATGCCTCGTAACGCCTCTACGCGGCTACGGCACAGCTACGCGACTGCTGTAGCCCTGCTACGACGACTGATACCTTAGGGGCAATGCTCGTAGTTTTAAGTACAGTCACGAGCAAAAGTATGTACACACTCGGTTTTATTCAAAAGCGATTTACTCCTTTATTTTTTAATGAAAATTTATTTTGTTACGAACATAGCATTTTCGAACCCATAAGTTTATGTAATGTGTCGTATTTCAACGTTGCATTCGTTATTTCACGAAAAAATCGCAATTGAAAGTTGCCAAGTGTTGACATATTGGTGGTCGTGACTGTACGTTCACAGTCTGATCTCAGTCTCAATCTGTCAGACATACCTCTAATTTCCCTACATTTTTGACAAGGTTTTGATATTTGTTTGTCACCGAGATGAGACTGCGACTAGATTTTGAACGTTTTAAATTACGGGAATTGGCCTTCTTGTTCTAAAAAACAGCGTGTAAAAATGACTGTATTCATTAACTTTATGACAAGGGTAGAAAGAAAATAGACATAATGAGCACCTGCTGTATTTTATACACAGTTTTATTATTATATTGTAGGAAAGGCAAAGGCTTTGTTTTACACACTGTTATTAGGTACGCAATATGATATTCACAGATAAAATAATAGAACGTAGAGAGAAATAACAGAACGAGCTTTTAAAAGCTGGCTCTATTGAAGATTATCAAGTATAATATGCACGGTGTGGCTCGTCAAAGATAGATGGACGACTGTTGCAGAATGTTGTTGAAAGGAATTTTCCTCGGCAATTTTATTGGTAAAAAAACGAAGTCTTCAATAGGTAGAAAAACAAAGTTACGACTATCAATAATGATGATGATTATTCAGCAGTTAAATGTGCTTAGCTGGGCATAGGCCTCCTTCAAGCGACGCCAGAACGTCCGGTCCAGTACTTCTCGCATCTAGTGGACTCCCACCTATGTCAGGGCGTCAGTCTACCTCGCATGGTCGCCATTCTAGTTCCAGGCATGTCGGCCATTTATTCTGCAAGCAATGTGCCTTCGCCCACTGCCACTTTAGTTTTGCAATTTCGGATTGGTTACCTTGTATAGTCGACTGCAGTTGTGACAAACCAGCGAGGTAATTGCGTAGCACACTAACAGTAGTAATGAGTTTCATTTTGACAGTTCAACAACATTCATTTGCGTTATTTACGTTGTTGAGCAGACACATTTTTCGAACATAGCAATGGATTAGCAATATCCTTCAAAATGATTCAGATTGAAATAGATAGTGTGTTACACAATTATGGTGGCCTCTATGAAAACCCCGTACCACGCTAGGCCAGAAGGCCAATTCTCGTAATTTAAAACGTTCAAAATCTAGTCGCAGTCTCATCTCAGCGACAAACAAATGTCAAAAACTTGTCAAAATGTAGGGAAATTATAAGTATTTTTTGACAGATTGAGACTGAGGTCAGACTGTGAACGGTCTTAAAATTACGAGAATTACCCTCAGCTCGAGGTTAAAGTATTACGAGTACTACTGACAAGTGATCGACCGTACCTATCTATATTATATTGGGTGACTGGTAATTAGTGACCGATACTTATATACTTACACATTATTGTACTCATCATAACAAAAAAAAAATCTCAGAGATAAGATTTTTTAGATTTACCAAGCGCATGGCCCCATCACGGTATCTTCGGCTGTTAAATGAATGAAAAAGAATAATGCATGGTAAAAATTAAATAGTTTTGTTTGTAAAAAGGGATTAGTAACTAAATTAAATTACAGCTGATGGAAGGATGGATAAATAAATACTTTCTTTTCTTTCTTTCTTTTCTTTCTTTCTTTTCTGATGGTGTAGTATTCTTTTTAACTCAATATTCAATTGGGATGATTGGGTCATGCGCTAGGTAAATTAAAAAAAAAAAAACGTTTCTTTGGGAAAGTTGTTTAATATGAAGAGTACCTACAATCATGTGTCACTAATTACCAGTCACCCTATATATATATAAAAAAAAAAATAACATTCGTTCAATTTAGATTTAATTAGCAAACATGACAAAGGAGTGAAACAATATGACAATAAAGAAGAGTGATAAGTACATATTTCGCCGCGGCAGCACGCAGATGACGCAGAGCAGCACAGTCGCCGGCCGGTTTATCTGAGAAATGTACAAAATACTTTCTCAGCTGAGTATATTTTCAGCTGCTTCCTTCGCACGATTGGAGGTGGCAAAATTTGGCAACCAATAGTCGCGATCTTACTTATAATCTCGCACAGCTATAGGTAGGTACTTATTTCACGCCTCTGTGCGTAGTAGGCGCGGTTTTAAAACGTGGAAGCGAGACGACACGAGACTCGTAACAGAGACTTTTGAAAACCTACTGTTCAGCCTGAAAAAGATAAATCGCCAAGAATTCATTTTATTGTTTATAATGTTTGTTCCATAATATTTTATAAAGTAGGCACAAAACATATAACACATTGTGTAATCACTTGTAGCATATCGCAATGTCTCAAGACGAAATTCTTTGAATGAAACGTTCACCCATTGTGAGCGACCAGCCGGTCGATTCTGTAAAAATCTCACCGTGAAAACTCAAATGAAGTGAGCTTGATGTGAGTTGTCAGTAGTGTCAATCCCTAGCATTATTTGGAATGACAGCTCACTCCACGCTCACTTCACCTAAGTTTTCACGGCGAGATTGTTACAGAATCGCACTGCAGCTCACAATGGGTCTCATTAGAAGACTGAAAGTCAAAGGGCAATGATTGGATTTTCCCTTCGTGATCGAATTAAAAGTGAAGAGATCCACAGGACTACCAAGGTAACCGACATAGCCCTAAGAATTGCCAAACTTAAATGGCAGTGGGTAGAGCAGATGGCTTGCAGAACAATTGACCGATGGGGCCTAAAGGAGTTTCTGTTAATATCATGGTTAAACTAACATAATTATGACTCTTAACGAAATCGATACGATCAGAAGCGTCATCAATTTGCTTTAGGCATTATACATCAGCGACAGTACGGAAACGGACAGCGCTGTGTAATGACGAATCATACATACATCTTTTTGAGGCTGCCTGTAGGCTATAAGTAGGTACGTTACTCGGTCGCCCGTTTTATCCGACCGCGACAAGTCGAATTCTTTACGTAGCCAAACAATTTACAGATACCTAACGATGATTGTTCAAAGCTTCGGCGATGGTTTGTCCACACTGAATTACTGCTCTGGCCAGGTTGTCGAGAGCCCTCTCGGCTTTGCGGAAGCCATGTGCCTGCGCGGTTTCGGCAGCAACCCTCTTCTCTTCGATGTTGATGAGACGTTGCCGCTCTTTCATCACTTGGCTGCGCTGGCGACGGACCCAGGTGCGAGGGCTACTACGCGGCACTGTAATAGTTAAATGGAAATATACTTTAAAGGAGTACATTTAGTGCGTGGCCAAAATCGGAACTAACGAACGAACAATTTCACAAATGTTTATCAACAATAGCAACAGGAGTATGACAGTTATGATTTAAATATACGGACAATTGAAGTTGGTAGTCAACATACTTAACAATTCATTTCCTTGACTTTACATTGGACGTTAGAGACATGACGCGGGCTCAGAGCGGGTTGGTAGATGTCACATGTCTATGAATGTGTCTGGTTCTAGGACATGCCGGTTTCCTCACGATGTTTTATTTCACCGTTTTGAGAGAAGTGGTGATGAAATAATTTAAACAAAGTAAAGCGCCTGTCTGGGTTCGAACCTACGACCTACAACTCGTAAGTGGCGGCCGTTACCACTGCTCTATTATTTACTTATTTCAATGAAAATATATGGTAGTAATAGTAATATGTGAATTGGTTTGAATACTTACAGGATGTATAGTCCGTTTGGGAACCTTTATGCGAAACAACAGGTGAGGCTGGCCCCGGCTGCGACTACAAAATAAAGATGTCATTATCCATCGCAAAATTAAGCTCGAATACCACAGCCGAACTTTATTTGTGAAGAACTAGCATCTGCTCGTGGCTTCGCCTGCGTGTTCAAAGTACCCCCTAACAAATTTCATCAAAATCGGTGCGGCCGTGTATTTGTTTGTGAACTAAACTTGTGTTTGTGTCTTTTTTTTTTAAGTGAAAACTTCTTTAGCGGCGTTGTGCACTTTTGTTGTGATGGGTAAAAAAAGTTAAACTCGCGTCAGGACACGTGACCTGATCGAAAACTCGTAAGACGGAGCTCGCGTCAGGACACGTGACCTGATCGAAAATTTGTAAGACGGAGGGAGAGTAGACCGCTTTCCAAAATATCAAAAAGGCACAACGTTAATATTAAAGTTTTCACTTCTGCTGGCACTCTCGGAGTGCAACCCATTTTTTTTCTTTTGTTTTCCCCGACCCACCCTGTCGCATCGCATCGCCCGCCCGCGCTATTACTTCGTTTTCTCTAAGCGTTTTTTCAGACTTTTTCGTTTTGCTCGGCTCCTATATAGTAGCTTACCTCAAGAATAGGGCCTACCGAATGCAAAAATAATTTTTAAATTGCGACTGTAGTTCCACAGATTAGTGCGTTCAAACAAACAAACTCTATTATAGGCCAACAGCTTAACTGAGACGTTGCCTGAGGTAGCAGCGCGGTACGGGAGGGGTGTGGTGACGTGATGCAACGATCACCCCGCAGGTAACGTCTCAGTTAAGCGGTCAGCTTATAGTACAGATACAGATAGACAGATAATAAAAAAACCCGTCAAGTGCGTGTCGGGCCACGCGCAGTGTAGGGTTACGTAGTTTTTATAACAGCCAAGTGCCGGTCGTATTCGCTGACTGATAGTTTCGTACCATGCTCTAACTACAACACAACGACGACGACACAACTACGACATAACTGACTACGATACATCTGACGCTTAGCGCCATCTATCGACATTTCTATGGAGTTGTTGTCAAATACAATTGGTCGACTATTACTCGTAAACTTGTAAAGCCCACTTAAGTGTGATAGTTTTCCTTTAAACTTCCTTATATGTAGGTATTAAGGTACTACTGCCGTGACATTTGAATTTCGAACTACAACCGTTTAGTTGGTAGAGGGGGGGACACACTTGACTCTAACGAAAATTGGTACTTTAAAGCTTGATAAGTCACGAACAGTTTACTTAATCAAAAAACGGCTTCCCAAACCCCTAATATTTATGAAAGACCTATCCAATGATATCCCACACTTTGGGAAGGACGAAAAAACAAATTATCATCCCCACTTTACATGTAGGTACCCTAAATAATTGTTTCTTTCAAAATTTCGTGTATACTCATGCCAAATTATAACTTTCTAGTACTTACCAATAGTTTTTGAGCTAAACCGCGGACAGACAGACAGACAGACGGACATGGCGAAACTATAAGGGTTCCTTGTTGACTACGGAACCCTAAAAATTAAAGGCTGTTCGTTGGTAGGTAAGTGCATCATTTATAAGTAACTCACTGCAAGCGAATCCTTCTTCATACTGTAGTATGATTCGTCGCCCCCCATCGCGCGAAAGATTCTGCCCTCCAGTTTGGATAGCGGTGATGGAATGGGAGGGTGACCAAATCGTTGGCGATACATAACTGTATTGCGATGGGCTACCATCCTCTTTTTTATGTTGTACTTCTTATCGGCCCAGAACTGAGAACAATACGGAAATGTTACAAAATCTTGAATTGATAGATGTATGTGATATGTTTTCCTGTACCCAGCGTGAACCATTGTAAAGGCACTTTGAAACCATCCTTATTAACACTTATAAGCTTTTATGACTATTAACAAAAATTGGTATTTCAAAAATATCTCCACAACCATTCAGAAAAAAGGACTGGGCTAGTAAAAAAAAGGTGACATTATCATAGCCTTGTAAGAAGATCGAGCCGAATTCATGTTTTACTGGTTTTTTTTTTGCATTAAGCCATTCCTTGTTACCGACCGGTAACGGAGATATTATTGAAGTTCCAAGCCTCTAATTTTGGTTTAGCCTACTAATATTATAAACGCGAAAGTTTGTGAGAATGGATGTTTCTTACTATTTCACGCAAAAACTACTAAACGGATTTTGATGAAACTTTACAGTAATATAGCTTACTAGCTTCTGCCCGCGGCTTCGCCCGCGTGGATGTCGGAAGTTATCCCACGGGAACGTGGTACCAGGATAAAAAGTATGTGCTTCCCCAGGATGCCATCAATCTCTTTGCCAAATCAGAAGTTCAGTGGTTTAGGCGTGAAATTGTAACATACAGTTTCAAGTTCAAATCCTCCCCTAAAAACCGAATTACCCCTTTTTGCCCCGTCAGGGGTAAATTTTCGACAACTTTACATACTTATTATTAATTATTTTCTGTCGAAAGTAAGTTTACTGAGTTTCGAGTTAATCGGACCGCGCATTCAATTTCTTCCACGCAAACTTCAACACCCCTATATCGGGGGATATAGGGGTGTTGAAGTTTGTGTGGAAGAAAGGGGGGGTTGTTTGAGGGGTAGTTTGAAAAACTTATAATGATAAACTTTATTGCTTACTTAGGCGAGTATTCATGCCAATTTTCAAGATTATTAACCTAACGTATAAGATTTTTCATATAAACTGTATCCCCGCTTTTCACCCCTACAGGGGTGGAATTTTGAAAAATCATTTGGAATGTGTTCATAACTTGACTCAAACATTATTTATACCAATTTTCGAGTTAATCAAGCCACGCTGTAAAATCCTCCCCTGTAAAATTGACTAACCCTTTTCAGGCCGACAGGGGTAGAATTTCGAAAAACCCTGATACACATTATTCTTTCCTTTCAATTTTAGGTATAAATACTGAGTTTCGATTAAATCGGACCGCGCGCTAAAATTCTTCCATACAAACTTTGAAACCCCCCAATCCCCTTATAGGGGGTAGTTTATAAAAACAAAAAATGCCCAACTTCATAATTCACTTAGGTAAGTATTCGTGCCAAGTTTCAAGTTTATTAACTCAAGGAATAAGATACATCAGAATACATAGGATACTTTTTATCCCGATATTCTCACGGGATCGACACTTATGCGGGTGAAACCGCGGGGCGATGCTAGTAATACCATATTAACATTTTCTCAAATGTTTGTTATTTTTACTAAACTTTAAATGGGTAGGAGTTATTTCATGTCAAAAATTGAATACATTTCCCAGCAAGTTTTTTTCCTCAATACAATCATTTATTTCAAATAAGCATTTTTGAACGTCAAAATTTACATAATAAGAATTGATTCGAGTTGCCCCATAATGTGGTAAGGATGTGGAATGGGCAAGAAACTCCACCACTACTCTTTTAAAATGTTTTACAATATTTTGTATACATAAACTAGATGCTTGGCTACACAGAGTGCGTAGATTTTGGTAGATTCCTCATTGGGTCGCATTAATTAAGATAGTAGAATCTTTCTGACTTACTCTTTTCCATTTCTTTGTGGTTTTCTGCAAACCTGCAATTGAATTCAATATCTTGGTCAGATCTTCCCACTTCAACCTGGCTTCGTAGCGCCCTGTAGAGCTTCCCATCCTATATCTGGCGAGCTGCGGATGCTGCTCCATATATTCTATTAACGTCTCTACTTGCGCGTTCGATGGATGTGTGCGCATTGTTATTCTGAAATGAAACAGTGAGATTTATCGCAAACTATCAAGCCCAAGTGATGTTCAAATCCGCTGTAAACTATTAGACGCGACACTATAAAATATTTTATTCAGAGCGTTGTTTTATACACTATCATTATAACAGTGCAGTGGTGGCCCAGTAGTAACGGCTTCGTCTTACGAGTTGGAGGTCGTGGGTTCCAACCCAGGCAGGGGCTTTACTTTATGTAAATAATTTCATCACCACTGCTCTCAAAACGGTGAAGGAAAACATCGTGAGGAAACCAGCATGTCCTAGAACCAAAAATTCGAAGACATGTGACATCTACCAACCCGTGCTGGGCCTGCGTGGTAGATTACAGCCCACTCCCTCTCGAAGAGAGGAGGCCTGTGTCCCAGCAGTGGGAACATTAGAGGCTGATTATGCATGCATGTATCATACATTACATTACATACATGCATACATTATAACATGTTGTTACAAAAACTCGGCCGCAGTTTAAACGTGGAGACTATAATTTTACTCCGTAACACGCTAAACGGGCGCAATGATGTGCGGTGAATATTTTCTCGCGACGCGCTGTATACGACAGAATATAGGTATGAATGTATAATGTATATCTCATGAAGTGATTAATCAACTTTGAAGTACAATGAACTTTCCAGGCTTAGTAGAAGTGTGTATAATAAAATAAAAAAAATGTTTTTTATTTAAGCTTTGGGAGACAATTATTATTTGTTATTTGCGAATAAGTGCGTCTGGAGGTTTTGACCTCGGACGTTTGTAACAGTGATGGTTTGCAATTGATACGGTCGAGGAGAGATTTTGTATATATAATTATTAATATATAATTTTATCTTTATATTATAAAAATTAATCCCTATTTCCCTTGGTCACGCCATTACGTTTGAGAACGACTTTACCGATTTCATCCATTTTTTTTTAAAGTTTAGTAATACTTTGTATAAGGCTCTTACGGAAGAAAAATATAAGAAAGTTACTTTACGCGGACGAAGTCGCGGGCAGAAGCTAGTTTTAAATATATATTTTTTTTAATGTTTACGTTGAACTTAACCTAAATAGAATAAACTAAATATACAAAGAAAATCTTTCAAAGATACCTGAATGTTTAACAGAAGGCCAATTCTCGTAATTTAAAACGTTCAAAGTCTAGTCGCAGTGTCATCTCGGCGACAAACAAATGTCAAAAACTTGTCAAAATGTAGGGAAATTTGAGGTATGTTTGACAGACTGAGACTGAGATCAGACTGTGAACGTTCTTAAAATTACGAGAATTGCCTCTCTGGTCGTAGGGACCTTGAACAAAAAGAAGCTAATTTGAAAATGGTGAACTGCGAAAGACATAAACATACTTTTGACGAGTTATTCCTGGTAATTTCAATTATGTTCATTACGTTATTCCGAGGCAAAGTCCAACAAAAAAATATTTAAAATTTATTTCAATAATATATATTTCTCATTCGCGTGGATTCGAGGCTCCATAACTCGTAGCGACTTTAGTATGAAACATCCTCTTGTTATATGCAGTAAGCACATACTTACAAAATTCATGATTATTTCAAAATGATTGTCATATATGACAAACTTATTGGCCTCTAGGTGGCAGATTTGTCGTGAATTAATGTCTTAAATGTTTCAGACATAAGGCTCAGAACGTACAGCCTACCTAATGGGTCAACTTCTGAGCTCAAGAACAAATCTTGAGTTCCCGTTTTTAAATAGTGTTATTAACTATGCTGGGCCAGTAGGTATTGGTGGCGAATTGTAAAGGCCGAGGATGAAAACTTACAAAATCCCATATGTGCCTCTTTATTTTTTTTGGCTCGGCAGTAAAAGCCGTACATTTGGAGCTCATCACCGACTTCACCACTGAGGCCCTACATGGCCGCTCCAAATCGTTTCGTGGCGCGTCGTGGCAAACCACAAAGTACATATTACCTACGTCCGATAACGAGACTAACTTTGTAGGCGCATCAAATGAGATGTATTAGGGTCATGCAATCATCAAATGTTGCATCTGAAATGGCGCAGCAAAGTATCGAATTTATTTTCACGCCTCCATACAGTCCTCATTTTAATTCATTGGCTGAAGCTGCTGTAAAATCATGTAATTATTTTTAAAACGGCTACTGCATCTTACTCATTTCACATTCGAAGAGATGGCTACCTGTCTCACTCACATAGAGGCGATTCTTAACTCACGCTCTCTTACTTCTCTTTTTTCGACTCTAACAATTTTTCGGCACTCACTCTCTTCTACTTCTTAATTGGACGGCCATTCTTATCAGTAATCCTCAGGTGACTGAAGCCAACCTCACACGGCAGTCCACAATCCGCAATCAGGCAGCATTTCTGGCGACGGTTCCATAATGAGTACTACACTTCTCTGCTGCAGGCAAAATCCAAGTAGTTTCATTCCAGAGGTGTAGTGAAGCCGATAGGTCCTTAGTCCAGATAAAGGACAAAACAACGCCATTTCTGGTCTGGTCCCTGGGCCGGGTCACGAAGACTTATCCCGGCGTACACGGGGTCACGAGAGTGGCCGAACTGAAGTCGAAGCGGGGCGACATCCGTCGTGCCTTCAACTGCATCTGCTCCCTGCATAATATGTCGATTAAGTCGGCGCATCATATACGCGCGTGATTGTCCGAGGGGACGGCGCAGGGCGGCAGGGTACCGAACCTGGTACGCCACCACACCACTCTACTCACTGACGCGCTCTATTACGGTAATTTCATTGTTTTCTTATATATGTTTATTTATGTAAATTATGGTTTTACACCTATTTTAATACAGTCCACTACTTCTTTAAAGCCTGATTGAGCCCATTGTACGAGGGGTACAGAGTGGCGAAGACCGCCCTCCGAGAGGCAGTCCAGCGGGCCAAGGATATGGCCCGCAAGGAGATGCTGGAGACTCTGAACAGAGATCCATGGGGGCGCCCTTACAAAATGGTGCGGAATAAACTCCGCACCTGGGCCCCCCCGCTGACGCAGAGTCTCCGCCCTCAGCTGGTGGAGGAGGTGGTGAGCGCTCTGTTCCCTTCACGGGGGGAGCATACTCCCCCGCCTATGGCTCCGCCAATAGCGGTGTCCGAAGCGGACCACACGGACGACGACGACGACACCCCTGAAGTGACCGGGGTAGAGCTGGGAGCGGCGGTAATCAGGCTGAAGGCCAAAAATACCGCCCCAGGACCCGACGGCTTGCCGGGTAAAGCCTGGGTCCTGGCCTCGACGGCTCTCGGGCCTCGACTGGAGGCGCTCTTAAGCGCATGCATGGAGAGAGGCCAGTTTCCACTGCGTTGGAAGACGGGGAAGCTGGTCCTCATTCAGAAGCCAGGGCGCCCTGCGGACTCTCCGTCCGCATACCGGCCCATTGTGCTGCTCGACGAGGCTGGCAAGCTCTTCGAGAGAGTGATTGCGGGCCGCCTCGTCGGGCACCTGGTGGGGACGGGGCCGGATCTTGCGGATAGCCAGTTCGGCTTCCGCAAGGGGCGCTCGACGGTGGACGCCATCATGCGCGTTAGAGCCCTCACGACGGGGGATGCGGTGTCCCGGGGTGGGGTCGTCGTGGCGGTGTCACTCGACATCGCCAACGCGTTTAACACCCTGCCCTGGAGTTGCATTGGGGAGGCACTCCGGTATCACCGGGTGCCGACCTACCTCCGTCGAGTAGTCGGGGCGTATTTGACGGACAGAGCCGTCATCTACCCCGGTCGCGACGGGAACTGGAACCGGCGAGAGATGTCGTGCGGTGTCCCACAGGGATCGGTTCTGGGGCCGCTCCTGTGGGACATCGGTTACGACTGGGTGCTGCGGGCAGACCTCCCTGATGGCGTCAGCGTAGTTTGCTACGCTGACGACACGCTGGTCCTGGCGCAGGGGAGGTCGTATCAGGCGGCGGCCGACGCGATGACACGCGGGGCTGCGATAGTCGTGGATAGGATCCGGCGGTTGGGTCTCGAGGTGGCATTGCACAAGTCCGAGGCCATGTCCTTTCATGGGCCCCGGTACGGGCCACCTTCGGGATCCCAACTGATGGTAGGAGGGGTTCACATCGGCGTCGAGGCAACGATGAGATACCTGGGTCTCGTCCTCGACTGCCGGTGGAACTTCGTCGAGCATTTCCGACGTTTGGCCCCCAAACTGGAACGGGCCGGGGCCGCCTTAAAGCGGCTCCTGCCCAACCTGAGGGGGCCAAACGCCTCCTGCCGGAGGCTTTACGCGGGGATCGTGCGGTCCATGGCCCTATATGGGGCCCCGGTGTGGGCGCGTTCACTGCGGCTTCGAGCCGCACACTACCTGAACGCGCCCCAGAAGGTGGTAGCCGTAAGGCTGATCCGGGGCTACCGCACGATCTCGCGCGAGGCAGCAAGCCTCCTTGCCGGACTGCCGCCATGGGATCTGGAGGCGATAGTGCTCGCGCGCCTGCATGATTGGCGCGCGGAGGCACTAAGCCGGGGGGAAACTCTGCACCCGCGGCAAATCGCTGCGGAGCGGACGGACCTCCGGCGCGATCTCATGGCGGAATGGAAGGCGCGACTATCGCAACCCAGCGCAGGGCACGCCGCGATAGCGGCGATAAGACCCCTCTTTGAGGAGTGGCTAGAGAGGCGTCACGGCGTTCTCACGTACCGCCTGACGCAGGTCCTCTCCGGACACGGATGTTTCGGGAGGTTCCTGCATATCATCAGGCGGGAGGAGACGCCCGGGTGTCACCACTGCCAGGATCGCCCAGAGGACACGGTGGAGCATACGGTGGCGGTCTGCCCTGCTTGGGCGGAGCCCCGCCGTGTCCTCGTAGAGGCGATCGGCAACGGCGGCGACCTCTCGCGTCCGGCCCTGGTGCAAGCCATGGTCCGGGGCGAGAGGGAGTGGGAGGCAGTCACCTCCTTCTGCGAAGCAGTCATGCTAGCGAAGGAGGTGGCGGGGAGGCTGAGGGAGAGAACCTCACGCCTCAGCCGCCGCGGGAGACGCTCCGGGCGTCGGGAGCCGCGTGACGACTCCCGGCCACCGTAGGCGCGGGCCTGCGGGCGGTGAGTAATGGGTAGCTCACCGTCCGATCAGGACCAGGCCCGTGCCGGACGGCGCGTTGTGTTCCACGCGCGCCTCAAAGAGATGTCAGCAGAGGACGGGGCCCCACAGGGCCGAAGCCTGCCGGGGCGGCGGGATTTTCCGAAAGGTTAACCGCTGCCCTGGAACAGAAAGGGCTAAGGACGGAACACGGGTGGGTTTTAGTCAGTAAAAGTCTGACACTCCCTTCCGCTCCACCCAGAGCGGGAGGGGTCATTTGATGATTTCCCATCCACAAAAAAAAAAAAAAAAGCCCATTGAAATTACTTTTATTTAAAATAAAGTTCATAATCTACTTTTATGACATTAATATAAGCACTATAAAATTGTCTTTAATACAGTCTTTATTTCATAAAGCTAACTCCAATATTTTGGAAGTCATTGAGGTTTTTGTTACCGACCCGCTTTCTTTGTGGCCCAATGTATTACTCTTTTTACAAGCTTTTATTTTTTGATATAGCTCTCATCCGCCAAGTGTGCAGAGTACAACGAGCGATGAGGAACATCGTTCCAACTATAGGCTTTTCCTTTTTTAAAAGAAGTTTTTTTCCTTTCGTAAAACGTTGCCCCACACTAGGAATTTCTCCTGTATCGTGGGTGCGTTTACACACATTTAAACTCACATACACAAATAGCCAGACCCGGAACAACTACTTGTAGGCCACACAAATATGTGTTCCGTGCGGGAATCGAACCCGCGACACGCAGCGCAGCAGTCAATCGCTTAACCACTGCGCCAACCGTGCCGTCACGGTTCTATGCTATGCTCAGTAGTGGGTGAAGTGGGGCTGTGGATGCTGATGATGATGAAGTTTACCCTGGTAGTGGTTAATTCTTAAAGTAAATCCTATAAATCATCATCATCTGCTCAATAGGCTAGACAGATGATGATGATTTGTAAAGATTTGCCGTTATTTACAGTTGTAACAGGTGTTAAATCTTTACAAATACAGATACTCATTAAATGAACATCGCATCCATCAATTCATCACTCGATATAATTTATATGCCACATGCGCTAAGTCTGCCTCATCATAAACACTTACATAACATGTTTTTCGGCTGGAAGATTACATAAAGGTGACTTGCGCAAGAAAAAGCAACCTTTTTAGGAAGCCAATATAATATAAAACTGAACTTTAAAAAGTAAAAACAACAAGACCCATACATAATCATAACAGGTTTATTTCAGAAGTTATTTAAGTTTATACAGGGCGACAGGGAAACTCGACGTACCTATTCCTTGAAAGGGGTTATACTAGAGGTCATTAGTAACAAATTAAGTCCAGTGAACAAAGGGTCTAAAGTGGATGGTTAACAAATAACAATTTTGCTATTAAAGGCCTTTTATTTCTGAGATTATGTAAGTTTTGCAAGCATTTTTTTTAAATGATCACTTTTTTTTTCAAATTTCAGAAAAGTATCAGTTAAATGTTTGGAGTGGAGTAGTTTTTTCTCATAATTAATTGTTTTTGGTAACAAGTCAGAAAATTTCTAAGAAATTGAAGAACCGCTCGGTAACCATCCAGTTTTGAACCCTATTTAACTGGACTAAATTTGTTGCTACCTCTAGTACAATGCCTTTCAAGGAATACGTCGAGTTTCCCTGTCACCAGGTGAAAATTTGTAAAGGCACGTTTGTGAAATGTTAAAGTTACGTTACGACACGTTTATTACTTCAGAACTGAATAACAATAGGCGCCTAAAAAAATTAGCTGGATTGGCGAAAGCGTCAACAAAAATATTAATTTTATATAATAGTTGTTTGAAGTGGCTAAGTAATAACAGCAGCACGATCGATCAGGTTAAGGTACGCTTGCCGCGGTTGGTGCATGGATAGGTGACCATCTTTACCCTACCCTTTATGGCGGGAGTGTCCACGGAGAGCGCTAAAACGCGTTTTCTCGACTGGTCGAAAGCGTTTGATCTCGTCGTCTACGATGTGCTATGGGACAAGTTGAAGAGCGCGGGTGTGCCGGCGGGGTATATAGCGCTTTTCAGATACTGGTATGCTCACCAGACAAACCGAGTGAGATGGGTCCGTACAATGTCGGATGAGTACAGGATGGAATGTGGTGTAAGGCAGGGGGGGTTAAGCTCGCCTTTGTTATTTAATTTATATATGAACCAGCTTATCGAACGACTGAGCAGCGCACGTGTCGGCTGCCACATTAATGGTACCTGTGTTAATAACATTAGCTACGCGGATGACATGGTCAGTCCGTCGATAAGTGAGTTGAAAGAGTTACTGTCGACCAGCGAGATGTATGCGGAGGTGCACGGCCTTAAATTACAACTCAAAAAGAGTGAGCTCTTGGTGTTCAGGGCGCCTAAACAACGGCCTCGCCGTCTACCTTTGGTATATCTCAACGGCGCAGCACTCAATTTAGTCGATAAGTTCAAGGACCTGGGCCATGTTGCCACGGGTGATCTACGGGATGATGACGACATAGAGCGCGAACGCAGCACGTTGGCAGTGAGGGGCAATATGCTTGCCCGCAGGTTCGCTCGATGCACGGTAGACGTTAAAGTGAGTTTATTTAAGGCGTTCTGCCAGTCTTTTTACTCGAGCGGTCTGTGGGTATCATACACGAACCGAGCCTCCTGCGTCCTGTAATATAACAACGCCTTCAGGATGCTATTGCGGCTGCCGTGGCGTTGTAGTGCGTCAGGCAAGTTTGCGGAAGCATATACGGATGGCTTTCATGCCATTATGCGTAAGAATGCAGCATCTTTATTACAACGTTTAAGTAACAGTCGGTATGGCATCCTGAAAATGATTGTTGCGTGGAAGTGGAAGTTTAATACGATAAAATCAGAGTTAATTACTAACATAGAAGGTAAGCACAGATTGTTACTAACTTATTATTATTACTAATGTCTGAATTAAATCATTTTTATTTTATTTTATTTATTTTGGAAAACAACAAATAACTGACGTTACAGCAGTATAAACGTTTGGATGACTAGAATTTTAAATCATAATGTGGCATCACAGCTGAAGTGGAAAAATGTCAACTCACTTTTGGAGGTCACTGTAAATCAATTAAGGGGTGATTTTTCAATCGACCGATAATTTTTATTCGTGTAATAAAATTGACGTCGGTCAGTTTTTGTATGGAAGAGCTGTCAAATATTCAAAATAAAATTATTCCCCCGATAAAGTCATCTGGCGTTGGAAAAATCAGCCCTAAGATGAATAACCAATGAAAATAAAGTGAAGTTAATAAATAGAAGTTTCATTAAACATTCCTTACTATAGATACCTATCTAGATTTGTAATTCCGTTGATAAACGTAAATTCTCGAGGCTGATTTCATTTGGTTATCTATTAGGGGCGTCGCACACCTGGCGAAACTTATCGCAACACATTGATCCGATTGTCCGAAGAAAGATCATATGTTCGATCCATTAAGTATACAGGATACCTTTTTTACCAGTACGCGAACTGTAACTATGAATTCGGCACTTGATCCTAGACCCCCTAGCATAAAAATATTTCGTCGGTTATATTTTATTTTATTTGTTAGGGACAACAAACAGTTACCTACATGCCAGGCTTGACTAAAAATTCTTAAATTAGCACAGTAATCGGAATACAGTTACATAATCTATTCTATATTTGTGTTACTACACATGTAACCCACACCATTGTCCACGAATTCACCAAAAAGATGTTAAAAGAAAACAGACACACAGTATGCATCATAAAATACTGTTAAGAAGAGAAATAAAAAATAGGAAGATTACACTTAGGAAATTAGTAACTCTATTGCTCTCGGCTTGAAACAATGTTTGGAAAGAGCAAACATGTCAAGCTCCATAAAGTGAGCGTTATAAGCATCAACGAGGCGACGAAGAGGCACGCGCTCGCCAGCGTTAGTCCTGCACGAGTTTGTGTGGAATAGTCGAGGCGCACGCACCCCACGAAGCATGACAGATCTAGGTACTATATAATGTAGACTATTGGATAAAGGAATGCAGTCGAAACTATTATTACAGATACCATGCAGCATCATTACACCCAGAAGTAATCGTCTCGTTATAAAAAAAAAACTAACTGTTTCATAGAAAGTGTAATACTGACGCGGTCATTATGTATGGCAGAGCTAATTTAAAAAAAATATCTGATAAAAAAATTCAACAAACGTGGGTTCAGAATCATGTACTGGTTAATTATCCAGCAGTGCGATTCTGTAACCATCTTACCGTGAAAACTTAGGTGAAGTGAGTGTGGAGTGAGCTGTCATTCCAACTAATGCTATGGATTGACACCATTGACAGCTCACTCTAAGCTCACTTCACCTAACTTTTCACGGTGAGATTTTTACAGAATCGATCGGCTGTACCTATATAATTAGTTTTTTTTTTCGTTTTATTACGGTGTATACATTCCTTTGGTCGTCGTACCTAATGTACCTAAGGCTGTTCAGTAGCTTTGAATAAGGCACCAAAAAAAAAAAAAAAATCCACGAGCACATATTATGACATCTGAATCTGTCACAAATATTTGTTACAAATTTAATATTAAGTTTAGAAATCTTGTTTATTTTCCTTTGCAAGTGTTGAAAATCGTCGTTAGGTATGCGTGAGAATTTTTAATTTCTTTATGTTCCATTCAGTAAGGAGATCAAGCACTAATTGTATCGATTAACAGATTCTTAATTTTTTGACAAACCGAGCGCACCGGTCGAAATAATATTGTTTTCCTTTATACAGTAGAGATCCGATCAACAAAATACAATAAGAACTGATTAGCAATGTGTGCATGTATTTATAATAATATACCAAGCAACTTAAAAACGTTGACTTCTAGAGAATTTAAGCACAAATAATATATACACCAAATATTTTTATTCTATTAAGGAATTTATAGAGACTAAATTATGCTCCAACAATATTAAGTGTTGTAACGCATACCGACAAGTTTGCATGCTATGTATCTATAGCAAAACATGTAAGTACTAATTTTAATGTCACATCTGCAATACCATGTTTTAATGCAAATAAAAATGATTTGATTTGATTGAGTAAAAACGTGCTATCCCTTAGTATCAGAATATTATTGACAATCGCTAATCTGTGAAACAGACAGCGATTGTTTATCAAACACAACAATAATAGTGGAAGTCCTTGCGCCTTATCAGCTGTTCACAACAGAAATGAACAGGTAATCAGTTTGATGATTACCTTTATCGTCGTAACATGACTAAGATGGCCGTCGCTAACACACAGTTAACTAACAAAATACCTAGTCAATAACTGAATTACCGACTTTTTAGGAAAGGTTTATTCATATTCTACTTATTTTTTTGTCTTATGACATTATTTCTTTCTGTGGCATGACATGTTTATAATGTTACCGAGTGTAAACAATTGTGACAGGTTTTTGTGTCACTATGTGTAAACAGATATTTGTTCAGTTAATTTAGTTTACAGTGTTATTGTGATAGTGTGTACGATGAGTTATTACGAAAGCAGATACGGAACTGCTCGCAGAAAGCCGAAAGTGCTGGTAAGGAAATAGGTACCTAATCTGCATTTGTGATTTATTTTCCAAAAATGTACATACTTCCAACTTGAAATAACATCTATTTGAAACATACATTTTGAATAGACTTTACATGATTTATTATAAACCGTTTTTTTCTGAATTATAGTTTAATAGTAACTTATTGGTACATCCCAGATTGATTTTGTTTTGTCTTTATTTTACGCACGGTACAATAATACTACACATTTGTGCTGAATATTACAGATTTTACTTTTAAGTACTTAATAGAAAACTAAGGGAAGAGCACATTTGGCATCAAAAAGTTCGTCCGCATCGCTGTCAGTGGAAAACGTGCCCTAAATGCTATCAGCATTGCCAAGTTGTACGGCGATGCTGATTCTTTGCCCTAAAAATAGGCTAGCCTTCTGGTCACGTGAAGAGTCGGCTAATTTATATATTTTAATGTTAGATATTTTCATAATCTCCTAACTAACTATTTACACTAGGTAATAAATAAAGAGACTAACTAACTATATAAATAAATACAAAATCAAAAGGATATTTAAGTGTCGAAGTACTCGTCCGCATCACTGTCATCCGGAAACGTGCCCAGAAGACTGGCAGCATGGCAATTCCTTAAAAAGGAGGCGCGCACTCGGCCCCCATGACCCGAGCGTTTCGACCCGAAACGGCTCTCAATAAAGCTCTTGAAGAATTATTTTTCAAGACTTCTGATTCGTGCCTACGTATCTATCTTCCTACCTCTCTGTTTGTCGGTAGGTACCACAGACACGTGGTCTGTAACATACATTTACATTATTTTTATTTTTAAAAGGGTTTCTACGTAGTTATGGTTTAAGTTTCAAGATTTAGTAAAATTGAGCTCTAAGTTATGTTCTTCTAGCCAGGCTATTTAGATTATATTTTAACTCTATTCCGTTTTTGCTATTAAGCAATAAATTATCTATTTATTTTATAACATTTTTTTTTGTTTTTGTCGCCGACTTCATTTTTCACTTTTTAGTTGTGGTACGCACGGCGACATATCAATCAGTATCATTTCCAGTATAAGCTGACTTCTCATTGTCCGAAAAGCCTATACAATGCGAGGTCAGTTAAAACTGGAAATGTATAGCTTGATGTGTCGTCGTGTGTACCTACCCCAATTCGTATATCACTTGATGTGTAAACATCAGTGACAGGCAGTTTTCTAATACATATCTACATAACATACACCAAGTGGATTGAATACGTGTTATTGAAGCTAACTCAAAAACGATTAAAACAGAATATGTCAAATTTATATTTTTATGGAACCACCACAGCTTCTTCTCTACCAAATGAAACAAGATTTTTTTAAATCAGTCCACAATTGATGAAAAAATAGATGAATATATATTAAAAAAAATATATATGTATATGCACCTCCTCCTTTTTTGAAACCGGTAAAAAAATCCTAATGCAATATACCAGTAACGCTTTTACCGACCCAGAAATTGAATCCGGAAGCCCAGTTACCATAGTTAGTCTCGCTTACAGCCACCAGAACATGGCGGCAGTTAGTAAATCAAGTAGTTAATTGATTATTAGTTATCTATAATTATGCCACCATAGCATTTGATAATTTGAGAGACAGAGATTGCATTGTCGTGAGAACGATTAATAAGTCTGCAAAGTACCAACTCAATCGAAAATCGGGAAGTGCACGAAAACTCGATCACAGGGCATACCGCCGGAATTTCTCTATAATTTCATGTAGGTACTGGAATTAATAATCTTAATTCAGAAAAATGAATTGTATATAATATATCATACAATAAATAAAATACTTCTCCACACATATTCATATTTGGAAAGAAACTGCTTGACAAAAAAAAAAAACAAAAATTGAACATAATATTAGTTCAGGTAACGAGCGCCTTGTAGCAAAACTTGGCTCCATTTTTACCACAAATATATCGCTACGTTACTTTCAAAAGTTGTAGCTAGGTATCCGTAGCACCACTTGCTACGCCAATGCCTACGCCGTAGGCTCTACGCGATCTATCTCTCAAGTACTAACAGTCCACAATATTATCCCGATCCGATCAACTATCTGACAGTTACTCCAATTTAAAATCTCATATAGGCTGTTATTACTGATTAACAAAAAAAGAACAGCCCATCAAATCGATTTACATGCTTTTTCACAACAAATGAAATCGCTTTATTTTATTTGGCTTCAAAAACTGAGAGGACATTGATAAACGGCAGTATTTCGCACTTCACACACTTAAATGTGAGCCTTTTATATTTCAGTACTAATTAATCACCAATGAAAGAAAAACACGATCGTCGCCGACACGAGTTAGTAATTGTAACAAATCTCGATAGGTTTCCTTAACAACAACAAGTATATAAATACAAAACAAACCGGCACAAGAATAACACTTAATAAAAAAGTTTATAACTCACTTCCAATCGGACCCAAGACTGCTTCCAAGTGAGTGGCAGCTAAATAACGAAAATAAAAATACGTTAAAGGAACACTAATATCAGGTTACGTCGTCACAGTTAACACTAAACTATGTAACGTTTCGTCGCCCATCAACTTACGTCGCGATCTCGAAACGTGTTAAAACGTAAGTCGGAAGTTGGCGGCGACGACCAGCGCTTGCTCTTGCTTACTCGCGAATGAAAGCTGTACGTTCTCAAACGCTTCACGTTGACTTTACCTTGGGTAGTAGAGGCTAGCTAGCAATGAGAAAATAAATGATAACATTATAAAGTTATCGCAAAATTCCGGTAATTTCTCGATAAATTATTAATTACGTAGCTTTTCTATTTAAAGATGTTACGTTTCATGTTCATTTGTGATAGATCTAGACGATTTCATGAGGTACCTATTTTTACCTACATTTGAATCGCGAAATATGAGTTTACGGAAAAATAACTTTTATTCCTACACAATAAAGTTCAGTTTACGCTACAACTTTAAACATTTTCATAACTTTTTCAAGAGTGCTAGTCACTCTGAAATCAACTGAATTACCATTAAAATAGAGTTGATGTTTGTTTAACTTGAAAAAACGTCAATTTGAAACATAAATTGAATATGCGTTCTTTAGACATATGATACTAGATCGCTTTCTGTTTTTATACTCACATAATTAGTTTAGGTAGGTGCGTCTATGTGAGGTAAGAGTATTACTCTTGGCTTCACTGTAGAAATATGTCTGTGGAGTTTTCATTAAAGTAGCATGTTATTTGAACTATTGTATAGAATTAAGCTCTTCTAACTGTACAGACAGCTGTGCTGCTGGGGAGTTTGTTGTGCCACTTCTTCCAGCTAAAGCACCAGGAGGTAGTGAAGGGCGAGCGTTTTGGGGGACTGTCTTAAGTAGGTATTATTGACGTTCAAAAAGTGCTTTTGCTCATACTAACTTTTGATTTAGATTTTGAATGCAGCTTTATACATATTATGTGGTTATTACTTGTATGACTTGTATCTAAAAAAACATAAAGCAGAAGTGATCTCGAAATTTGAAAGGATTTGATTGGGAATAAGACGAGAATAAACTAAGAAGTGTATTTTTTATTTATATTTTAATGAAACGAAGTTAAAGTTATTTGCAGAGCAGTGGTGGCCCAGTAGTAAGGGCTCCGACTTACGAGTTGTAGGTCGTAGGTTTGAATCCAGCCAGGCGCTTGACTTTGTGTCAATAATTACATCACCGCTGCTCAAAACGGTGAAGAAAAACATCTTGAGAAAACCGTCATGTCCTAGAATCAAAAATTCGAAGACATGTGACATCTACCAACCCGCACCGGGCCCACATGGTAGATTACGGCCCACTCGACGTCACAGAGAGTAGGCCTGTGTCCCAGCAGTGGGAACATTATTGGCTGAATATGTAGTATTTTATAACACATTTGCTCGTAAAGGGTCTCTTATTTCACCAATTTCAATATCGTATTGTATCTCATTACGTACTTGTGCGTTATTGTAATGTAAAACGCACGAGTTTCTTTTTAATAAGGTAAAACGCACGGTTTACCAAGATGCTCCGTCTAAAACGAACGGTACTTTTTAAAATCTTAGCAATGAGTTTTTATGTTAGAAAAGTGGTCAACATTTTATGAATAAAATTAACTTTGGGAGATAAAATATAATACGAGTAAATAAACATTTACAAATTGTTCAAATTTTTATAACTGCTTTAACAAGTGATTAAAGATTTATTCGTTTAAGAAAGTCCGAGTTTTGTTTATTTCCTCGCAAATATGTTATAAAACGTCGTATGACATATTACGTGCGCTTTGATAACTACAGCCTCTGCTTTCTTGTAGCCCTCGCCTACGGCTCGGGCTAGCAATATCGCCTCGGCTGTAATTTTCAACTTGCCGCACTTATATCATAATATTCAAGTTTCGTTTTGGTCTGCACCCCTACTTGTATGTAGATACTATTCTTTGAGGCAACTCATTTGGCTTCACTGTATGTAGATATGAGGTATCCATTTATTCAGTGTCTCTGCAGTTACATTGTTAAAAACAAAGTTGTGCTGTTTAACTTTTTTAAGCAGCTTAAAATAGTCACCGTACATGAGGCGGAGCTTACTTGCAACTTGAATATTTTGCTCGTCATCGAAGTTCGAGCGCAGTCGATACTTGCAACAGTGATTATTTATTCATTAATTAATTATTAGTGCTCTTTGTAATGGCGCAGGTAATTGAGTGAGTTTTGAAGTGAACTTTACCTACGGATTTTTTACAGAAGCAATTTCTTTTTCTTATTTATTTCATAAGCATGTGCATGTTGTTTTAATGTGTTTATTGAGAACTAGGTTCTGCCTGCGAATTCGCCCGCGTTGTAGTCAACTATATTATAAATCATACCCCTTGACTCTGGCAATAGTGTCGCCGGGAGGTACCCGAAAAAAAATATTTATCGTGATTTTATTGTAGAACTTTGTCGACGTGGTTAATACACATATCCATGCAAAGTTTCATCTTTCTAGCACTAACCGTTTGGAAGGTAAGCCGAGGACTGACGGACGTACGGACATGAAGAAACTATAAGGGTTCCGAGACGTCAACTACGGAACCCTAAAAATCAATCCTTATGGCTGATTTTTCCAACGCCAGATAATTTTATTCGAGGAATAATTTTGAATTTTTGACAGTTCTTCCATACAAAATCGACAGATATTTTTATTCGATAGATTTGATTTGATTTTTTAGATTTTTATAGATAACGAATAAAAATTATCTGTCGATTGAGAGGTCAGCCCTTAAATACTTAAGTAGAACGTTCAAGTACAAAATCAATCGCCATTCAAAAGAAACAATTTGCGAGTGAATGAACTATGTAAGTAATAAGTTAGAGAGATATTTTGTAATAAAATCGTTATATTTTCTTGTGGGAGTACGCCCGCGACCAATGAAATTCAATAAGAAAAAAAAAATAACGAAGGTAGCGGAGAGCGCATGTAATTTTTACCCAGACAACCTTGATGAATGTCACTTAGATTATTTATTTTTACATCTGGTTTCCTCGAAGTGTTGGGTACACATCTTTAGGACAGCCATATTATTTTTAGCTAGTTATTTTAAGACCTACGTAACAGGGGATGAGCCTTTTATCATTGAAACCGGGCACAAATCCAGTGAATGCTACTGAGTAATTCTAGATGGAAAAGCCCAATATCAGTTTGCCCAGGAATCGGCCATTTTAATAGAAGCAAAATAGGCTAGTTGCCTAAAAAAATCTAATTAGTCCGTCAGTTAGATTATCACAAAATATTGAACGCGTATTTTTTCTTTTGACAATTAAATTAAAAAAATTATGAAGATATCGCCCGTTAAAGTTCCGCATGACGTCACTTGCTTGCGACACTTTTGCAAGCAAGTGACGTCACGACCCCACACTCCCAAATTTTGACGCACTTTATCTTTGTCATTTTTATTACAAGCTTTTATTTAGTTTCACCTGTCCCGTAAGTCTGTCTGTCTGTAATCATATCTTGCAATTTAAATTTGATCCACTTCCCGGTTTCCAATTGAGCTGAAATTTTGTATGCATGTATAAATCGGATGACAATGCAATATTATTATGACATAGAGCTGATCTGATGATGGAGCTGAAAGGTGGCCATAGGAACTCCGTAATTAAACGACGCAACCCCATCGAGTTTGGGCTCATTTGATTCGTCTTGACGAGTACTTTGGTGCTAGATGGTAACCAGGGACTAAAGATGAACAGGTAGCTTAAGTGCATTAAACGCATATAACGGAAAAACACTGCTACGCGCTACGAACTACGCTGTAGTCAATCTCGCATCAAAAATACTAAAAAGTTAAAAATAAAATTAAAAGAAAAAAAAACTTTTTAAAAACAAGCTTTTATTACTTATTTGTACGTATTTATACATTGTGTTCTAAAAATGTTCTTTAATGTTCCATCAAAATGTAACACGCTTTTATTTATTTCTTATCAGGTTAAAATTATTTTTAGCTTTTTTGGTTATTTTTATTAATAAGTAATAAAAGCTGGTTTAAAAAAAAAAAAATTTTTTTTTGTTTGATTGTTAAAAGAAAAAATACGTGTCCATTATTTTTCTATAATCTAACTGGCGGACTAAATATAATTATTATTTTTTTACCCAGGAAACTACCCTATTATACTCCTCCCTGGATGTTGGCCTAATATTACACTGTTAGACAGAAATGAAGTCCGTCTGCATTACCGATTCTGTTTTCATGGAATGACAAAATAACCCTAATGAGTCTAGAATAATAGCCGTAAAGGTGACCGACGCGACGTAAGGCCGGCCATTATACTTGTGAGCCACCAATAAGTACTAATAACTCGGCTAAAGGGTTTGCATTATTTATTACATAACCAGCATGTTTGTGCATTGGTGCTCAACACGGAAGGACAGGTTGTTTTCAGAATGTGGTGCGTTTTTATTGCATTGCATATTATATATTGCCGTATTGCAATTAACCTACAAGTATTTTTGCAATGTTACGTAGAGATCCAAGTCGATTAGATAGTGTAACGGGCGGTGCTTTTACGTAGAAAAAAATTGAAAATAGCGTGTTTTTTTCGATATTTCCATGGTTACAGAAACAGCGACATTAAAAAAAATCGAACGGCAGGAAAACAAATCAACAACTAATTTTGCAAAAGAAACGAATTCTAAATAGAAAGAAAGATATTTTATTTATCGAAATAACTGATGTAACAAGGCATCGAACTAAAATAGTATCGGGGTAACAGCGTGCATATGATCATAACCACAATGCTTATTGTGGATAAATTAAATTTGAACTCCTCTATGGTGGCTGAGTTGTGGCTTATAAAGGCACTATTCTGGTTTACGAAAACCTCTTCATTCTGCACTTTTGACTGACACATGATGACTTCCTTTCAATGAGCTTCCAACTCGATGACACTCACTCAGAGAACGATTTAGATTAAATGCACACATGATTGACAAATGTTCGCTCAAGTGGCAGGGTCGCCATATAAGGACGGGACTTTAAGGAGAATGAAACATCTCAGATGCCGAGTAAATACTGATTATATTTGGTGTGTTGATAGGTCTTATAATGTACTCACACTGGTAGAACTTAATATACTTACCTATCTACTACATCACAGGACAACGTGTTCGAAGTAAACAAGATTTTCATGGCAGACATTCTTCGAACTCATTAATATTTGGCCATACAGAAGGCAGCCGATGTTCTTTTAGAGCAAAAGGTAATTGAAATAATGAAGTAAATACCTACTCGAAAATATACATCGAATTCAGGATTTTATTCGCCATCATATTCGAGTGCAATATTTAATTAACGGAATTCGACATGTTGAAATGGACCAGCAGTGCTCCATTACAGTATACATTACAGTATATTACAGCATGGAGTTACTGCTGTAGACTGATGACGATGATGATCTTCTTTCTAGATGTAACTATAGCAATGACGATAATAGAAGATTAGTATTGAGAACAACAATAATTGTTGGAAGACCTATTAAAAAAATAATAACAATATCCTCAATACAAATTTTCTCTTACATTGGAAGGATTTGTGGTTAACTAATAAGTAACAACCGCACGGGTCGATAGCCACGGTTGCTCCGTGGATTGGTGAGATGGTTACCTACCAAGGTTACTTACCAAGACCCGTGCCTCGGAAAGCACGTTAAGCTGTTGGTCCCGGCGGTCATTCGTGGATCTTTGACAGTCCTTACGGGTCGTCAGAAATCCGAAAGTCTGACAACCAGTCTTACCAAGGGGTATCGTATTATCCAGTAACTAGGTTGTGGCGGTCAGTTAGGTAGTCAGATTATGTAAAATACTGGTATTCAGCTGCATCCAATCCAATCTAACTGAGATTGGAAGCTGATCCCAATATAGTTCAGAAAAGGCTAGGCAGATGAGACACATTGAAGCCTGAATGAGCTTTATACGTAGAATATGGTTCCTCGCTAATAATCTATCATCTTTGTGAACGTTGGACGATAAGAGGATTTATTCACTAGAAATTTTAAAGAAAATTCACAATATTATACGTATTTTAGAGTCTCTTTGGCTGGAACCTCATAAAACCTTTTCATGCACGCGACTGACTAGTCTATGTGCTGAGTACCTATGTGCAAACAAGGCCCTTGGAAACTAGTTAACATGGCTTGTACAAATACCTATTAACTTAGTTCTCACTTGTTTCAATAAAAAGAAAGTAAATGTTGAGATTTGTTAGCTCGTCCAAAATCAGAACACGTTATTGTAAATAAAACTAACTTTGTGCACACAGACAGTGAGAATAAATCTAAAGCACGTCAACAGCAGAGAGGCAGAGGTAACTGCAGTTGTCGATGAGTGCCAACGGCAGTTGCGACACCCATCGTCGCCCGCGGTCGACGCTTCGGCCGTTACCGTCGGCAACGTGTCGCTACAAGTTACGAGCCCGTCTCGCCAGTAGAGAAGTGGTGGCCAGTGGTAACGACTCCGACTTACGAGGTCGTGGGTTTGTACCTAGCGCCTGGCTAGGTTTTGCTTTACTTACTTTGTGTAAACTACACTCGAGAGCAATGAATCCGGGTCACTTAAAGAATGTTAAAAATCTCGGAAACTAAAAATGATAGGTTAATGCAATAAATTGTATTTAATAGACAATGTAATACTCCTTAAATGAAAGTAAAAAATATATGAGTCACCATACATTTTATTAACACAAAATTACATAAAGAAAAAAACTGCTGATCTCTCCTTAAAACAAAAATAGGAAACATGAAATTTTTGAACTTTATTACGATTTTCTTGAATTTTAATACTTCGTATTGCCTCCTCGTGCTTCCATTACTGCGTTTACGCGGTTTGGCATGCTGTACACCAAGTTCCTTATACGATTTTGGGGAATATTCTCCCATTCCTCTGTGAGAGCAATTTTGAGCTCACGAAGCGTGATTGGGGGAGGGTTTCGTTATTTTACGCATCTGCCTAGCTCGTCCCAAGCATGCTCGATCGGGTTGATATCCGGGCTGCGCGCTGGCCACTCCATACGAGTAATGTTCATCTCTTGAAGGTTTCACAATCCTGCCTGTATGAGGTCGGGCATTGTCATGCATAAATATAGCATCCTCACCTAAATTGACCATAAATGGACCAACGTGATCATTGAGGATTTCTTCCACATATCTTACGCTAGTTAAAGAGCCGTTTTCTATGATCACCAGCTCTGTGCGACTTTCAGAAGAAATTCCGGCCCACACAAGTACAGACCCACCACCGTAGGCTACTTTTTCTTCGATGCATGCTTGCTTGAATCTTTCCCCTGGTCTTCGATACACTCTGTGTCTTCCATCGTGCTTGTAGAGCATAAATTTTGATTCGTCGGAGAACTTAACTTTTGACCAATCTTCAATACTCCAATTTACGTGGCTCTGGGCATATCTTAGTCTTGAAATACGATGCCCACGCTCCAGTTTAGGGCCGTTTGCAGGTCTAAGGGGTTTTAAGTTAGATTCAGCAAGCCGACGTCTTACTGTCCATGCACTTGGGTTACTTCCTCCGAGGCGTCGAAACTGATTTGTGAGTTCAGTTCCTGTGAGAAAGCGATTTCGAAGCATGGTGTTCACCAAGTATCGGTCTTCTCGTGCTGTGGTACACCTGGTTCTGCCCGTTCCTGGTCTGCGTAGGTTAGAACCAGTTTCTTCGTAACGTCGGAGAACTCTTTGTACTGTTGACAGCGACACACCGACAGTCCTGGCTGTATCGCGCTGACTCCGGCCGGTTTCCAGCATTGTAAGTATTCTGGTGCATTCTTCAGGCGTAAGCGACATAATTTCAGCTTGAATAATGAATATAGAGCACTATCAACATGGTTTATGTACCCACATAAATGACAGATTACAAACAAAAGCAAAACCAAATGCTGTAATTTCGTAGTTCCATCTTCGAAAGTGGCCCTTTTTCAAATTTGATTTTTTTATGATATAACTTTACAATAACTAAGAAGTTTTAATAACTTCATTTAAGGAGTATTACATTGTCTATTAAATACAATTTATTGCATTAACCTAGCATTTTTAGTTTCCGAGATTTTTAGGATTCTTCAAGTGACCCGGATTCATTGCTCTCGAGTGTATTTCATTACCACAGCTCTCGAAACGGTGAAGGAAAATATCGTGAGGAAACCGGCATACCCTAGAACCAAAATACAAAGACGCGTGTGACATCAACCAACCCGCACAGGGCCCGCGTGGTGGATTACTCGCTCTCATAGAGAGGGGGCCTGTGTTCCAGCAGTGAGAACATTATAAGCTGATTATGCCGTCTCGCCACGTCGATGTGTAACATTATATTATGACATGAAAATCAAAACACAGCGGACAGAATAAAATGTATTTATTATTTGTAGCGGCTATCTCCTGTGTTTATGGCACCTGTTCAAACTGAGATGTGAACGCATCATATTACGAACGGACGTCGGACACTCGATAAAAGCGTGGAAAGCGCGTAAAATAATCCAGACGAACTTATCCGAACACACAATATACATACATATAATACAATATATAGCCAGTATCGAACGTGCGTCAGCAATTTCACATGTCACATCCTCAACCTCTACACCAACTAAACTGTTGCTTACAGGTCTAAAATATTCTTATGCATTGTTGTTTATTTATAAACTGTTTGAAAAAATATTACAATAAAAATAAAAAAAATATTACAATAAAAATAAAAAAATATCTAGAAACCTATAAATAAAAATATATAAATTGAGAACCTCCTCTTTTTCTGAAGTCTGTTAAAAATACAAAACATGCTATGCGCATCGCGGGTTCGAACGTAGGTGCTTTCAAGGGGGGTACCCACATAGTGGAGCTGACTGTAGAATAGGAAATCTAGTTATGTTACAAAATGCCAAATAATTGAAATGCTACAATATTACAATATTCTGCTGATTGACTTTAAAATGTGGTACAAAATTAAAACGAATAAACAAAATAAGAGTGTTTTCTCTACGTGTTTTGTATCAATTCGTGGATTACCAAAACCACGGCTTCGTTTTAGTTAAACTCGTACAATTACCCAAATATTAGGACGCTTGGCTATTTCGCCTGGCTGCCTGCATTTCGTGACAATCGTATTCTTATTATTCTTACAAAACCAATGAATTGCTTATATTGAATCTAATAATAATAAAGCTTCTTCTTTCATTTGACAGTCGTTACGGGTCGTCAGAAGCCCGAAAGTCTGACAACCAGTCTCATCAAGGGGTATCGTAGTACCCGGTTAGACTGCAAGCTGACCCCAACAGAGTTGAGAGGGGGGGGGGGGGAGTTGTTGGCGGGGGGGTTGTTGGGGGGGGGTTGTTGAGTTGAGTTGTTGTTGTTGTTGTTGAGTTGGGCTTGGCAGATTTTGTTTGTTCTTTATATGCAACAAACCAAGAAAAACAAATGAATTGTTTACTTGAAGTTCTTTACAGTCTGTTTCATGGTTTTATTAAAACAGTACAAACAAATGATTTCAAGTCTTTAAATAACACTTTGGCTGGAACTGGTGTAAGCCTATGACTATGGTGCCATTAATCGCAACGTACAGTTCTAGACCAATTGGTAGAGGCACAGCAAATGGTTGAACAAACATCTAACTGTTCATATTCTACTATCGTTTCTTTATTGTTTTGTGAGCAAATATGAATAAAAAAACAACTTGTGGTATATTCTTCATATTCGTAAAAAATGTGTTACGTCTGTATACCCGAAGGAGAGGGGCTTGTGGCTAAATAATAACAGTCAATACAATATATTACAATCAAACAGATCCGCCCTGCACATATTTTTTACGACAAGTTTTTAATGTTATAACATAACTTTAAATACCCCTACGTCCCCTGTACCGTTGCATGCACCCATAAGCACAATGTATATTGCGCAAATTTTCACACCAAAAATAAAAGTTGTTTCCCAGCAATTATTTTTGTGCAACGTTACTTAGTTTGATGTACAGAATGCGTGATTGACGGCTAAGTGATGTGTCTTTTTACACCTTGTATATTTTATGGCGGGTTACGAAAATAGTATTATCAAAACCATACTATGAGTTAAACGCTTTTGAATTTTGCATACTTAACTGTACGGTATTTATGCTTGTGACCGTACACGACAATACTTCCTTGTTCCCTTAAGTTTAAAACAAATGCCAACACTCAGTTTTCAACCAGCTCCCCCTGTGAATACGTTCACCCTTTCGCCTATAACGTGTCATTATAGAATTAATAATTGAAAAATAAGTGGTGGTCATCAAACTGGCTTGCAAGTGTGCTGAATACCCCTCAACGAGGCTATTTGAAAATGAAAATATATTTTACATTTACCTGGAATTGCAACGCAAATCATTTACGTGTGTTTTGAAAACTGTTAACTAGGGACGCTTTACGCACTGTTTTGGGAACATCTTACTGGTGATAAATATGTTTTAACAATGTTCCATTTCTTATTTGTTTTTTGAGAGCTTAGAATTCAGTAATCATTATTGTACTGGTATTGGAGGATCTTTTATCATCATCATCTGCCTAGCCTTTTCCCAACTATGTTGGGGTCGGCTTCCAGTCTAACCGGATGCAGCTGAATACCAGTAATTTCCTTAGAGCGACTGCCTATCTGAATTTTAATCTATCTACCCAGTATTTACAAATACCACGAACATCCTGTGACATCTACCAACCCGCACTGGGCTCGCGTGGTGGGTTATGACCCAGTCCCACTCACAGAGAGGAGGCCTGTGTCCCAGCAGTGGGAACAGTATAGGCTGATTATGCTTACATGACGTAAAACACTGATATAAAAATTAAATCTTCACTCAAATTAAGGTTTTTACGATACCATTATCGAGTGGGTTTTCTGCAATGAACACTTTGTTAACTATTTGCATATGTTGATATTCTTATCATAGCGGCATTTTCTTCGGTTTGATCGACGTTTCCCTTTTTATATAGTTTCTTACTAGATATTATATTGGATTTTTTTACAGCCTTTATATTCCAGCTTTATTATAAGTATTCAGGCTGTAGGAACTTTGCTAGTAGCCCAATAAACATTTTACATACTATAAGATTTCTCAAAATATCTGGAAAACACGCACAAACGTAAAAGTTTTTTTTTTACAATTTTGCCTACTAATAGTAGTTAACCCTAAAATCACTTGAATCCTCCTAGAAGATATCTGCTGAATTTTATGATGTTGATACTCATTGCTCGGTGTAAGCGATGTAGCCTGTCGTTTGACAGTTAAATGTTGGGCAGTGGGTCACTAATGAAAAATCGATAAAGTTCGGTCAGAAGTCAAAACAAGTGACACTTTCCATGGTATGTTTTTTCCATAGTGTGATAGAGTGATCCTTTTTTAAATCGTCGGTAACCTTGCAGCAGTCAATTTCCTACTTATAGGGAATAGAAATAGCTTTCTTGTGGCGAGCCCTTTTGAATTATAAACTAGGTATTGTAGAGGGCGCGCGTCGAATGACAGGGTGTGTGCTCACGCTTAGTTAGAGCTGGTGTCGTGTACGATTTAGTATTTATGAGTGACACGGTACTTCCTAATCTAAAATTAGAATGAATATTTATTGGACAATATTTGTACTAAGTAGTACTATATTTTTTGGATCTTTTCACAGTTATAAGAAAATTTATCAAAAAATCGGAAATATTAAGAAGCGTGTTCCAGTATTGAGATTCCTGGAATGTATTAGAAGCGGCTTTTGTTAGCCCCCGGCCTTTTAGGGTGGCAAGGTTATGAGAATATTCGTGCCTCGCCACGTGCGCGCCTCGAAACGTGCCACGAACTCGTACAAGAAAACGCAGAATCGTAGCACATCTAGCATAACAAACTGTCTCTCTCCTACAGGATTTGAACGTTCTAACGTAGCATCCTTTGTCTAGAAATTACTTTGGAAAAATAATTTTGCTTCTTCTTAATAATCGCCATAATTTCATGAGAAAATGTTATGTTGAAACAAAACGCGAGCGTAATTTCTAGCTGTGTGCGCGCGGTAGAGGGCATGCGCGGCTCAGTCCCGTAGGGCAAGCAGACGCGACCGCTCGGCAGAGGGTGGAGACGCGTCCGGCGCGCGACATCGATCCTTACTTCCTCGTGCTCCGAAACTCAGTCGCCGACGGTCCGGCGACGAGCGTCAACATGCAGCCGCCACCGCGGAAGGTAAGTCCAACAACCCCACGGCCACACGACCTCATACAACTCCTTCCAAACCTCAGACAAACTTTCCAAAAGTGCCGCAGAACTGTGAATGAAGTACTTTCCTCAACGCGTCAAATTTCGTGTTGCGTGTTTCTGTGAAATTATATAACTTTACTGTTATGTTTATATTTTAATCACTGGGGGCATCGCTTGCTACAATTTTTGGGGCCAGATTTATTTATCATAAATTTTAAATTAACGATATCTTGGAGCGTGTGTAGTTAAATTCGTAATGCAACGTTGTTCTGATTAAATACCAAGCGTAGGCTGTGAGGATTTAATCAATAAACCCCTAATCTCATATAAACAGGACGTAGCGATGGTAAACACGGTCACGGAAAATATTTATAAAAAGAAACTGATATAAGAATTAGCAGTGTTCAAAATTCGGTAAAGAATAAAATCTGTACTGTATTCAGAAAATTAAAGAGAAATCTGACCGCAACGCTCTGACGTTTCCACGAAAAACGCGTGATATTTAAGTATAGTGAAAATAGAACATGGATCTCATATTTTGGAATATACAAGGGATTTCCGCAATACGTTTTGTTCTCCGAAACATTCATGGTTTTATTATAAGCCGATACGATAGATTGTCAAATATCTGTTTTCATTTGATAAAATTCGTGTCTATTTTCCACTTCATTCCATCGAAATAGGAATTGGAATCTGTGTTTACTTTATTTTTGGGGCAGTGAACAATTGAATCTTAGTCACTGTTTTTGTTTAAGGGGAGATTTAGTTTTCATACATAACCTGACCTTTTCGAAAAAGATTTTCTCTTTTCATGCGAGCCTTATTTATAAATGAGAAAAGAAATAGAATACGGTTCGTATGTTTCTGTTTCGGCTCACGGCTAGTACCTAACTAGAAGTTCCTCATAACCGGCCTCTCAGTATTAACTATGTACGAACCTGGTTAATTTGGGAAAACTTTCGATTAATAAGTATCATTACCTGTTCTTCCTAACAGCTATGAACGAACATGACTGGTGCTGAGAATCACGTTAACCTTATAAGGAGGCTTTAGATACAAACTAGTTTTAGTAGGTAGAAATAGGACTTAACTGAATTTTTCAGAATTTCTGTAAGGCAATAACGTACAAATTGTACAATTCTAGTAAGCTACTTATTGCTATTAAATAGCCCCAAATGATTAATTTAATCATAAAGTTTACATATAAACAACGAGAATTTTCAATTCTGAAATGTATTTTCTTCTCGCTATCGGATGCCTTCAAAAAGTACCTACGATACTCGTTACAAGTAGCCAACGCTGATAATAATCATCTGCCTAGCCTTTTCCCAACTATGTCAGAGTCGGCTTCCAGTCTAACCGGATGCAGCTGAATACCAGTATTTTAAATGGAACGACTGCCTATCTGACCTCCACAACCCAGTTACTGGATAATACGATACCCCTTGGTATGACTAGTTGTCAGACTTTCGGGCTTCTGACGACCCGTAACGACTGTCAAAGATCCAGGAATGACAGCCGGGACCAACGGTTCAACGTGCTTTCCGAGGCACGGAGAGGTCTCGCCAACGCTGATAATAAATATCTTAATTGCGGAGACCCTAAATTACGGCCACCGTGTACAGAGCACCAACATTATTTTATTTACAAACAAACCGCGACATAATTCATCGGTAACCGACAGTTTGCGTCATACTGTTAGACCGTAACTCGAATAGTAAGACTATTGAATTAGTAGATCCAATGAACGAGGGAACGACGAACTGCGGTCATTGATCGGCCCATCAGTAATAGGTAAATTGCAGTACGATGCGCTTTAGGAGCGACGCACACGTATTTGATTTGGCGAAAATATGACGCACAGCACAGATATAGATTATGTGTGGGTTTTTATGTCTGGAACACGCTCCAGGTATCAAACGGAACGTGAAACTTGTCACTTCCATAAAATAAGGATACGTTATGTAATTTAATTTATCTATTTAAATCAGACACAGTAGTAATCCATGTTTTTGTTAAAAAATATGCTAGTAGCCAAATGTTTAAATACATTCCGCAATAATACCTACTGTTATTTTAACTAAATTAAATAACTGAAGTACATGATATAATATTAAAAAATAAATGAAATCGCAATTATCTTTAAATTAATTACAATCAAGAAATACATTAAAATCAGAAAACAAGCCTATAAAATAAATAAAAATATAAATCACTCGACGAAGATGTATTTTCCTATCATGCTTCGTTTAGATGAAACATTATTTCCTTTTGATTCTGTACTCATTTCAATCTCATACGTTTTAAGACGTTATAAAAATATAACACCGTCGTCGGTTCTTTCCTTCTACCAAATATTGTAAAGGTCGTGTGTCCCTGAACTTTCTTCTGATAAATCTGTTTTGTATTTGTGTATTGTTATCACGCAGGAGCGTTTTCAATTTGAGCTAATATCAGCGGTTAGAACGGCAATATTCATGCTATTTTCCACGACTAAACTTGAATTTACCCAAAACGCATTTACTCTTGACGATCAATTATTAATAAATCGGATTTATAAATCATTGATGGAAGCCAAATATGGTTATTAAAAAAAAAAGTAACAGTAGCGCAATAGTTGCACAACAGTTGCAACACTAAATTAATGACCTGAAGAAAATTAACAGTGTTTTTAATAAAGTAATATGCTATTAATTATCGCTTCAAATGAAAATACTCCTGCATTTAATCATGGTGAAGTCTGGCGACAGCAGAGCAACAAATGAAAACCTTCTTTTTTTCGTCGGTTAAGAAATGGTAAGAAATATGGTCGGATGTTGCGGAACTACTGCTCCACAAATATTTCGTTCTACGTCAAAGATTCTTTTTTTTGTGTTTGTTTGCTTATCTTGCAATCAGTTTTTAAAAACTTTGTGCAGATGAGTTGTAGGAAGATCTAGCAGGGAAGAGTTATTCCTCATCAGGAGCAACTCTCTTATTAGTAATGCAGCAAGCGTCTTTTGAGTAATTAAAGTAAAGCGGACACCAGCTGGTATTGTGAGCTGAGCTGGTAAAAAAAAAGGATTTTTATATATTAAGGAAAACGATGTTATTCTTCACATATAATATTCATTTTTTTAAATTGATGTTGCAATTATATCTTTTACTCCAACTTTTTTTAAAACCCTGCAAATTTTAAGATTTTTTAAATGAATTCGTTCGAAATTAAACGTGTTCACGATTAAAAGGCCTGGTAATGGATGATCATTTTAAATGAACACAAACGGCGCAGACGGTTATCGAAAATATTAATCGACAACTTAAAGGAAAAACTGCTTTGACGCTTGTTAATCAACTAATTATAATCATAATTATCATACATCTTTATTCATCTCAACATCATATTACAGGCACTGGTTTATAAAATGCACAGTATTAAATAGAGCAAGGTGTGAGGTAGGGCACTCTTAGATAGGACATGTTAATTTACAAAACGGTTAGAATAAAGATATTATATAATAAAAGTCCGAAATTGCAATTAAGTAAAAGCAGCACCAAATTAAAAGAACTTTATTAAAAAAAATAGTTCTTTATGAAACTGCGGAAAATTGCAAATTAAATTGTCTGATATCTAATTTGACATATACAACATATAATTAATTATCAGTTTGAAAGCAGTGCGTACCGTTACTACTAAGTACTAGGTTACAAAATTCAGAACGCTTAAAACCGTTTACCCATCAAAATTTTACGAAAACCGGAATCATTTTCTACCGCTTAGACCAAACGTGTTTACGTAGCTCTCGATATAGGTACGTATGTACTTCATCTATCGGTATCGATAACATCTGTTAATACACCCTGCATCGCGCCTGACCCTCTGTCAGTAATGGCCAAGCGAAACCCAGCTGTTATTCAATTAACTACAACTCTCAGCGATGCGTAGATGAATAATTTCCATCACGGATAGCGGTGGGCTACCGGGCGAGCGGGTTACCGGGCGAGCGGGTTACCGGGCGAGCGGGTTACCGGGCGAGTGGGTTACCGGGCGAGCGGGTTACCAGGCGAGCGGGTTACCGGGCGAGCGGGCTACCGGGCGAGCGGGCTACCGGGCGAGCGGGTGACCTGGCAAGCGGGCTACCGGGCGAGCGGGCTACCTGGCGAGCGGGATACCGGGCGAACGGGCGACTGGGCGAGCGGGCTACCGGGCGACCGGGCGAGCGGGCGATCGGGTGAGTGGGCGACCTGGCGAGCGGGCCAGTTGAGATCGGGTTCTAGGAAACTGCAGACGCCAGACAGTAAACGAACCTCAATTACTGGCTTAAATTTAATCACTCCTGTTAAAATGTAGGTAAGCCAATTTAACTATAACCTCAGATAAATTGGCTTCAATTTTAGCAAACGTGATAACTTTTCTTTATTGACATCTTGTATGTGATCGGACTGCTCAGTCAACCAGGCTGCCTCGTTGGTTTAGTGTTAGCAAATGTTACTGCTGAGCACGAGGTCCTGGGTTTGATTCCCAGGTCGAGCAAAGTGTTATTGGGTTTTTATATTAGGAATTTAGAAGTCTGGATTCGTGCTCGGGTGCTGGCAAACCGGCTCGGCACTATTACAAACAAAAAAAATAAACTTTGAAGTTAGTATTTTCAACATACACCCCGAATCTGACCTGCAAATTGAAGAAAACGTAAGAATATTTGAATGTCGCGGGCTGCCCTGGCACTTAATTAGTTACACTAAGCGCTACAAAAGAAACCCTAACGTGCGATGGGATGATGGCATCAAAAGTATAGCTGGACCAAAATGGCCAGTTATAGCTAAAGATCATAAAATGGCAATCTTTGGAAAAAGCTCTCTCATTGGAAAATATATTGAGGGGGTTTCTTTAACGCAAAAGTTTATACTTACAATTTAAAACTTATTTTTAGAAATATTGCTACTCAAGAATATGAAATAAAAGGGTTTTAATTTATATTTATTAATTTAGGTACCATGTATTGTGTTAATGCAAATAAAAATAGTCATAAATAAGAAAAGGACTTGAAATTTGTATTTATTTATTTATTAATAACCAACTTATATTAACAGTTTGCACACATACAAGTTATCAGTCAATATTAGTAATTACACATGTCATACAATCATAAAAATAGGTTAATTAGTCAAATTAGGTTAATTTTTAGGCTACTCTATAAGTCACAATTCCGGTAGGCCATAATCAAATTCCGTAATGTATAATGCATTCAGGCAGGAATCCGACTGGATGTGATGTGTCGAATCATGCGTTAAGAGAGCTAACGCCACGCAGGGTCAGTCGCTGTGAGATAATGCAGTTATGCTCCTGTCGTCATGGCCAGTCTATAACGGCCGTCATGGAGATCCCATCTATCGGTCGGCCGTATTTACTCGACTCTACGGTGTCAAAAAACAAAAAACTAATTAAATAACTAATCCAAATGGGATTGCCGTCGGTTTGTGGCCGTTTTTATGACTGTGCCGGTCGGTTTCCTAAAAAACCTAAGCTTTAGGGGGGTGAATTTTTAATTTCACGAGCTCCTCATTTTCGAATTTCCGAATTGAGAATTAAAAAACCCGGGTTTCCATAATGTAAAAAAGAGCGAGCTTTTGGTGTTCCAATCACCAGGTCATAAGGTCACCCATGTTACCACCCGTCCTAATATAGACGGTGATTCCCTACGCAGAGTTTCGCGTTTCAAGTACCTGGGCCACTGGGTCTCGGATGACCTCTCAGACCACGAGGATATTGAGAGGGAGCGCCGGGCGTTGGCTGTCCGATGCAATATGTCGGCTCGCCCTGTCGCCCTGCGCGTTCAGTATAACGATACATTTAGAATGCTGATGCGGCTGCCGAGGCACTGCAGCGGGTCGGGCATGTTTGCCGACACTCGTAATGATAGCTTTCATGCCATCCTCAGAAAGAGAGCGGCGTCATTGCTCAGTCGTGCCCGCGGCAGTGGCAACAGCATTCTTAGCGTTGTGGCTGGCAAAATTTACAGTCAATTCACTAAGATATGACTGATGATATGATAATTATTACATATTTCTATTATTTTGCTTTATGATTTTAATGAAATTCTTCATTTTAATTTGTATTCGTTATAATTAATTTAAAGATAATAATAATAATAATAATAATAATATATTTATTCAAAAAATTGTAAGGCATGAAAATTAGTACAGTTTTGCTTAAATGTAAATTATATTCCTAAGACTTACGTGCCTGAACTAGGTAATCCTGTGTTTCAGGCGTGAAGAGCTAAAATAGTCTTTAAAAAAAAAACCAAAAAAAAAAAAATGAAATGAGAAATGATGAGATGAAAAATTTAAAAATCATTGCGATTTTGGCTAATGAATTTACGTTACAATTTGGTTTTATCTATTCTGGTTATATAACGTTAGTTTTAGTTATACTCAATTTGCTATAGGTACGCTTATATGGTCCAATAAATAAGAAAATAAAAACAATTCTTCAGTTCTTTCGATATAAGTCGACGTCGTAGTATTATTTTGGCATGTATTTTTATCTTTGGTTACTAACATAATTTTTAATTATACCTACTAACATGATCACTGTGTCTGAATTAAATAAATAATAATAATAATAGCTTATCATAATCACCCTATATTATGTCCCACCGCTGGGACACAGGTCTCCTCTGTCAAAGCGAGTCGACCGTCAGCCACCACGCGGCCCCAGTACGGGTTGGTAGATGTCACATGTCTTCGAAATTTTCTAAGACATGCCGGTTTCGTCACGAGGTTTTCTATCGTGGTAATTAAATAATTTACCCAAAGTAAAACGCCTATCTGGGTTGGTACCTACAACTCGTAAGTAGTAGATTTACCATGAGCCACATGATCCATAGACGCCAAATAAGTACAAAACCATAGGATAGCAGACCAGTCGGTGTGTAGATTTGTGAGCTTTGGGATAATATGTGCCGATCTGATTATGTGGCGGCGACGCGACGTTCGGTTGCGCCAGCGGAGCGATGACCGTGGGCGTGACGACGTATAAGTTTTATCTACGATACATGACTGAAGCCTATGCACCGATTTCTGTCAGTTCCCGAACGGTATAATCTCTCATTGTTTTTCCATAGTTTAGGTACGATATGGATTCCCGGATAGCATAATATTAAAAAGAACAACTAGAAAATGCTCGTGAAGAATTCGAATACTTTCATTCAGGCAAAAAAAAAAAAAAATGGGTTTTATCCAGCTGCATTTTATGAATTGAAATTGCGGGAATATTTTAAACTTACATATTAGGAATATCAGTTTGCATCGTATTTTATGCTCTCATTTGTGAAATATGTAAGCGGATTGAATCGTTTCAAAGAGATTATCAGCGTGGGCAGTGTGGGCACGCCGCGTATGACCTTTCATTTCACTATCGTTCCCTTGATCATTACTCTTCTTAATTATCCGGCTTTTAGATGGAGCCGAGCAATTTTGGACATTCGCTTATCTAGAGGTCTCGTCTAGATTTTCACTCACTCTTTTGCCCCAACTCAGCTAGTTTTGAAACCGGGGCTTATTCAAATTCAAATTTCTTTATGGAGTAAAGTTTCGTTCTTGTCATCATCTGCCTAGCCGTTACCCAACTATGTTGGGGTCGCTGACTGATGGTCAGACTTTCGGGCTTCTGACGACCCGTAACGACTGACAAAGATGCACGAATGACAGCCAGGACCCACGGACTAACATTTAATGATTTTATGTTTTTTTGATTATGTAACCTAAGTATATGAAGTTTCTCTGATATAAATACTGGTACTCAGCTGCATCCGGTTAGACTGGAAGCCGACTCCAACATTGTTGGGAAAAGACTAGGCAGATTGCTATTGGAGTTTTAACATAACGAGCTGGCATTTTTTTGGCCCAAGAATTGAGACTGTTAGCTTATATATTGTATAAATATTTACTTGGAAATTGAAATAAAAATGTAGGTAACGTGATTAAAATAGTCGCTGTATCTCCCAACAATGCACATGATATTATCTTTTTTCTCACTAGTCTCATATCGGCACGTGCTATTTAAAGAGCTGTTCACGCCGTTGTGAAGGCAAGCTAGGTAGCTGACCACAGGGTGACAGCGTCGGTCGAAGAGGCTATTTAAAATACGCCTTTATAATGTGTTATATTTTCATAGACATAGTGATTTTACCTCAGTTTTGCTTTGAAGCCCAGTCGTAACGGCCGCGACTTATGATTTGTACCCAGTTTAGATTTTTTAGAACCCAGCAAGGCGCTTTACTTTGTGTATATTATTTCATCACCACTGCTCTCAAAACGGTGAAGGAAAACATCCTGAGGAAACCGGCTTTTCCTACAACCAAAAATTCTAAGAAATGTGACATCTACCATCCCGCACTGGACCCGCGGGGGGGATTACGGCCTACACGGCGACGCAGGTCTCATCTCACCGAGAGGAGGCCTGCGTCCCAGCAGTGGGGACATTATAGGCTGATTATACAATAATTGCATGCATCCAAGAGATTTTAGTTGAAGTGTTCAAACATCATGATTGAAAAGTTGCCTCATAGAGTCCATAGAGATGCTCTAATGCTCGGTTCCTATAAACAAAAACGAATCGTTTTGCTTACGAACGGTAGCATTTTTTACTGTCAAACTGAGCATATAAACAGTAGGCCAATTCTCGTAATTTAAAACGTTCAAAATCTAGTCGCAGTCTCATCTCAGCGACAAACAAATCAGTAGGCTAGTTTGACCTGTGATATCTACTGCCATAGATTTGCATAGTAGACTAGGGTTTATCCAAAGCTATGAGGTCTTTGCTTCATTATTGGTAAAGATACAGGAGTCCTAATTTTAACCAATAACAGTCCATAAATTATAGAAATCGACCATAAGACACCGGCTGTTAGAAATCGGTCACCAAACAGTCAGAAAATAGGAAAAGAACTCGACTGCTGAGAGTGAGGTTCTGTTTTTGAACCGGGGTTGGGCATAGTGACATTAGAACATTTTCAGTAACAATCACAAGTTACAAATGACTTAAAAGCAAAATATAACCGGCAAAAGGTGGGTGTCCTTACACCACTACCTCACCCACACACACACAGGGTACACAGGCGCATTATAATGTACGTACCGTAAGTACGTAAAAGAAATGAGAAAATGTTTTTCTTATAATCTCAAGATCCTCAACAGTATGCTAAGGATTCTTAACACTAGAAATAGAGGTATAAGTAGTAACAATTTTACAAAGAATTTTTCATATAACGTTTCTGCTTTCGCTGGAGCACAATAGAAGTTTTCTCGAGGTATGACTGCTTTCATATGTGTACTTAATAGTTTAATAAGTTTTTTACCTTTAGTCGGTTTCTGAATTGAGAATTCGAAGTTGAGATTTTGGCAAACTCTACTTTACTTACTATTACTTACTTAGGGCCTTAGCACACCTCCGCCACTAATATAATGATGGGAAACCGCTTTCCACTAATAAAAATTACTTATTATGTCGCGATTGGAGTAGCGGAACATCATAAGAGTCCGTTTAGTTGTGTGTACTTAGTAAATACAGTATAGGTCTACTTCCGAACTCTTTGATTAGTTTTTCCGTAAAATCAACATCCATTGTACAAAATAAATAAGTTTCGCTTTATAAACTGATCGTCTGCCACAGATACGTGCGAAACATACGCGGTACCGCAACAAAATACTGGGCTGACCGCGGACGTGGTTCTGGAAGCCAGAACCACGTCCGCGGTCAGCCCAGTATTTGAGAGTGCATCTGCGAAATCCCGCGAAAAAAAAAATCATAATCAAATCTGTGCGTTAGGACAGGCAGTTTCGCTTCTGTATCGCTTGTCCTACAAGTCATGAATTACTGCAGTTTCGCGGCTATGGTTTCGAGGCGGAGATGTGATACCCGTCTAAAGTCCGAGAAATTCAATTTTTTTTTGGAAAAAAGTTAAGAAATTTAAATATCGTGGTCTGGTAATATAGAAGAAATCGCCGAGTTTGAGAAGTTTAACTTCAAATGACATTGCTCATGGATGTATGAAATCCCGTACTATGCTGCATTAAAGTCAATCGTTTTTTTATAGACTACTTTTAGCATATTACCTCCTACAAAAGTTCTTTTTGTAAACAAAACCCGGATTTTGGAGATTTTCAAAAAAATCGAAATAACCTGAAAACTGGGCACTTTATTTTGTTTGACATGTCATACAAGAATGGCCATTATTGCTCTGAAAAAATTATAATCGTTTAAATAAAAATTATATTCTATTTTATTCTAAGTAATAACAGCCGCACGGGTCGATCGATCAGGTTAAGCTACGCTTGCCGCGGTTGGTCCGTGGATGGGTGACCATTTTCACATACCAAGACCCCTCCGTGCCTCGGAAAGCACGTTAAGCCGTTGGTCCCGGCTGTCATTCGTGGATCTTTGACAGTCGTTACGGGTCGTCAGTAGCCCGAAAGTCTGACAACCAGTCTTACCAAGGGGTATCGTATTACCCAGTAACTGGGTTGTGGAGGTCAGATAGGCAGTCGCTTCATGTAAAATACTGGTATTCAGCTGCATCCGGTTAGACTGGAAGCCGACCCCAACATAGTTGGGAAAAGGCTAGGCAGATGATGATGATGATTCTATTTTATTCTAGTTATTTTTAATTAATGTAGAATCGGAAAAGTATAATTTTGTTACATGTTTTTTGAAAGACGTGATCATGACACTTTCAAAAGTCAAGGTTATATTAATCATATCATTTGAAACGGAACGTCATGTAAAGGGAATGCAAAAATCCCCGACGCGTAATGTCGTAAAAACTTATGAAAATAATTACTATAATATTTTGATTTTTATGCTTGACACTTTTGGTCATTGTCCTTTCAATTCTGAAACCGAGTGTTTTACCTATGAATGGGTTTTTGTTACTTTTATTTTACAAATCCCTAAACACACCATCGGACGACGGTATACGGCAATGCGCCACTGATAGGGTGAAAATGTTCACCCTGTGTAATGATATAATAATAATAATAATAAATAGTTTATTTTCTCCACAATAATACTCTTAATTGTTACACTTATTTCTACGGTGACATATAGGAGGGGCATTATATTGTGGGAGACTGGTGCCTAAACTAGGCTCAAGGCCTTTAAATTTTAACAAATTATGTTATTATGACATGCTTACATTTTTTTTTTTCAGTATCAGGGTGGGAGTGAGTTTGATATAATTATATTAACGTTTCCAATTCACGATCATTATGCATACAACCAAGGAGTGGAACTCCTTTTCAGATTCTGCGTTTCCCGACAGCGAAACCAGCGGGGTATTTGTATTGCACATTTACAACCAATGCCTTTCATTTCGACAGTTCAACGACATTCATTACGTTATTTACGTTGTCAGGCAGACGAATTTTTCAAACATACATGAAGCAGTTTTCTTCTAAATCCATCGGATTGTGATAGAAAGTCTGTTACACAATTGCGGTGCTGGTCTGGAGTCTTGAAGTCACGTAGATATAGGCTTATTCTAGCCGAGGGTGGACCATTGCAGCAGACATCACTCCATCAGATGAGATAGTGGTCGATTGTCATCCAATCAAACATAGAACATAAACCTTCGGAAAGGTATTAGTTGATTGGTCCACCCACTTTCAATCCATTCTTAGAATTGCATCGTGTCTAGCAGCAGCATCCTCCGTTCGAAAACAAACAGTCCGATGATATTTATTTTAGCAGAAATAGAAATGTTTTCGAAAGTAAACGAAGCTAAAGGAGTATGTGAAGTTCGAGAAGGTAGCGGTCTGTAGTTTCTGTCATTTGAAGAGGGCGTATGTGTAAATATTTAGTGCTTCTCGTTAATTAGTGGGAGACATTCTGTATTACTGGTTTATTACTTATTATTTGTATTTGGTTTACGTTTTATTTTATTTGTTTTGTCATTTCCTCCGGCATGAAGGTCTGAGACGTGCTACACACTTGTTCTTGTCGGCAGGATTTGACAAAGCCGGGTGGCAAAATTTACATTCAATTTTAACGCCCGACCCGTGCCGAACCATACTACTCGAACATGTCTGTAGCACCCCCTGCACCCCTTGTAAGAATAGATCATGACGATAAAATATAGCATAAATGTGACTGTTTAGGGTGCGCTGCACTTAGGCACCAATATTTTAGGTAGTATCCTTAACTATCACTAAACGCTAACGTTTTTTTCACCCTGTGCTGCGATGGGATTAAATGCATACAGCTATCGTTTAACGTAAGACAAATGACATCCTGTGCGGGCAGCCGCACGGACCAATCAATCGTGCATAGTCTTCGTCGCGCGTCGTGCCGTGTCGTGCTGCCCACATTGTAAAGTGAGCGCAGGTGCTCTGTGGCCGGATTATAGCCGTGCTTCAATGCTTGTATGTTATCCACCTTATAATCTGTCCTCTGTCATTCAATAATTTATTCCAGCAATGTATCATAGAGTGTATTGTTAGTCAATGATTTCCTTGGAGTATAGAAGTTGAAGGTTGAAATACTCGAACTCGAATTTCGCGGTGCGTGTTCCGACACATCATCTCGAAAAGCTCCTCAAGGAAGAGTTCTGGCCGAAGGGTGTTGTGTACCGCCGGTTTCGTGATCGGCTACATGACACCAGTCAGCGAAACATGACGCAGACACTTCGTGTGCGTTAGTTAGTTTTTTAGTGTGATTATAATGTTGTATGTATTTATAGTATTTTTAAGTTATATTAATATTGTCTTGTACATATGTGTTTATAGGGGCCTCGATGCCTGAAATAAATGGATAAATAAAATAAAATAAATACACATGCCTAAAAAAGCATGCATAATAAATACAGATTACTCTCTCTCGGTCTAGAATTCTAATACTTCTTTTGTGTACACGTGCTTTTATTGTACTAGGAAGCATCTCGAAATGACCATGCTTTCTTATGAATGTAGCTCCCATGAAAGTTCTGGTGCAATCACTCATTAAAGGTTATAAGTAACGCATTAATCTCTATTAAGCGGGTTGAAACTTTATAATCTCATCCCTTTTTAACACGCTTTCGCTTCACTCGTAACTAAATAACGAACAATGTAATAAAATCTTAGAAGTAAATTTTAACCTACTTCTAATTGTCGTATCGAAATGAAACTTTGTATGTAATTCGGATGACAAAACTATAATTTGGTATCTTGGAGTTGATGTGATGATGGAGCCAGGAAGTGAATAGTGGAACTCTTCAGTCAGCTACTAGTAATCCCCTCGAGTTTGTGGAGGGAATTTACGAAACGAAACGGAAATTACCTATACCCATTAAAGAAACGGGTTTTTGTTAATATGTCGAGTTCAATATTGTACGGTGGTACGGAACCCTTCGTGTGCGAGCCCGACTCGCACTTGGCCGGCTATTTATTCCGTTCCTCAGTTTATCAGATAGTATTCCATTGTTCAGAAATAGTCAAGATATTTCCGTCACTGGTTATAGATTGGCTGATTGACACATAGTGAACAGTCAGAGCATAACTAAGACCCAAAAGCACTCGAAATCATAGAGAAGGTCGCAGCTAAAACTAGTGTTCTAAAATTATTCAGGCACAAATCAGTCGCCATTTAGGGAACAAAGCAATTCCCGGTTGGCAGTCTTGGTTAAAGCTTATGCATTTCTGATAGTTGAATGGAGTGCGTCAAGGAACTATTCTTGGCCTCATACCATACGACGTATTAACTATGATAGAAGTGAGACTACCGTTGGCAATTATCTCGCACACAAATGAGGCTAGATTCAATGGAAAGCTTTTCTGCCTAATCTGATAAAATAAAGGTAGGTAGACAAATATTTAAAAAAAAAAACGTTTGCTTCTCGAGACGCCTGACAGAAGTGACAACTTAAACTAATCTATGGTATACGTCTATCACACACTAAACACTGAGTAGAGAGAGGGGGAAGCGTCTGTACGAAATACGACTAGCGCTGTGGGTTAGAGTGAGAGAGGAAGAGCCTGCCTACTGCTGCCGTATGCATGAGAGAAAGGGAAGCCAGACGACTGGCGCCGTAACGCGTTACGTTACGAAGCGGTTTATCCCTCCCATAAGAAGTTATCACTTCAAAAAGTAATCGTGGAGTTTCTTGTCGGCTCTTCTCTACAGGACACTACCAATTGGAACCGTGCACCTAGCTTCTGACGTTTTAAGTGCCCATGTAGGTTTATGTGAAATAAAATATTTTGATTTGATTTTGAGGTATTGTCAGGTTCGGGGCTCTGATTCGATGAAAGGAAAGCATATAGACATTCAACTAAATAAAAAATTATCAGAAGAAAGCACTCTTTAGTACCCATATGAAATGCACCCAGCGCCTGCGCACGAACCTGGCTGTCACTTATTTTCTATTATAAGTATAAAATTGTATTTATTTTATTTATTATTTTCGGGAAACTTACAGCTATTACAATATGAAATTGAAGGCCGTTTACAAGTTTCACAGTACATACTCGTAGTAGTACACGATCGATTATTACAAACTAAAAATCATTTCGACGCAAATAATTCATCATGATCATAAGCCTATAACAGTCCACTGCTGGACATAAGCCTCTCCTATTGCACGCCATTTAACTCGATTTTCGGCAACGAAGCGAACGGTAAAGAAGCTTTTCACCATCAAATGCTTAAGCCGAGAAACACTGGCTAATGAATGTATCCAAATCATGTTCACTAGACAGTTTATTAAAACTTCTGTTGCCTCTGTTTTTATTAACCTATTAAACATTCGCGGAGGTTGGTTGGCAACACCATACACATTTACTTTCCCTACTATGCGGACTATTATTATTATTATATTAACTTTTAATCAGTCAAATAGTATCGTGAGTTGATTAAAAACTTCACAATATTGAGATACTTAGATACCTTAAAAAGTTTACAGAATCTCGGCCTTTTGAATTGTGGAACATCTTCCGGGGAAATACTTGTAGCTAAAAGCTTTGGCTTACCATCCAAATTGTGTTTACTTTTTTCTTAGTTGTTCGTAACTTTGATACCGGTCTACCCAAGTTTTAAAAGCTGTTAAAATAGTGTACTCTGTAGTCAAATTAATCTTTAGAATATGTTTCTACGCCATTTATATGTAAAAATCCCGAGCATTCATAAAGCTTTATCTAAATTGTAAAATTGAAGAGCTAAAATGATATTTGACTATGCTGAAAATATATCCGTAAGAAAATCTCTATATTTTAAAATAACAGCACGGTAAGGGCTGATTTTTCAATCTACAGATATTTTTTATTCGTGGAATAAAATTGACGTCTGTACGGAAGAACTGTCAAAAGTTCAAAATTATTCCTCGAATAAAATTACCTGGCGTTGGAAAATCATCAGATCAGCCCAAGTTAAATAACGGCATGCTTATTAACCCATCCATTATTCGTCTTCTTTTAAGCTAGATTACCTTTTTTTCTAAGCCATGCCACTGGCCACTAGAATATTGCAAGCTTATTATAAAAGTTAAATAGCTGGACGCTCAGATAGCCGCTACAGTTTTAAAACCACATTATTCGTGGGTATACGTTATGATGTTTCTCAGCTTGTGTCTTAGTTCCAATATTCCTATCTATCTACTTATATCTATACTAATAATAAAGCTGAAGAGTTTGTTTGTTTTTCTGTTTGTATCAATGCGCTCTTTAGAACTACCAGTCGGATTTGACCAATTATTTTTGTATTTGATAGCCCAATTCTTAAGAAAGGCTATATATAGGCTATTTAACATCACGCCTGGACTTCTAGGAGCCGAAAAAAAAAATAAGAAAGAAAGAAAAAGTATTTATTGCGACTCGTACAGGATCATAAATTAAACTAAAGAAAGTTTAAAATAAAAATAAAAGAAATTATATAAAAAAGTAACAAAAGGAAAAATGAAACAGAAAGTCCTGTACGAGGCCAAAAGGCTCCTATCCCAGCATGATGCTGCGACATTAAAAAAATAAATGTCGCAGCACTGGTATTCTGATAGGGCCCGCTGTGATGTCACGGGCAATCACAGAAGAACGCTAAGCGTAAACGAAGTAATAGTTCGGGCAGGTGATACGATGCGTCGGAGTCGATCCGGGGAGCAAGAAATTTTACGCGAACGAAGTCGCGGACTGAAGCTAGATAAAAATATGCCGTATAGTTTTGCATTAGTTACCTAGTCAATCCATTTCTGACTTCTTTTTAGGGTTCCGTAGTCAACAAGGAACCCTTATAGTTTCGCCATGTCCGTCTGTCTGTCTGTCTGTCCGCGGTTTAGCTCAAAAACTATTGATACTAGAAAGTTGTAGTTTGGCATGAGTATACACGTTAATGACGCCGAAAAAGTGGTAAAATAAAATTTTGAAAAAACACAATTATTTAGGGTACTTACCTCCCCTACATGTAAAGTGGGGATGATAATTTTTTTTTCGTCCTTCCCATAGTATGGGATATCGTTGGATAGGTCTTAGGTCTTCAGAAATATTAGAGGTTTGGGAAGACCGGTTTTTGATTAAGTTAACCGTTCGTGACTTATCAAGCTTTAAAGTACCAATTTTCGTTAGAGTCAAGTGTCCCTCCCCTCTACCAACTTCTCTCTCTCGGTTGTACTTAGAAATTCAAATGTCACGGCAGTAGTACCTATATATAAGGACGTTTAAAGGAAAACTATCACACTTAAGTGGGCTTTACAAGTTTACGAGTAATAGTCGACCAATTGCATTTGACTCGAAAATTACGAACAACTCCATACACATGTCGATAGATGGCGCTAAGCGTCAATTGTGTCGTAGTCGACTATTAGTTATTAGTAGTTAGTGGTTCGAAACTATCAGTCAGCGAATACAACCCGCACTTGGTTGTTATAAAAACTACGGAACCCTACACTGCGCGTGGCCCGACACGCACTTGACCAGTTTTTTGTTCTAAAGAGGACGCTGTTAAAAATGGAACGCTACTCTAGAGCTGTCTAGGTAAATAATGGCTGTCACTTTTTTAGATTGCGCAATTCATTCATTGGTGTTACAGACCGTTTCTGTTCGATAAAAAAAGGTATTTTGCATGGAATTAGTATGTACTTTAAAGTTTTTGTAACTAAAACCATAACACACGTTAACGTAATATAACGACATAACCATTGGGCAAGTTTTTAATAATTAGGTACACAAACTCGGCGATGCTATATTTCCTAGTATGTAAAGATTTTTGTCTACATATTTACATTATCGTTCATTACAGCTCAATTTTCCTAAAACGAACGTAAGTTTTCCCTGTGGGTGGGTTTTTGAAGTGGGTTTTTTGAAAATGTTACAGCAGGCAATTACAGTAACCTGAAATTTCAAATCAAATACATTGACATCAAACAATACAATAGTTTAGGAAACGTTTCAGGACATCCGTACTTCACAATGTGTCCACCGTCCCTTTGAAAGATACGGCTTCAGAAGCGCATCCAATTTCATTTTACCGCGAAATCGAGAAGCCAATAAAACATAATGATGCGTTTTTATCACAACTGTCTCGTTCAGAGAACATTCATATTTTGAAAAATAACGGTTTGATGTTGCTTTTATTGGTCACTGCGTCAAAAGAATTGTTCATTCAAGTTCTATGTTTGAAACGGGACAGTAAGGGCCGGTACCTTAACCGTTGCAGCTACAACAGAACGTTCTAAGGAGGCTAACCTTTGAGTATTGCTTCGCAAATTTTGGAATAGTGGTACAGTCAGCTCAAACAACTCAGCCTGTTGCAGTCCACTGCTGGACATACGCCTCTCCCAGGGTGTGCCACAACAACCTGTTCTTCGCCTTCCACACCCTGTCTGTCCCAGCCACCTTCTTTAGGTCCTCCGTCCATCTAGCTAGGGGGCGTCCCACATTACGCTTGCCGATACGCGGACTTCCCACGCAATCAGCTAGAGAAACGTCAATTCTCACGTTTTATTTTTATGATTGGCATCATGCAGTTTCTTATTAAAAACATTTCTGAACAAACAGAGGTTAGAGTACTTTAGCCTGTGTTGACCTACTGGTGGGCAAATGCCTTTCCCTTCCATCCAATCTGAAGAAATAAATAAAATGAAAATCTCTAAGTCATCTAAGAACGTTTTCCTGTAGCTACAACGGTTAAGCTTTAACTACCCTGGGTTACATTGAGCTAACTGTAAAAGTAGTCAGAGATTGTATGTGTGACGGCAACGCACTGGCCAATAAAGGTAATAAACGTTTCCTAGAAGATCGTTACCGTCATATACAGACTATATAAAGACGTCCCGTGAAGTTCTACTCTCGCTTCGTTATTGATTATGTCCAAAATTCCTTTTAATCAGAGGGGCAATTCTCGTAATTTTAAGAACGTTCACAGTCTGATCTGTCTCAATCTGTCAAAAATACTTCTAATTTCACTACATTTTGACTAGTTTTTGACATTTGTTTGTCGCCGAGATGAGTTTGCTTTGCGACTACATTTTGAACGTTTTGAATTACGAGAAAAGAATTCTGGTTCCATTTGAAAACGAATAATTTCCAAATTATTTTTATTTCTAACGGCAACTAAGCTTTGTTTATAAATGAAACTAAATACTCGCTTCGATATTGTTTATGTCCAATATTTATTTTATTCAGGCTTCATAAATGAAAAACAGATAATACAATTTTCTATCTAAGTATTCTTGGTAAATGAAACTAAATACTCGCTATGTTGTTATATATGTTTGACATTTTTTCATTACATATGACTTAAACATAACTGGCGAAATGTGGGTGTACTATAGATACATCTCTGCCCAACTCTTCGGGAAAGCAGCGTAAGCATAATCAGCCTATAATGTTCCCACTGCTGGGACACAGGGATCCTCTCTGATGGGAGGTGCCCTACTTCACCACGCGGGCCCAGTGCTTGTTGGTGGATGCCACATGTCTTTGAATTTTTGGTTCTAGGACATGCCGGCACTATGTTTTCCTTCACTGTTTTGAGAGCAGAAGTCCAATTCTCGTAATTTAAAACGTTAAAAATCTAGTCGCTGTCTCATCTCGGCGACAAACAAATGTCAAAGACTTGTCAAAACGTAGGGAAATTCGAGGTTTTTTTTGACAGATTGAGACTGAAACGTTCTTAAAATTACGAGAATTGCCCCTCAGTGGTGATGAAATGAAATACAAAAAGTGGCTGCCTGGGTTCGAAATCATGGCCTACAACTCTTCAACAACAGCGGTGGCCACCACACAATGGCCGCAGTGGCGGCTGTCATGACAATGAGGTGATTTGACTTTACGGTGTCAAGAAACGATCTCCAGGAACTTTCAACTTACTTTCAGTGACGTCATACGCCGGTAAATTGCCAACGACCGCATAAATAATATAAAGGAACAAACGAGAAAGACAGAGCAGCTTGCCTTCTTCTGATAAAATATTAAATTGCTCTCGTCGACCTGACATCGGTTCTACTATGAGGCACAAGTATGGAGCTATTTGCATAAATATTACTTCAATCGTATTACGTTAGACTTAGGGACCTTTGACGACGCCTCCGATGCAATCGTAGACAATGCTCCGTGACGTCGGGACTTTTTTCTTTTGAGCAAACATTTTAAAGCCATCCATCTTCCGAGGCTCTTACGTTTCTATATACATAGAGCAATTGATTTTTAATATCGAGTAATAGGGCTGTCCCTACAGGCAGTCGCAACATGTAAATTACATGTTAGGGTTATCGTGTTACCCAGTAACTGGGTTGTGGAGGTCAGATAGGCATTCGCTCCATGTAAAATATTGGCATTCAGCTGCATCCGGTTAGACTGGAAGCCAACCACCAAAATAATTGGGAAAAGTTTGGCAGATGATGAATAGGTCTACCTATATTATCCGGAACAAGCCGTGTGCCAGATCGGATTTCCCATCGGTAAAAATGACGATTTCCACGTAAACTTTCATGTTTTATAGGGAACTAGCTTCTGCCCGCGACTTCGCGTGGAATTTTTGTTTCCGCCGACCCACCCCGTCGCATCGCGCTTTCGGACTTTTATTCCTTCTAGTCGGCTCCGACGAGCCGTAGCGTGATGTTAAACAGGCTTTCTCAAGAATTGGGCTATCAATCAAAAATCTAAAAAAAAAAGTCATATCAGACTGGTAGTTCCAGAGATTAGCGCGTCCAAACAAATAGACTCTTCAACTTTATTATTATTATTACCTCAACTTATGTAGAAACAATCGTAAACCAAAATTACGAAGAGGAGAAGGAACGAAGTATTTAAAACAACCAAAACCAATAGAAAGCAATAGAACGACATCCGACCAATTTACATCACCCAATGACAAAATCTTCAATCCGCGTAAAGTATAAACACTTCGAGTCAGAAAAATTACGTATTTGTACAATGCCATCTATGGGTAAATTGATAAAACGTCTACACAAAGCAAGGTATGAATAAAAGTAAAGTTGTATTCGTGAATGTTTTAGCGGCATTTTGCGTTTTAGTAATTTTCTATTATCTCCGAAAATATATGACCAATTGACATACTGTAAAGTGACAGAGTAAATCTTAAATCTATAATGTCCTTGTGATCATAAAATAATTTATTTTGATAAGGATTCACATTTAAAAATTATATTTTCATCCAAACGTAAGCATGTCAAAAAATACTTTTTAAAACATAATATAAATGTTGGAAATATGGTGTCGCGGACTTTTTTGTAGAACTATTTAAGGCGGACCAAATTGCATTACATTATTTTTAGTTATATACAACTGTTTAGGCAGCGCATGCAAATAATTCTGTTTTAAAAGGTATTTCTTTCCGACTTGTTAGACAAAAGTTGTGATAGCTCAGCTAAAATGCATGATGTAAACATAATTTATCGCCTATTGCACTCACATATAATGTAGCTTTCTACCAGTGAACACATTTTTAGAATTGGATCATTAACTCCGGAGATTACCACCTACATACATACAAACAAACAAACAAATTTTACCTCTTTATAATATTAGTATAGATAAATTATAAAAAAATCCTTAGTTCCCACACTCGTAAGGAACGTTTGCTAAATTATGTTTCTAGACCCAGTGGTCTAGTCTATGCGTTGTTTGTCAGTGAGGGAATTAAAGAATTTACGATGCAGACCGAAATTAAACATGAAAATACGTTTCACTTCTTTTAATTAAAATATAAATAAAAAATACGCTTCTTGGATCGTGACTTTATCCTGCTCGTTCTATTCTCTGTCATCCCTTTTCAAATTTCGAGCGCACTACTGTTTATTGTTTTTTTTTTAGATATAGACCATACAGGTAATAACAATACATAAAGCTGTATTCAGACCATATGCTACTTTATTAAAATTCCCACAAAAATATTTCTATCATTATTGTCAATGGGCAAGTACTATTTGGACAGTAAGTGCCTAAATGAAACATACTTTATACACATTAGAGATCAATTTGTACAGTCGAAAACTGACATATCTGACATTTCTGTCTGCCGGATGCGTTCACATACACGAAACATTCTCATCCGTTTTATAAGTTCCTGTCGTCGTCGTCAGACGGCTTTGAAGGAGAACAGCTGGTCTATTCTGTAAAAACCTCACCGTGGAAAGTTAGGTGAAGTGACCTGTCATTCCACTTGATGCTCGGAATTGACAGCAGTGCGATTCTGTTACCATCTCACCGTCAAAACTTAGGTGAAGTGAGCGTGGAGTAAGCTGTCACTCTAACTAATGTTAGGGATTGACACTATTGCTGCAGCTCACTCTAAGCTCACTTCACCTAAGTTTTCACGGTGAGATTTTTACAGAATCAATCGGCAGGTCACTCTAAGCATACTTCACATAAGTTTTCACGGTGAGATTTTTACAGAATAGACCGTCTGACCATACACATATGTATGTAGCTTTAAGTTAGTACACAGGATGGTGGGGACATCGACGCGAAAACTGCGGGTAAAAAAAGAATTACTTACCGAAAGTTTCCACCTTAGGGGTTCAGAAAGGGCGGCGGGATCGTCCGAAAGGGTTACCGCTGCCCTGGAACAGAAAGGGCTAAGGAAGGAACACGTGTGGGTTTTAGTCAGTAAGAGTCTGACACTCCCTTCTGCTCCACCCAGAGCGGGAGGGGTCATTTGATGATTTCCCATTCTCAAAAAAAAAAAAAGAAAGAGCCGAGTTCGTGGTTACAGTTTGCGCGTCAATGTCCCTGCATATTACAGAGTGGACGACGTTTGCAAGTACGGGGTATAAGGGTATATGCAATCTCTGCATGCAATAGAAACTTGAGCAGGACTAGGAAATTTGTTTCGGAAACAGATTCAACAAGCTTGAACATAAAGTTATCACCGCACAAACTGACCTTTGAAAGTTTTAGTAACTTGAATAAACCTCATATTATCTCGCAAAATGAACCATTGTGATAAGAAATTTGTAACATGAGTGTTTCTTAAAATAACGTAAGTGTTTTTTTGTAAGTTATAAAGTGGCGCCACTGACAGAAAAGTTGAAAGGAAATCGTTCGTTACAAAGGAAATGTTATTAAACATGAAATCAAAATATTTTATTTCCCATAAGTAAACCCACATGGGCACTTATGAAACTACAGAAGCTAGGTGCACGGTTCCAATTGTCGACCTGTAAAATAGTCCTGTCAAATTAGTCAGCGGCTGACTTAAATTGACGTATTTTTAGTAGCCATGTTTTTAATCACGTCTAAACTATATATGGAGTATCTTAATTTGACAGGACTAAACTAATATTTATCTTCTGTCCTTTTCTTAATGAAATAGAAAGAAAAATATGTACTGAACTTAAATTTAGTTTAACTTGTGAACAAGGGAATCGGCGCCATTATCTACTGCTGCTATTTTTAGTATTGTTTATGTATCCAGGGATATTAGAGGCACACGTTTTATTTTTTATTTTATAATAGGCACTTAAAGAAAAAGTATACATTACCTTTCTCCTTAACCAATCGATATGAAATTATAGGTATACCACCCATCATGTGAAGCTTCAGAGTTAATTTTATTATTGTGAGAACTTTAGTTTGAAGGCTCTTATTAAATATTCATGTTGATATCCACTATCCACAATGGTAATAATTCGACTTATACTCTTGAATGAATTAATTTAATACTGACTTCATTTAAGAGTTACTGTTACCTGCGGATTTATTTGAATCATCGAAATCAAAAAGTTTTGATTTCGAAATACATTATGAATTTGACTGTTCTTAATAAATGCGTTAGGTACGCATTTTTTTTTGATTTTTTACTTTCTTAGTATGCAACTTTTCATCTAACAAAAGTCAGAGTTCCATTTTGGTATGCCATTGTCTCCCTTTCACCGAGAGGAGACCAGTGGGAACATTGTAGGCTGATAGACAGATCTGAGTAGGCATTCAAAGTATACAGACGTGCTCATCGATACATTTTTAAAATAAATTAACTTTTGCATAAATAGTGATGTAGTTTTAGTATATTAGCAAGTTATATAGAGAAACATTTTTAACCGACGAAAAAAACGGAGGAGGTTCTCAAGTCGAGGCGTATATACATACTAGCTTCTGCCCGCGGCTTCGCCCGCGTGGATGTCGGAACTTATCCCACGGGAACGTGCTACCAGGATAAAAAGTATGTGCTTCCCCAGGATGCCATCTATCTCTTTGCCAAATCAGAAGTTCAGTGGTTTAGTCGTGAAAATGTAACATACAGTTTCAAGTTCAAATCCTCCCCTAAAACCCGAATTACCCCTTTTTGCCCCGTCAGGGATCAATTTTCGACAACTTTACATACTTATTATTAATTATTTTCTGTCGAAAGTATCAATGCTGAGTTTCGAGTTAATCGGACCGCGCATTCAATTTCTTCCACACAAACTTCAACACCCCTATATCCCCCTTTGAGGGGTAGTTTGAAAAACTTATAATGATAAACTTTATTACTTACTTAGGCAAGTATTGTTGCCAAGTTTCAAGTTTATTAACTAAATTAATAAGATGTTTCATATAAACTGTATCCCCGCTTTTCACCCCCACAGGGGTGGAATTTAAAAAAATCGTTTGGGGTATATTCATAACTTGCCTCAAAGATTATTTATACCAATTTTCGAGTTAATAAAGCCACGCTGTAAAATCCTCCCCTGTAAAATTGACTACAAACTACTAAACTACTACTACACTACCACCACCACTACTACTACTAAATTGACTATTGTGTTTCACGAACTGTGTCCAAATAAACGTTTTTCTTTCTTTCTTTCTTTTTTCTTTACCCCTTTTCAGGCCGTCAGGGGTAGATTTTCGAAAGACACTGATACACATTATTCTTTCCTTTCAATTTTAGGTATAAATACTGAGTTTCGATTAAATCGGACCACGCGCTAAAATTCTTCCATACAAACTTTGAAACCCCCCAATCCCCTTTTAGGGGGTAGTTTATAAAAACAAAAAATGCCCAACTTCATAATTTACTTAGATAAGTATTCGTGTCAAGTTTCAAGTTTATTAACTCAAGGAATAAGATTTTTCATACAAACAAAATCCCCCCATTTCACCCTCTTAGGGGTGGAATTTCGAAAAACCCCTTCTTAGTGGATACCTACTCTTCACGAAGAATACACCCTCCAAATTTCATGTCTCTAGGACCAGTAGTTTAGGCTGTGCGTTGATGTCTCAGTCAGTCAGTCAGTCAGTCAGTCAGTCAGTCAGGACTTTGAATTTTATATATATAGATATATATTTTTTTATGTATGACCACGCATAACTTTTTACAGAGTAGTCCGATTTTGGTAATTCTTTTTTATTGGAAAGGTTATACCCCAAAGTTGATCCCATATAAATTCCAACCTTAGGGGTGGGAAAATAGGAGTGATTTATTGTTCACTCACAGATTTGAATCCTGAGTTGTGTATTATTACTCTACTCAGTGCCACATATGCCTGCCCTTTGGCAAACAATTAGTAGATTATAGCCACAAAAAATTATAACATAAATTCTTTTTAACAAAAAAATTAAACCGCTGAAAAAACTGAAAAGCAAAAAGCAATAATAAACCGTTTTTATTTAACCTTATCAACTAAGTTCTTAAACTTAATGTAAGTATACCTAAGTAATTTTGAGTCGGCGCCAAACAATCAATAAACAAAGATCACTAAAATATTGCCTTAAATTTAAACGGCGCTGACTGTACAACTGACTGTACAAATTTGCGCTTTAAAAAACAAGCCAACCACAAGACGGGAGACACAGATTGCCCTGCTAAAAAGCTGCCGAATACAGGTACATTAATTCGATAGATTATGAAGGCGCCTAAGAGCAACAATATATTAGGTAGGGTAGGGCACGGTTAGGTAGGTTATTTTTAACTGTGAACTCGGTAGCCTATTCGAAACGTAAAATAATATTTAAAAAAAAAACAGCCAAGAAGAATACCGTTGACACAAACACAAAATAAAGAAGCCTATTCGAAAGCGAATTCAATTGTTTAAAAAATAAATAATCGCGAAATTACTTTCGAATTTCGGAGTGATGTTTAGAGAATAGCAACAAATAAACCTACTTCATTATTTGGGGTAGGTAGTGGAGGTACAAAGTGTACTGATGAACTAATTCGGCGGGTCGATATTTGGTCCCTAGTGAGAGGGGACGACCCCGTCACCATAACCAAACCCCGGCAAACGTACCCCTTATTCATAAAATGATAGCTGTGTAAATACCTGTTTCTGTTATTTGCTGTGTGTTTATTTGTCGATATACCTACTAAAACAGTGTTTTAGTGTAAGAAACCTGAAGAATAAGGTCATAGAGTAGGTATTTGTGTAGGTACTTCTTGCACAAACGTTTCGTTTAAATCTTCTTAACACGACCAAATATTAGTGTACCGTACCTAAAGTGTAACAAAGAAGACGTTTTCACATTATTTTTTTGTTATTTCTAATCAGTAGATAATCATTAATCACATTTACATGCAGAAAAGAAAATACCGGCAAAGAGCGAGTCGGACTCGCGCACCGAGGGTTCTTTAAATAATACGTACCATGGTAGGTTGAATAATAAATAACAAGTTTGTTTGTAATGAGTAGAGAGGGTAGAGATGAGGGGAATGGTATTTTGACGGACATTTTCCATGATTAGTCAAAACCCATACGGTATAAATGACGAAGTCCTTATGGCGCATAATCATTTTTACTATACTGCTACGGAACCTACCCAGGAAACGTATTGTTGATATTATTTTGTGTCAGTCATTTTTTTTTCTTTTTACTTGTTTTGTTTTTTAATTCATCTTTTAAAAATTATATATAATTTTAGAAGATGTTCCTATAGTTAAGATACCTATTTGATACCTTTAACTTTTATTTGCATCAGCCTATAATGTTCCCACTTCTGGGCCGCAGGCATTCTCTCTTGGAGAGGGAGAAGGTTATCTACCACGCGGACCTATACGTCACGACGTGTAAATCGGGGCCGATATGCTCTTAATCAATGTATAATGTATATTCTGTTGGCGTACCTATCTTCTATAATATAAAAATGAATAGCTGAATGTGTTGCTAAGCGAAAATCTCGAGAACAGCTGAACCGATTTCGCTAATTCTTTTCTTAGAATATTCCTTGAAGTACGAGGATGGTTCTTACGCAGAGAAAAAATAAAAAAATTGCCTGAAAAAGTCTAAAAACAACACTTTTCTATACTCCCATTCAAACGAATTCAAATTTCGTTTCGGGGTGGGTCGGGGGTACAATAAATTTCACGCGGACGAAGTCGCGGCCAGAAGCTAGTTTTAAATAAATAAACCCTAATGATATATCATTAGGGTTTATTACCGCACCGATATTTTGTATCGAGTTCCCGTTGGAACGTCATAACCGCATGAACGAGCTTTCAATTGCTCGCGAACCTGAAATGTTTTGAAATAGCGAGAGAGCCTGAGGTACAAAGCTGTATATTTGAAAATAATTCGTTGCACAACTGTGCTAGGCGATAGGATAAATTAATGAGTAAAATTATTTTGATTTTTTGCATGCATTTACATCGGTTACATAAATGCTGGCAGTTGGGAAACACAAACTATTTCCCAATCATCATCTGCCTAGCCTTTTCCCAACTATGTAGGGGCCAGCTTCCAGTCGAACCAAATGCAGCTGAATGCCAGTATTTTACATGGCGTGACTACCTATGTGACCCCCACAACCCAGTTACTGTGTAACACGATACCCCTTAGTAAACTATTACCTACTCACTTGAACTGGAATAAGGAACTTCCACATTTCACGCGAGTCCCTAAAATGAAGCAAGAAACAAATATTTTGTTTTCAGTTTCAATATGATATCAAAAAAAAAATATTGGTACAAAAACACGTTTACTAAAATATTAGTGTTGGTTAACAGCTTTATTTGCAGAGTTTTTATTACTTATGGATACCGATCTTCAAAGCGATATTCAGAGAATTCGTATCATTTTAAAGCTCTACACAGCTTCACAATCATAATCAAATTGACTATGTCTCTCGATCCACCCTTGTTTGTCCAATCAAGACGCTGCTGATATACCTAAGTACCATCGTTATAGTCAACACAGAACGTCGGCGGGTGTACTTTGCATTACACGCACCTATATGGTATCAATAACCTAAGACACCTGTCCCGCCACTGGCTATTAACGAGAAGCGAATAGAGCTACCGACATAGCTTGCAGAGTCAACAAACTAAAGTGTGTCCGATGTGACCGATGGCCGGTGGAGCAGATGAGTCTTGGAGTGGAGGTCGCGTATCGGCAAGCGTAGTGTGGGCCGCCTCCTAGCTAGATGGACGGACGACCTGAAGATGGTGGCTGGGACAGACTGGATGCTGATGGTGGAGGACAGGGTGTTGTGGCGCGGCCTGGGAGAGGCCTATGTCCAGCAGTGGACATAGGGACAGCTGGTATGCGTATGTACCAAGCGTAAGGTCCTCAGCGAGTGTCCTGTCCGCCAAGCGAGCGTCGCTAAGTACTCACTTTGATAGTTCTTATCGCTGCGATAAACGAGTATTCTCGGCGGTGTAAGCAATCAGCGATAAAATATGAATAAATGTATCTATTTGACTTAAAAGGTATCTCTTTTACTTAAAGTCGCTTACTCGGCGGTGGGACACCGGTGCCTTCACTTAGGTGGCTAGAATCCAATATTCGAGACTACTATCTCCTGATTGGAGAGCTAATGCATCTAATATTATGTATATCTGTCAAGTGAGCCAGGAATAGAAATACGTATACCTATTGATATCTAATAGCTCAGGGGTTGTTCAAGGACACTTGGTTTTAAACCCAGTAGTGTGAGGTTTAAATCTTTAAGGAAGAAAAAGTTAAGTTAAGAAGGTAACATACCTTCACGCCCGTATTCTCTAAAGGGTTGGCAGAGTTATAGAGATTGTGTAATTTAAAACTGCACGCCCCTTTATTCAAAAAGGTCGGTACAAACATTTTTAAAAGAAACTCTGACGTTTGCACTGCTGGGACAGCCACAGGGCTCCTCTCGGTGAGAGGGAGTACTCCAACACGCGGGCCCAGTGCGGGTTGGTAGATATTAAATGTCTTCAAATTTTTGGTTCTAAGCCATGCCAGTTTCCTCAATGAAGGGGTAGAGGCACCTATAATCAGTTCTTTTTTCTTTTCGACGTTCAATAGTGCCTTTTATGGACTACTTAGAATAGATGATTTGACTTGGACTTTTACTTTGTCCCTGACCATCTCAACGTTAGTAAATTGTATAACAATAGTTAGAAGTGGAATGACTCGCGGCGAGTCAGTCATCGTCTCAATCAGTCCATTATGTTATCAGTTGAAGTGTTACAATAGAGAGCTGTTAGGCCCTCACCACACGGAGCTACTCACACGAAACCTCATCATCTGCCTGGTGTTTTCCCAACTATGTATGGATTGACTTCTAGTCTATCCGGATGCAGCTGAATATCAGTATTACACGCACCTATCAATAACCTAAGACTGCCCCACCACTGGCTGGCAGTCTTACCAAGGGGTATCGTATTACTTAGTGGAGTTACATGGAGCGACTGCCTACAACCCAGTAGCTGGGTAATACGATACCCCTCGGTAAGACAGGTTGTCAGACTTTCGGGCGTCTGACCGATCGACTTGTGCGGCTGTTATTATTTAACCACGGGCCCCTGAACTACTCACAGGAAACATTGACATGAAAAACATGGCAAAAGCGAATTGCTTTTTAAAAGAGTACCTAACCGTGGAGTTTCTTGTCGGCTCTTCTCCATAGGAAAAGACCAATTGGAACCGTGCACCTAGCTTTTGACGTTTCATAAGTGCCCATGTTTATGTGACATAAAATAATTTGAATTTGAAACTAATGCCAATTTTCAGTAAGGCTAGGCTCAGCATCGAAAGTTAAAAAAATGTAACGTGAAATTATATTTTGATTTATATTTTTGATTTGATCGTGTTTAGACATTGATACCCATCACGTCTGCAGAGATTTGCTATTTAATTTTATTTTATACAGGGTGGCAGGGGACATCTACGCGCAAACCTGTTACCATAGCGCTAGTACATGATTTTGAAACTGAAATTTTACGCAGGTTATTAAAAAAAAATTGCTGTTTTATACATTTTGACCATATGTGCGTAAGTATTGCACTTTCCATGAAACAGCTGTTTTTTTTTTGATAACCGACTAAAGATTTCTTCGCAAGGGGGTTTAGAATCATGTGCTGAATCCATGGTTTCATTTTGTGCGTCGATGTCGTGCCACCCTGTAAAGCTCATGCCGAAAAGATGAGCAGTTTTTTTGTAGCTCCATGTAAGAGCGACCTTGCTCAATACATATACTTGTCATTCGTGTAGGTCAGTTCTGTAACAAATAAATGATGTTTGCGAACTCAATAACGGACCTCACGGCGACCGTCTGTCATTGAGTTCTACAACTCAGTGTTTTCCTTCGAAAACTTAGTGATAAAGTACTATGAATGAAGTTAAATTGTGTGAGGATCTAAGAAGGGCAGTTCTTGAAGCTAGTTTGAGAAAAAAATTACTGGGTTATCAAGTGAGTACTAATAATTATGATATATTTTTCTGTGTTTTACAAAATTATTGTTTTTGCATTTATCTACTGTAAATGTTGTGATGTATCAGTGTTTAAGATCTTGCCTCTCATCATGAGGTTGTGGGTTAAAAACTGAATACCAATATGACATTTTCAATTCATATGTAGGTACTTTCTGAGGTTATCTTCGGACATCGGTGAAGGAAAAGATCCTGAGGAAACCTGCATTCAAACGTTTAGACCACTCTCGGCCCGTCGACCCCCAAACATTCAAACGTTTAGACCACTGTCGGCCCGTCGACCCCCAAACATTCAAACGAATTTAGAATGAGCTTTCAAATCAATTTGAATAGTTTTTTTGTTCGATAAAACAGTCATAGAATAAGCGCGTTGATGTAAACATGTTCGCTTGGAATAAATGTAATAATTATACCTCAGTACCTACTTACTTGCTACTTAGTTCCTACCTGTTGTTGTAAAGGTGTACCAACTTAATAATATTCTTATAAAATGAAACGGGTTTCTGCTTGTCCTCAAACGTTCGACAAACACCGACATGGTATTTAAAATGCAAAAGCGTTGTATTCGGGCTATGTTTAAGATCAAAAATACCGACAGCTGTCAACCACTGTTTATAAAATACCATATACTGACACTTCCTTCACTATACATCTTGGAAATAGCTTTATTTGTTAGAAACAATCCTCACTGGTTTCCTCTTTTGTCAGACAATGTCACTAGAAACTAGAAATAGACGTACTAAATATAAGAATTACTTACAGCCTCACTGCGAAAACAGCACTCCTTCATAAAAGCGTATTTTGTATGGCACCATTAATATATAATAAAATTCCAGAGGTTATTAAAAATATAAACCAACCAAACCTATTCAAAAGAGAACTTAAGAAGTTACTTACTGAAAAATGTTACTATTTTGTTAAAGATTATTTAAATGATAGTTTCTAATCTATTTGTGTTATATTTTAATTTTGTTATGCTTTTTTTTTCTGTCTTAATTGTGTTATATATTTCAAGTGGCTATAATCTATATTTTATTTTGTACACCAATGGTGGCAAATCATGTTGAAACTCACATATTTTGACTTCTACATCCACATTTGCATGTATATGTACTATAATGTTACACATGTTTACAAATAAATATATCTTTATCTTTATCCTCTATTTCTGCAATATATGATTGTTTTATGTTACAATCTATAGCCACTCTTATTACCTGTGAAGCCTTTTCCCTACTGTGTTGGGGTCAGCTTCCAGTCTAACCGGGTGCAGCTGAATACCAGTATTTTACAAGGAGTGAGTAAAGTGACTGCCTATCTGACCTCCACAACCCGCTTACTGGGTAAAACGATACCGCTTAGTACGACTGGATGTTAGACTTTTGGGCTAAAGCGTAGCACTTTTGTGCTAAAGCGTAGCACTTTTGGGCTAAAGCGTAGCACTTTTGGGCTAAAGCGTACCACTTTTGGGCTAAAGCTTAGCACTTTTGGGCTAAAGCGTAGCACTTTCAATCTATCTATAACTTAGCCACGAGCCCCTCTGCCCAGACTCCGAGATATTTAATATAATAGATGCCCCACAAGTTGATCTTTGCTAACTAGCTGTAATATAATATCGGGCAGGTAAAGATCTAAGAAAGAACAACAACAATCTTGTATAGTTTCACGTCTGCATCAAACTTTACAGTTCTCGCTTTTTTGCAATCGTATTGAATGAAATGCGATACTTCGTTAATTGAAGTTCAAAACGTATCGGTTGAGATATGAAGTCTGTGCTTTTATTACTTTTAGCTAAAGGGAATTGAGAAGGAATCTATTCAGTGTTTTTAAGTACTTCTATAAATGATATGGCATGTATCCTTCAGATTAATATCTAATCAAAGTAGCGATTAGGGGTGAAAAAAAAGCTGGACAATCAAATCGGTTGGTTTGGTTTGATTGTGGGTTGGGATGTTGGGTGGGAGTGGTGGTTGGTTAACCCACCAACCAACCAACCTACCAACTCATGAAATCTATTTGGGAATAAGTGTAATTGTAGTTTAAAATAAAACCATCTAATTGACATGTTTCACGGCTTTCTGGGAAAAAAATACCTGCGTCCTACACTACCTTTGTTCTTTTTTAAATTACTAATTGAACCTCTTTATCCGCGGGCGTACACCCACACAGGATACCTAAAATAACGTCTTTATTACAAAATATCTTTAATAATTAATTAATTAGTTATAATTAATAATAACAAAATCCTCCCTAATAAAGAATCATGGTATAAGAAGAAGCATGGTATAATTACCATGCTTAGTTCACTCCCTAATTGATTCTCTTTATTCTCCTTATTTTGAACAAAGCTGAACATGTGGCCATAAAGTTTCACTTTACCGTCCCACTCAAGTCCTCAAAGGAATTTGTTGGCTTGCCCTTATAATTAATCCTGCTATTTACGTTAATGTTTTAATATGATTTGGTTATAAGACTTTAAAGAAGTTCCGAATCACCTATATACAATGTGTCAGTCTTTTAATACTAGCGTCCCGAACCTGCTTCGCAGGGTTTTGGCGACTTAACGAAAAATTTTTACACAATTTTTATTTCACACATAAACCTTTCGAAAAAGTCTCTTTATGATAGTGAAAACCGCATTAAAATCCAGCCATTGTGTATTTGAAAAAGAACAACAGAAAGCATTTCATCCGTAGCGTCATTATCATCATCCACAGTTCGTCTTCACCCACTGCTGAGCATGAGCATCTCTTTCCTTGTGCCAATCAGCACGCTCCTGTGCCAGCCTCATACAGGTATTGCCCGTGGTGGCAACACTGTCGTCGTAGTTGGAAAGAACAACGCGGTCACACAGACACACAAAAAGCGACTTACAGTAGTTAGTCGCTTTTATAGTCGGTATAAGATGATTTTTCTGTCAGGAATTTATAATTCCACCCACCTACCTATTACATAGAAGTTGGAAATAGGTATGGGATGATTTTTCTGTCAGGAATTTCAGTTAGGGTCTTGAATTGGAGCCCGGTGGATGGCAATTGGCTTGCCCCTATTACATGGGACTTAAATATAACTGCCAAAACGTGAATGTACTATAGGTACCTACATATCTGCTTAACCCTTCAGAAAGCAGGCGTGTTGTTATGCTATGTTTATGATAGAGAATGAAGTCAATGAAAGCCGTACCTATTCATTCCGTCCCGGATCTTGACAAAATCGTCTTATCGTGAGTCTTCAGCGGCTAAGAAAAGCTGCAAGGCATTTTAATTAATTTTTTAAGCGATATCCGCACAGGACAACAGATTGCAGGCATATTGCAAGCGAAGGCGAGTGACGCCGGGCGACAGGCATGGCTTAATTATAAATTGTCGTTATTTTCTTCAACAACTTGACAGCGATAATGACTGGTGCAGCATCTAGGTCTGGGTCTTCTTTTTAGTTGGGTACGTAAATGCTTTTTAAAACGTACACCCATTAATTTTTTCTTTGAACATTCTGTAAAACATGAAGTGTTTTTAAGCTTCGTCTTGAGGAAATTCTTTCTTGGAATTACTTATTGTTGTCATTGGTGAAATAGGTACCTAAAGTTGCGGGTGTGTCCGCAATGTGTCCGAAATTTACGGATAAATGACGTCACTGAAACGTTATTTATAACAGTAAGTTGCTTTTCCTGGAGAGCGTTTTTTGACACCGTAAAGTCAAACCATTTTCATGACAGCTGCCATTATAGGAAAACTATACTAAAGGGAAACTATAGCTAAAGTCCTAATTTATATCGTCAAGTAGAATTCTATTCTAACTCTTTCGATATCGCACAGCCCAATTACTGGGTAGCACAATACCCCTTAGCAAGGCTGGTTCTCAGAATTCTTGAGCTTCTGACAACCCGTACCGACTGCTAAAGATCTACGAATGGCAGTAGGGGCCAACGGCTTAACGTGCTTCCCGAGGCAGGAACGGGTCTCGAAATGTTATGTTTCCACATCCACGAACCTACAGTAAGAAGCGTAGCCCAGTGCAGCTGTTATTATTTAGCCACGAGACCCGCTACAAGAATATAATATAGCATCATAAATCTAACCTTAAGCTAGAAAAGAAAACAGCTAAGTAGTACGGATAATAATATATAAGCTACAGTTAAGTTACCATTCATGTTTTAAATAATAACGAACATTATTCAAACGTGTATTTTTTCGTTCTCTTTTAGGGAATAGATCCGAACGGATTAGGACAGAATTCAATATTTCCGGAGCTTCATTTTTATGGAATCATTCATTCATTTTATTCGTGGAATAAAATTGCCGTCTGACATATTTTGTATGGAAGAACTGTCAAAAATACAAAATTATTCCTCAGATTAAATTATCTGGCGTTGGAAAAATCAGCCCTATACCCTGTCCATTAGGTTAAGTTTTTTATTTCCATTAGGTTCGGTTTTTTGACAGCTATGTTAGAACGTACGTATTCCAGATTACGTAAAAGTTAACTTTAAAATGCATAATAAAATAAATATATAAACTGCCTTATCTTATAGACCATAAGCTTCTTATAGGCTTCTTATAGACCATATAACACCGTACGTGTACCAATCAATGTATTGTATGTTGCTGCAATCACTAGTTCCATCTGTCAAAAAACAGTTGACCGAATGGACAGGGTATAAATGAAATAATAATATATAATATTAATTAACTGAACTGACATGCAACTTTTTCGGGAGTGTATAAAAACATTGCATTTAGCTCCCTTCAAAATGGTTGAGCTGAATGGTGCTAATCTATGCGTCATGTTAGTGAACGGGCGCCGTCAGTAGGGACTGGTCAACTCTTTGCTGCCATGGCTTATTTTTTATTTTATTTTATATTTGAATTGTTTTTTTTTTATCTGTTCATTACGGACACTTTTAATGTTCTGCATCGTTCTCACATGCATAATTTCTAACTTGAATGATGTAACCAATACTTTGTAACCATATTATTCTGATTTAAAAGAGTGTCCATGGAGTTTCTTGCCCGTTCTTCTCCATAGGTACCTATTACGCTTTGGAATGGGCAACTAGCTTCATTTTTCTGACTGACCGACCCCTTGACAATTCAAAAGCACCTGTAATTGGTTTAATTGAAATAAATACTTCGAGTTTGAGTTTGAATTAAAAAAAAAATTATTTATCCCGATGACGGCAGGGCACTGTTTTATTCTTCTCGATGACGGCAAGGCACTATTTTATTCTTCCCGATGACGGCAGGGCACTATTTTATTCTTCTCGATGACGGCAGGGCACTATTTTATTCTTCCCGATGACGGCAGGGCACTATTTTATTCTTCCCGATGACGGCAGGGCACTATTTTATTCTTTTCGATGACGGCAGGGCACTATTTTATTCTTCCCGATGACGGCAGTGCACTATTTTATTCTTCCCGATGACGGCAGGGCACTATTTTATTCTTCCCGATGACGGCAGGGCACTATTTTATTCTTTTCGATGACGGCAGGGCACTATTTTATTCTTCCCGATGACGGCAGGGCACTATTTTATTCTTTTCGATGACGGCAGGGCACTATTTTATTCTTCCCGATGACGGCAGGGCACTATTTTATTACCTGTGCGGCTGTTATTACTTAGCCACAAACGCATCTATTGTGTGCTAAATGATACTAAACGTTACCCAAATTCATTCAGCTGTTGATACTCTTATGCCAAGCTTTGTTTCAAGGTGGTACAGAGCACCCGACCGCACTAACTAGACACATAAAATAGTGAACGCGTATAGTATACATACTTATGTACCAGCTTTTTATCATCTCCGAAATACACACAAGCTGGCGGCTGGAGAGGGTTACTAACGTACGTAGGTACTGCGATAGACGCTACCTGTCATTAATAGTATCTCCACTGTTATCACCCCACATAAAGGGTTATTTTCGTTCTAAGAGATCGTTTGGCAGTCTGTGTGTTTACTTGGTACATAAATGCATATGAGGTCTACTAACAACATTTTATGCAGGATAAACCTTAATGAAAACTTTGCCAATTGTTCGCAACAATAATACACGTTAATACACAGAATGTATTCCACAAATTGCTAAGCAGACCTGTGAAGTACCCTAACGTTTGAGTTTGTTCTGAGTTCCATGTTAGCGAGAGCTTTATTCCAGTGAAGAGGCACGTGATAACGTAAATTCACCAAAATGCTTTAGGATAGTTATATTTTCGATCCAAAATTCGGACTGCTTAACCAAAAACTACTTTACTCGACCCTTGGATCTAACCCAAGACCACACACAGATAGCAATAGTGTTTGCGACAACTTAGTTAAAAATTTGCACTCAAATTAAGTACATAAAGTATGTAATATGTATATACTGTATTCCCCAAATGATTAAACCGATGTGTACCAGAAATTTCATATTAATCAAATATTTGTTTTGTTAAAATATCAACACATTTGTGGTATTCGCAGTAAATACAATTTATATTCCAATATTATTGAATTTCAATATAATTTACAAATCACTGTGTTTTACCGAAATACTCGGTTAAGCCAGATTACATAAACATTTCAGCTATGTTTGAAATAGTTTGGTGTATTCACTATCCACAAAATAAATAAAATGTGTAACAGAATTTGAATGCTCGGTAAATTAACATTTATCTACTTATAGTAGTAATATACTACCACCAACCTGCACTGGGCACTCCCTCTCACAGAGAGGCCTGTGTCCCAGCAGTAGGAACATTATAGGCTGATTATGTGGTAGTAGCATTCGCTCATACTATTACGGAGGTGGTAAAATTCTTTGGATAAAACAAAAAAAAACCTTTTTTTTTTCAGCACCCTACTTCCGTAACACACAAACAATCTCAATCTGAATCATTATGAAGGATATTGCTAATCCATTGCTTCATACAATGTTCAAAAAATATGTCATGTGTCTGCTTAACAACGTAAATAATAATAATAATAATATCCCTGGACATTTCACACAGCACCATTTGTCCCAAGCTAAGCAACCTAATGCTTGTGTTATGGTAACAAGATGGCTGATAAACTACTTATATACAATTTTTTTTTTGTTGTAAATAACGCAATGAATGTTGTTGAACTGTCAAAATGAAACCGATTCCGATTGATCGTGTGTTACGCAATTAGGATGCTGGTTCTTAATAATTAATTACAATCTAGCCTATAAGACCAATAAGCAATTTTAATATAACTTAATTTATTACGTGATAATTATTTTAAACTTAGAATAGTGTTGATTGTACTTTACACAAGTCCGTTCCACTTTCTTAGGAGTCTGATATGATGATATAAGCACTTGGTTTTGGTACTTATTTGAACGTCGAAAATTAAAATACCTACGGGTAAAATGTCAATGTTCAAAACATCGAAAATTTAAATATCGATTGTATGGAAATATCAAAAATTGTTATACCTAGGTAAGCTTAAAATATCTAAGATTGAAATGCCGAGTGATTAAAATATCTAATGATGAAAATGTTTGGTTTTACATTCAAAAATATGTTTCTGGCACTCGCCGGCCGCTGCCGCAGCACCAATCGCTTCACTCGCTCGGTTCGTGTGTTGTGTGGTCACAGTTCTAACCTAACCCAACCTTGCTGCTTCGATGGAAAAAATATAATGCGTGTTACGCATGCGGGTACAGAAACATATTTTTGAATGTAAAACCAAACATTTTTTAATAATTCGATATTTTAATCACTCGGCATTTCAATCTTAGATATTTTAAGGTAGGTATAACAATTTTCGATATTTCGATACGATCGATATTTCGATATTTAAATTTTCGATGTTTTGAACATTGACATTTTACCCGTAGGTATTTTAATTTTCGACGTTCCAATATGTACTTTGTTTATGTGTTATATTATTTGTGTCCCTGGCACTATTATTTCTACACTTTTTACACTACATTATCTCAAAAGGTTTGGTCCGTTTTAGTCTTCGCACTATACCTATTTGTTTGGTCTAACAGCTAAATAGCCTCGATCGCGATGTTCAGATGTCGGTTGAGTCGGTGTTCATGGGCCTCCGCAAATTTTTGGATTATGTTTGTGACGGGTTCCATTTTTAGGTCACGATGGAGGTCGTCATTTCTTACATACCAGGGCGCATTAACAATACTCCTGAGTACCTTATTCGGGCTTAGTACAGCCCCATAGTTGGATACCAGGATATGCTTTTATAATAAAATTTTGTTATGTACGTTTTTGACCTTCAATCTTGAATATACCTACCTACTTGATGGCAGAGACGTCGACGCGCAACCTGACCTCTAATTGCGAAATACACGAATCACAATCTGAATCTTTTTGAAATATCTTGCTAAAACATTGCTTCATATGTTCAAAAAAATTGTCTGCGCAACAACGTAATTAACGCAATGAATGTTGCTGAAATGTCAAAAGGAAAGCCATTGGGACGCAATTACCCCGCAGTTACCATGGACTCAGTAAATCGCCCTGCGTTGAAATGTTTCCTCTGTAAACAATAATGTCTTCTGCTGTGATCTACTCATGACCACGTAGCTCATTAGTTTCCATCTGAAAGCAGCAACAATGAGATCAGCTTGCAAGTTGTTTACTTAAACAAGCTGTTTACACTGCTTACAGACATTCCGAGTAAACAAACCCTTCTAGCCTTGTGACAAACTTTAAGATTACAAATACTTACAGGGTTGAATGAAATCAAGATTCCATTTTCGTGACTGTGCCACAATCAGGTTTGAAAACAATTGGTGGCGTTATCCTAACTAAAATGTTAGTTTGTTTGTAAGAACGGTTTCGCACTACGTCCGATCCGAATTCAAGATCAGAGTTCAATCCGAATTGGGAATGTTCTGAATTCGGACGGACTGAGATCGTATGTAATGCGCAACATACAAATAGTACTATAGCTACTTCGGGCTGTCATTTCTCGGATTCAGATCGGATGTAGTGCGAAACCGCTCTTACGTTTTCACGGCTAAACGGTTGAACCAATTTAAATTAAATTTGTTATGGAAATACTTTGAACCTTGGGGAAGGACATAGGATATAACGTAAACGCGGGCGGGAGCTAGTTTTCCATAAAAAAGGCAAAATTAAAGATTTTTTAGCGGCGATTCCTTTGCGTGACAACATAATGTTGTTCAGGTGTGCTCCCCAGCCCGCGTCCGTCGCGTCTGTGGTGAGAATATGGGTAACCTCGACTTAGCTAAGCATTGTTCTTTCGCTTTTGGCTACGTTTTATCTAGCATTGTAACTCTCGAGTCACTAGAGATGGTAACACCCTCTTTTACCTTGGTTTGCAAGAAACTTCGTTAATCACTTAAAAGTAGCTCTTCCCCAATTAATTTGCTTATATGAAGGTGTATAAACTGGCGCAACGTGAATTTTAGTTTGGGCAAATAATATACTTATTGTAACTTGTAACCCAGCTGTAGGTAGTAATTTAAGCGGGGTAACGAAATATTTTCTATTTGTAGCTTTCGTATCATCATTTCATCCGAAAGACGTCCACTGCAGGACATAGGCCTTCCCCAAGCACCGTCACTTCCATCGGTTCTGTGCTTCTCGCATGCAGCTGTTGGTTGACTTCCTACTCCTTAAATCATAGTATGACGCGCATCGTCGCGCCTCACGTCACGCGAGGGATTCATCTCAGTACATTTGCCTTATCCGCGTCTAAATGCCGCAAATAATCAGCCTATAATGTTCCCACTGCTGGGACACAAACCTCCTATCTGCGAGAGGAAGTGGGTCGTAATAGACCACGCAGGCCCATTGCGGGTTACCGTATATGTAAACTAAATGCAAATTTGAAATTAATATTGTCAGTAAGGAACTGCCATCGATCGGCAACAACAAAGTCAGTTACAACGAAAATCAAGAGGAATTACACCGCGACCGCGACCGCGATGAGTGGCGATGAACTGCGATGAACCACGATTCGACCGCGACAGTGAAGACAAAGATTTACTCTGATTCAGAAGCCAGACGATAGGTTAGGGGGACGGGCTGGTGGCTAAATAATAACAGCCGCAAGGGTCGCTTGAAGGCTAAGCTACGCTTGCCACGGTCAGTTTGTGGATGGGTGATCATCCATTATATATCGAGATCCCTCCGTGCCTCAAAATCAAAATCAAAATCAAAATCAAAAGTCATTTATTCAAATTAGGCTGAGAGTCAGCACTTTTTGAACGTCAAAATTACAAAAGACAGTCCCCCAAAAACGCCCGCCCTTCGCCACTTCCTAGTGCTATTGCTGGGAAGAAGAAGTGGCGCAACAAACTCCCCAGCAGCACAGCTGTCTGTTCAATTTAAAAAAATACTAGAATTTATACAATACTAGGTACTTATGTTCGGTAATTAACATTACAAAACCAGAACATAAAATTTAATTATTTGCCATAATATGTCAGCTAGCCACGCCAATATACCAACAAATATAATAAAAACTATACGTACTCAAGCTAAAACATAATTAATTAAAATGTAAATGAAAAAACTTACTACCCAAATAAAAGCCTCCAGGCATAAAGGGCGTGACAGCTTACACATTTATGCATTGCTGGGTTCTGCAGTAAGCTAATTCTGGAGAAGGAACATAAACATTGTCTTGCGTTAAACTAGGGTGACCAACTATTCTTATCGTCTAAGTAGTCGTTGATAGAATAGTATGCCTTTGCACAAAGGTTGGATTTTAGTTGAGCTTTAAACGCATTAAAAGGCAAGTCTAGAAAAGAAGAGGGTATCTTGTTATAAAAGGTTATACCAAGCCCAACAAATGAGTTATGAACCTTATGAAGCCGGTGAAAGGGGGCACGTAGTTTGTCCTTATTTCTAGTGTTAACACTGTGAATATCACTATTTTTAGTGTACAAGTGTAAATTTTGCCTAATATATAAAATGTTGGCAAGGATGAAAACAAAAAGCACGTTAAGCCGTTGGTCCCTGTTGTCATTCGTAGATCTTCGACAGTCGTTTCTGATAGTCAGAAGCTAAAAGTCTGACAACCTGTCTTACCCAATATGTATTGTGTCTTACCATGGGTATCATGTTCCGTAGTCAAATATTCAGTTGCTCCATATAAAATATTGGTATTTGGCTGCATACGGTTAAACTGGATTAGAGATTTTTATCTGTATACTAGCAGCGTCCCGCGGTTTCACCCGCATAAGTTTCGATCTCGTGGGAATCGGGATAAAAAGTATCCTTTATGTTAATCCTGTTTATAAACCATCTGTGTGCCAAATTTCATCCAAATCCGTTCAATAGTTTTTGCGTGAAAGAGTTACAAATAAATATTATAAACGTGAAAGTCTGTCAACATTGCGTAGGGAAGAAAGGTACAAAAAAAACTCATTACAAAATAAATATCTACCCTTTTATAGATTACAAAATTTAATAACAGCATAAAAAAACACTATACCTACCTTCTATAACAGGATGTACCTAAGTTCGTTACGTTCATTAAAATAGTTCTTACAGAGTCTGCGTGCGTAATAATAGATTTTTCCAGGTTTCAGCCAATAATGTTACGAAACAATTTAAGTACAATAATAACTCTGAAGAATATTTAGCACCGGATGTAACAGGATGTACCTAAGTTCGTTACGTTCATTAAAATAGTTCTTACAGAGTCTGCGTGCGTAATAATAGATTTTTCCAGGTTTCAGCCAATAATGTTAGGAAACAATTTAAGTACAATAATAACTCTGAAGAATATTTAGCACCGGATGAAGGGCCCGGGCATAAATATTGGCAATAACGCCGGAAGTACGCCGGGAGCCAACATAAGTTATCACACAAGATCGACGATGCCTATATATAGAACATATGATTAATTTTGCCATTATTGGTGGTATGAGGGGCTCGTGTCTAGAACATATCAGCCGCACAGGTCGATAGCAGGGTTAAGCTACGCTTGCTGCGGTTGGTTTGTTCATGGGTAATCATCCATTTCATATCATTAACCCTCTGTGCCTCAGGCCGTTGGTCCCGGCTGTCATTCGTATATCTTTGACAGTCGTTACGGGTACGAGTTTTTAACCGACGAAAAAAAGGAGGAGGTTCTTATTAGTCGAAGCGTATACTATTTGCAAATACTAATAATTAGTCCGTGGGACATTTCATAACAATTCTTTTACCTACTTTTTTAACCTCTGTAAGATTAATTTACAGAGGAGGGAGGGGGGGGGGGGAAAGGAAGGTGTTTATCTGTGGGCCTGCGTCGCCTGAAATAAATATATAAATAAAATAAATAAATTAAATCCGCCTTTGTACCTTTTTGTGCGAAAAGTTTAAGTATAGTTTTTCATAGTCAAGAATTGTTTTCAAAATTGTTGATAATTCGCAAGAATTCCACTTCTCTGTACCTACTGCTAGATACTATTCAAAGTCCCATCCTGTATAATGTATAGGTACCTACAGGTATATCTAACAGGCCGGCTATGGAATTCAATGAACTTCGATTCATAGAACCATTTAGGATTGATTGCAGACGACTGGAATCAGAAGGCCTCTTCTAGGTCACTGCTGCAATTAAATCAGTAGGTACAACGAGCGAATAGAATGGAATATTAGGTACTAAGGGCAGATTTTTCAATCGACGGATATTTTTTATTCGTGAAATAAATTTGACGTCTGATAGATTTTGTATAGAAGAACTGTCAAAAATTCAAAATTATTCCTCGGTTTAAATTATCTAGCGTTGGAAAAATCAGCCCTAAGTAAACAATTTCCTCGATAAACTTTATCGAATCTATCTATGTATCTAACGGGTGTAAAAAGACAGTTAACGAAGCCGAGAGACACGTCTTGTCCTCCCCGTCAGAGGTATAATTTATTTCGCCCATACCTACCTGGGATTGAAAGAAAGAACGCTACTAACTACTTATGGTTTTAATTTTTAGTCGGAATTTTCCCTTCGTCTCCATATAAACTGAGTTTCGCAACAGAAGTCAAGAAACTAATTTTATATGGGTTTCATTTTTGCATCACTGCTTTCCATCAGGCGGGATCGCAGTGAAGCACTAGTAATATATCATTAAAAAAAAACAATAAACTTAAAGCGGCCAAATTTCGCGAGCAGAATCTAGTTTATTAATAAATTCGTTGTCAAGCGTTCAGGGCCTTTTATATACGAGAACATTTTTAATTACCCACAGAACCATCGATGAACAAATCGTTTGCCGTTGTAGGTACCTAACTTGGCTCCAATATTGGCATTCGTGTAACAATTTGGCGCTAATTTGATCTGGAAACTATTTGATACAAGTACATGTGAGTACCGTAATGTATTGGGAATTGGTTGTATTGTATTCGAATTGGCCCCTTTGATTATTTAGGACGAAATTAACCTGTAGATACATTATCTGCCTAGCCTTTTCTTGGGATATGATTAGACAGGAATCCGACCCTAACATAGTTGGCTATGTTAGGGTCGGATCCCAGTCTAATCGCATGCAGCTGAATACCAGTATTTTACATGGAGCGACTGCCTATCTGACCTACACAACCTAGGTACTGGGTAATACGTTCTCCCTTGGTAAGACTGGTTGTCAGAGTTTCGGGCTTCTGACGACCCGTAACGACTGTCAAAGATCCACAAATGTCAGCCGGGACCAATGGTTTAACGTGCTTTCGCGGCACGGAGGGGTCTTGGTATGTCCTCCCACAGACGAAACTCTGACAGCAGCAACACAATAACAACTTTATAACAACGAAAATAGAGATCACTGTGATTTTAACAGACTTATCCATGGCAGTAACCCAATAGCTGCCTTATTGCTACGAGAATAAAGATCTTTGTAATTTGACAGGGATGCAAAAGCACAGGTAAAATAACTGTATAAGGACTGTAGGTAAGTTTTCTTTCTAACGTTAAAAGTGTCAGAAAAACATTAGGCGCTTAAACTGCATTCAGAACATTAGCTTGAATGAACTTTAATTAGTTATGGTTTTAATTTTTAGTCGGAATTTTCCCTTCGCCCATACCTAGGATTGAAAGAAAGAACGCTAAACGAAAACAAAGTTATAGCATGGGCAGGCGATGCGATGCGACGTGGTAGGGAGGATCGCAGAAACAAAAAAAAAAACAAACTAAAAACTATAACTACTTATGGTTTTAATTTTTAGTCGGAATTTTCCCTTCGTCCTCCATATAAACTGAAATTTTCAACAGAAGTCAAGAAACTAATTTTATATGGGTTTCATTTTAGCATTACGTAAATGACAGCTGGGGGCGCACGTCATACCTATGTATGACGTGCGCCCCCTGTAACATTTAAAATGTTCTTACTACGCAACCCGAAACCAAAGGAACTGCTCTATTCTTGTTTCAACCGGCTGTAATTTCTCAGAAAGTTCTTGTTTAAGGGAATTTATTAGTTGTTGTTGTTTTTATTTTGTGTCGTAATGATTCTTACAGAGTTTATGTTTTTTTGTCTATTGTTAGGCGGCCATATTGCGTGAATTTCAACGAGAGACGCGTACGGCGTATTCTTTATCCATAGGTAGGTAAGTTGGTACTAATGAAGTTCTCACGATATTTTGAAGATCAAGTTATATTGTTTCCTTCCATATTTAATCATAATATATTGATTTATATTTTGAGGGGCTTGTGGCTACGTAATAACAGCTGCATGGGTCGATCGATCAGGTTAAGCTACGCTTGCCGCGGTTGGTCCGTGGATGGTGACCATCATTACATACCAAGCCCCCTACGTGCCTCGGAAAGCATGTTAAGCCGTTGGTCCCGGCTTTCATTCCGGGATCTTTGACAGTCGTTACGGGTCGTCAGAGGCCCCAAGAGGACCAAGGGGTTTCGTATTACCCAGTTTGGGTTGTGGAGGTCAGATAGGCAGTCGCTCCATGTAAAATACTGGTACTCATCCGGTCAGACTGGAAGCCGACCCCAACATAGTTTAGAAAAGGCTAGGCGGATGATGTTGATTTATATTTTACTAGCTTCTGCCCGCGGCTTCGCCCGCGTGGATGTCGGAAACTATCCCACGGGAACGTGCTACCAGGATAAAAAGTATGTGCTTCCCCAGGATGCCATCTATCTCTTTGCCAAATCAAAAGTTCAGTGGTTTAGGCGTGAAAATGTTACATACAGTTTCAAGTACAAATCCTCCCTTAAAAAACCGAATAACCCACTTTTGCCCCGTCAGGGGTCAATTTTCGACCACTTTACATACTTATTATTAATTATTTTCTGTCAAAAGTATCAATACTGAGTTTGGAGTTAATCGGACCGCACATTCAATTTCTTCCATACAAACTTCAACACCCCTATATCCCCCTTTGAGGGGTAGTTTGAAAAACTTATAATGATAAACTTTATTACTCACTTAGGCAAGTATTGTTGCCAAGTTGCAAGTTTATTAACTAAATTAATAAGATTTTTCATATAAACTGTATTCCCGCTTTTCACCCCCACTGGGGTGGAATTTTAAAAAATTCATAAAAATTCATAACTTGACACAAAGATTATATTTTATACCCATTTTCGAGTTAATCAAGCCACGCATTATAATCCTCTTCTGTAAAATTAACTACCCCTTTTCACCCCGTTAGGGGTAGATTTTCGAAAAACCCTCATACGTGTTATTATTTATTTTTAGTCTTAAGTACACACACTGAGTTTCGAGTTAATCGGACCGCGCGTTCAAATTCTTCCATACAAAGTTTGAAACCCTCCAATCCCCTTTTAGGGGGTAGTTTATAAAAACAAAAACTGCCCAACTTCATAATTTACTTAGATAAGTATTCGTGCCAAGTTTCAAGTTTATTAACTCAAGGAATAAGATTTTTCATACAAACAAAATCCCCCCATTTCACCCTCTTAGGGGTGGAATTTCGAAAAACCCTTTCTTAGTGGATACCTACTCTTCACGAAGAATACACCCTCCAAATTTCATATCTCTAGGACCAGCGGTTTAGGCTGTGCGTTGATGTCTCAGTCAGTCAGTCAGGAGTTTGAATTTTATATATATAGATTTCGATATTATTACCTACTTACTTATTATTTGGTTATTTTTGAATTAAAGTTAAATTATTGATAAGGTACGATAGGATTATAGTATCTGTATGGATAAAAACTCCCTTTTGATAATCAAGAATTAAAAAAAGAATTAAAAAAAGAATAGCACTTTTCCTAAGGCGATGCTTTACCGACTAAGTAGGTACCTACTGTAAGTAGTTATCAGTAGCTAGTATACAGAAAGTTCGCGCCGTCAAATATTTTGTTTATACGAGTAATAACATTTTTCAAACTTACAATTCTTAGGTACCTACTAAGCGGATTTAAATATGTTGAGTACTGTAAAGGTTGTCTGCTTAAGTCGACCTTATGTAGTACAGGCTGGCAATAAAATAACTCTGGTTGCATTCGAACCGCCAGGCGAGTTTAGAATAAGCTTTCTACGAGTATAAGGCCGCGTGTCCACGGCAAGAAAAATCGCCGGGTCTATGCAAGAAACACACGACTAGTGTACACTGCGTCGGCGCTGCACAAGACAAAAATCTTGTCTGCGCCAGACAAGATTTTAGTTTGGAAGAAAGAGAAATAGCCGAGTGTGCCGCGATGATGTAAAGACGTTCACTTGGGGTTAAAGGCAAAAAATAATGGCGCCGATTCCCTTATCTACAAACTAAACTAAATTTAAGTTCAGTGCATCTTTTTCTCTCTATTTCATTAAGAAAAGGACAGAAGATAAAATATTAGTTTAGTCCTGTCAAATTAAGATACTCCACACAGTTTAGACGTGATTATAAACACGGCGACTTAAAATACGTCAATTTACGTCAGGCGCTGACTAATTTGACAGGACTAAACTAATATTTATCTTCTGTCCTTTTCTTAATGAAATAGAAAGAAAAATATGCACTGACTTAAATTTAGTTTAGTCGGTGAACAAGGGAATCGGCGCCACTGTGTGATTTTAACACATGCCGCTGCCACACATGGTGGGGGTGCCTGAGGTCCAATTTGAATGTGTAGAGCCAGCCTGTAGCGAATACTACCTGTAATGAAAGAGTTGCATTCTCACATCGTTATACTATACTGTACATGAGCTTTAGAGCTTGTACAACATTGTCATTATAAAAGACACACTAGGCACCTACCATTTGTTATCTGGGGTAGTCAGATAGGAAATATCAACTCCATTTGGCTTATTTTTTTATATGACGTGTAATACCTAATGATTCCAATATCAATTTCATTTCATATCAATAAACGTTAGAGCAGTGAATAGATTACAGTCTATCTAAAACCCTGGAAATACTTTCCGTGTAAGAACCCGTAGTGCTTCCTATCCTCTAAAATTAATTTCGAACCCCACTCAAGTGACCGCACACTCGAAAGCGAACTCATTAGTATGGTTATGGTTTTCAAGGAAAACCATAACCAATTTAAATTCCGAAAGCATTCGATTTTCAAAGTTATATGTTTAGAGAACATCACTTTGGTTACATGTTTGGCCATGAATCGACTAACAGAAGGCCATTTCCCGTAATTAAAAACGTTAAAAATGTTGTCGTAATCTCATCTCAGCGACAATCAATGCCAAAAACTTGTTTAAACATACATACAACATATTATAAGATAAATAATCAGCCTATGACGTTCCCACTGCTGGGACACAGGCCTCCTCTCTGTGAGAGGGAGTGGGCACATGTCTTCGAATTTTTGGTTCTAAGACTTATCGGTTTCCTCACGATGTTTTCTTTCACCGTTTTGAGAGCAGTGGTGATGAAATAATTTACACAAAGCAAAGTACCTGTCCGGGTTCGAACCTTTTACCTACAACACGTACGTTGCGGCCGTTGCCACTGGGCCACCATAGTTTTCAAGAACTTATCAAAAATTTTGGTAAATTAGAGGTATTTTTGACAGATTTGTTCACACAAAAAGAAGCAACAAGAAAAACCCAGGATTTTGATCTAAAAGAGTCCACCGCCACGGTCGGGTTCCCAAATAACGGCAGGAGGGATTCATATCGGCGTCGAGTCAACGATGAAGTACCTGGGACTCGTCCTCGACAGGCGGTGAAAGCATTTCGGCCGGGGCTGCCTTGAGGCGGCTCCTGCCCAATCTAGGGGGACCAAACGCCGGAGGCTCTATGCGGGGGTCGTGCGGTCTATGGCCCTTTACAGGGCACCGGTGTGGGCGCGTTCCTTGAGGCGGCGACCAGCCTGCCGGTTGAACGCGTCCCAAAGTGTCATGGCTGTCCGGCTGGTCCGAGGATACCGCACGGTCTCCGCGGAGGCGGCGAGCCTCCTTGCCGGATTGCCGCCATGGGATCTGGAGGCAAAAGTCCTCGCCCACAATTGGGAGTGGCGAGAGGAGGCAAAACGCTGGGGCGTAATTCCGCTGCCTCGAAAAATTACGGTACAGCGGACAGAACTCCTTCGGGATCTCATGGCGACATGGAGAGTGCGATTGTCGCAACCCAGTGCTTTTTTGGTAGATGCGTTCTGATTCCGCAACTATAACAATGTTTGTACAGAAACTATAACAATGTTTGTACAGAAGCTTTCAATGTATCAAATCAACTCAGCCTATCGCAGTCCACTGCTGGACATAGGCCTCTCCCGGGCTGCGCCACAACACCCTGTCCTCCTGCTTTCGCCAACTTCTGTAGGTCGTCCGTTCATCTAGCAAACGCTTTAGAAACTTTTGTGAAACTAAAATTATATCAATTTTAGTTTAACTAAAGCGTGTATACAAAAATAGTTTCTTTTTGACGTCCCTTTAGAGAGAAAACGATATAAAAAATATCCTAGATTAAGTGGCTTATGAACAAGAGCATCGGTTTAATATATATAGCGGTTTATAGTATATCAATGATGTATAACTTTGTTTTTACGAAAGCTGGCTTCAAAAACGGTGAAAATAAACCTTTGTTTTCATCGTACGCAATGTGTGCTGTCAAAGGATATACCTACGCTTCCTTTTTTAAGTACAAAGCCCTGAACATGACGTTGATTAAAATTAATCAAGACTTGTCCAATATTGCCTCGCGTAAATACAAAGATATTTCGTTTTATTAGTAAAATCCAATTACAACGGATACACCACGTATTGATGCAAAAATAATAAAATATTCGGCTCGCAAAAAGCTAATAGAAGAGCGAGTTCGATTTAAAAATAAACATTCGCTCAGTTTTAAATATACAAAACATTGATACTGGCAACAAGTTGGCTTTTTGTTGTAAATCTGTATTTGTTCCGTTCAACCGAGAATCACACTAATAATATAAAGTGGAAAGTTTGTGAGTGAGTGTGTGTTTGTATGTTTGTTAGTTCTTCACGCTCAAACTGCTGTACCAATTTTGATGAAATTTGGTAAGGACGTAGCTGACACTCTGAATTAATACATAGGATACTTTTGTCTCGATATTCCCACGGGATCGAAACTTATGCGGGTGAAACTGCGGGGCGCAGCTAGTTTATAATAAAGTCACGTTTGGTCAGAATGTTTTTGATTGACCTGGACTAGAGTTAATCCAATCTGCCTAGACTATGTTGGGGTTGGCTTCCAGTCTACCCGAATATCAGTATTTTACATGGATCGACTGCCTATCTGGCTAAACTAATATTTATCTTCTGTCCTTTTCTTAATTAAATAGAAAGAAAAAGATGCACTGAACTTAAATTTAGTTTAGTTTGTGAACAAGGGAATCGGCGCCATTATTTTATACGAGTAGTAGCAGTAGCGAATACCTACGATCATGTGAATATCAGAATCCCGAATGTGTGTGTGTGTGTTACTTTTCACGGAATGTTTCACTGTTTCTAGAATTCGTTCGTTTTGTAACCGAAATACAGTATCGGACAAAGGACTTGTTTGGTAAGCTGACGGAAATGTGAAATGAAATAAATTTTCAAATATCCCTTTGTACCGGTTCGCAGAACTCATATTGCAAATATTACAATGCAGGTTCAAGGTTAAAAGCTACAATGCCAGTACGGTGCGGCCTTGTCGCTAGGAAATAAATTGCGACAAAGCTTTGAGGAGAGCTCCCACATCGAGCGTTAGTCATTTTTTCAAAGAGTTAGAAAGTTAAAAAAAAAACCTGTAACGTGGATCAATTCCACGTCAGGCAATTTTATGAAAGTTGCTCAGCAGCACGAGCGGGCCAATATAACGCTTTGAAAATTGCTCGATAAAGGGAGCTCAGTCAAAGATTGCAGGTAGGTCGTCAAAGGCTTTGTTAAAATGACGTCATCACGGGCTATTTTTTATTGTTTGTGTGTAAATGTACTTTTTTGTTTAACTGACGTTTTTGCTGGAAGGGTGATTTTCCATTAACGTAGCTGGACAGTGGAAACTCGACCACGAGTTTCCATTGTCCATTAAAACTGTGCATTAAAACCATTTAATGCAATTTGGGCGTCACTTTTGACGGTTGACGTCAGTGGCAGAAACTGAGGAATATAACGTTAATTATATTACGCTAGTAATATTGATATTCTCGCTTGATGTTGAGAGATATTAACAGTCCTGCTAATATTTAAGCAACTGTATTACTTATAGATAAGTATAAACGTAAGTATTACATTAAGATGAGAGCAGGGGTGGCCCAGTGGTAACAGCCCCGACTTACGAGTTGTAGGTCGTGGGTTCGAACCCAGACAGGCGCTTTACTTTATGTAAATAATTTCATCATCACTACTCTCAAAATTATTAAGGAAAACACCGTGAGGAAACCGGCATATCCTAGAACCAAAAATTCGAAGACATGTGACATCTACCAATCCGCACTGGGCCCGCGTGGTAGATTACGGCCCACACCCTCACAGAGAGGAGGCATGTGTCCCAGCAGTGAACAGTATAGGCATGATTATGATGACGATGTTTATGAATACTTAAAGACTACCGCGTTGGTCTAGTGGTCGCAAACGCTACTGCTGAGCATGAGGTCCTGGTTTTGATTCCCTGGTTGGGCAAAGTGATCTTAGGTTTTTCCATTTTGAAGTTCTCAGTAGCAGTCTGGGTTTGTGCCTGGTTGGCAATAGGCTCACACCTTATTACTTTGGACTTAAACTTAACTGGCGAAATGTGCGTGATGTTATGTTATGATCTTTCAAGCAGGAGTCGACGCCTCTCATACGATATTTTCGCAGTATTTCTATACATAGAAACAATGAAACACTGAACGACAGTCGTAATAAACCTATCTATTATTGAAGAAACAACAGTTCATTGATCGCACAGCGTGAATGGAAGGTGCAGATGACCTCATCGATATTAATGCGGGCGCAGTTCAGCCGGTCAATTGGAACCGCAGACACCGTTTCATTTAGACCCTACACGGAATAAATTAAATATTAGTTTGTTTTATTTTTATTGCTTAATGAGCCTGCTCCTGAACTCGATCACGCCTGATAGAAAGCGATAGATGTCCAAGAAGTGTGATGAAATGTCGGAGGGAACACAGATGCCGGCAGAGAGTAGGGTATAGAGTTTCGTTGGTCTAGTGGTCGATTCTGGTTTGATTCCTGGATCGTGCAAAGTGTTATGTAGTGGGTTTTTCTATCAGGTATTCCTCAGTAGCAGCTGGGTGTCTGGTTTGTGCACGGTTGATGCCAAATGCTTAATAGCATCTCTTCACCAGCCTTGGTTGAATGGTAGAGAATGCCTAAGGCATTAAATCCCCCTTTGCACCTTTTTGTGCCAAAAGTTTAAATAAATAAATAGCAATAGTATGAAAAGTTAAGAGATAATAATCATATTATCTCCTTACTAGTGTAGTGTAGACGAGAATTCCAATGGTTTTTTTTAAACGTGACATTTTTGGTCGTCTAATTAATTTTAGGACAGGTTTAGGGTCTTCACGATATTTTCCTTCAACGTTTTTGAGAGCAATGGTGTTGAAATTATTTACACAAAGTAAGGCGAGCTTGGGTTCGAACCCACAGCTCGTGAGTTGGGCCCGTTACCACTGGGCCACCACAGCTTTCACGACAACAGCAGTGTAATTGCGTAACACACTATCAGTAGTAATAGGTTTCGTTTTGATAGTTCAACATAATTCACTCCGTTATTTACGTTGTTGAGTAGACACATTTTTCAAACATATGCAGCAATGGATAAGCAATATCCTTCAAAATGATTCTGATTGAGACTGATAGTGTGTTACGTAATTAGGGTACATTGCTGTGGCATAAAATATTCAGAGAAACTGAGGCAGTGTTGTCGCTATTGGGCCGATAATATTATTAATTCCACTTGGCATATTAATATAATATGTAACTGCATCAACAGCTGACTTACAAAGATAAAGACAGTGTTCAAAACCTTTATTAATTACGAAAAATCCTTTACTCCACCCTATTATCAAGTGCTCAATGAAAATGAAAAATTACCCATCATATTCAATATTTCATATTTAAAATCCAACCCCTATAAAGTTAGAGGAAAGGGAGGGGAGCCTCCTGTCTGATATCTTTATAAGTCTATGTTATCGGGGTAATTTAATATAGCATATAAAATAGCGTGCTTTTTGTACCGGAAGAACTTTATAATTGACGTATTTTATAAGATTGGCTTAGTTGTGGGCACAGGCCGTAGAAAATTATTTCAAGGACACTGCCGAGATGTAATATTGCTTATTCGTTGTAATATTATTTGTAATATTATTTGCTGTGGCCGTGTTTACTTACTAGCAAAGTACTGATATTTCTACAGAATAATTATCCCGTTGAAAGGTTCCTCATCCGTAGCTAAGTTGATATCGGTGACCTGAGGTGGTCTGGCCGGCGACTGTGCCCGTGGCTCGTTATAAATAACTGTAATCTTTGACCTAGACTTTCAGCGGCACGTGGAAACTAGAATAGGTTCTTTCTGGATATTTTAGGGATTAAATAAATTCTACTCGAGTGAAATTGAATAACAGGGAAAGCTTAGTTTCCTCTCTAGATTAGAATATAATACAGGGTAGCGGGGACGCGCAAACTTTACCATGAATTTAGCACATGTTTAAATCCGATGAAACAGTCGATTTTGTTTTTAAATTATTCCTCAGTTTCATCGAAAAGTGCAATAGTTGCCTAAGTGGTCCAATTGTATGGAACAGCAATTTCTTTTTTTATAACCAACGAAATTATAGGAACGTTTGCAAACGTATCGTAACCGACGCGTAATAGAGAAATTTACTTTAGGGCTCTAACACCAAGAACGTCGCGTCAGTTATAATTTAATATTTGTAAATATCACAAAATGTGCTGTGTCCTACATTAGATTTTATGTACAATATTTTTTAGTATTACAAAATTAAACGTGTACAAGTGAATATTATAATTATTTTGCTAGAAGTGGTAACAATGGTGGCTTTCAAGACTTGCAAGGTTTGTGGTTTGTTGTGGTAAAAGCGAGATTTCCAAAAGCCTCAAAGAGATCTGGCGATCTGGCCGACCAGTTCAAATTACCAAAACGGGTGATCACTCGGCCCCGAAATTGGTGTTTCAGAATCTCCGTCGTTGCATGAACTGTGTGATTGTGTGTATCGCTCCATTGCATTGTCAACTAATTCTCTATCTACATACTCAGCCTATAAAGTTCCCACTGCTGGGACACAGGCCTCCTCTCGGTGAGAGGGAGTGGGCCGTAATCCACCACGCGGGCCCAGTGCGGGTTGGTAGATGTCACATGTCTTCGAATTTTTGGTTGTAGGACATGTCGGTTTCCTCACGATATTTTCCTTCACCGTTGTGAGAGCCGTGGTGGTGTGATAATTTACACAAAGTAAAGCACCTGACTGGGACGACGGCCCGCGAAGATGGGCTCCGTCGACTAAGTTTTAATATTATTGCTTGTTGCACAAGCGTGCGTTCGAACTATGGTGAGTCACAGTATAGTTTTGTCGCATAAGTGTTATTCGCACATCCATTTGTCTAGCTCACGTAGTACGCTCTTGGGGGAGGCCTATGTCCAGCAGTGGACGTCTTTCGGCTGAAATGATGATGGCATGTTCACATTGTGACATTACCTTTGCCCCATCTTGTATTATACCCTAATAGCAGGAACGCAGCAATGCGGTGTACGGTTAGAAGTAGATACGGTGTTTGCTGGTATAATTTCGGCAACCACCTACTACTTCTAGCGCTAAAAAGCGTACTTTAAACAAAACATCCGATTGCTTTGAAACTAAATTAAAAAATCCGAATGCGAATCTCTATGAAAGTGGAATGGAGGTAAGTTCATTCCACAACTAACTCGATTTCGAAAGGTCAGGCAAAAATTACGAGAAAAAACTCCCTCGATAGTCTGTAACTTTTCTCAGATAACGTTCAAAGGTCAATCTGTAAGTTATTCGTGCATCGCTTCGAGTATTTCTGACCTAATTTAAGTTATCGAGATGAAAAATTATTCAGACTAAATACCACCTCCCACCAGTTTTAATATTTTGTACTGTTTATGAAAAAGTTTGACTTAAAAATGAAATAGTAGTAGTAGTAGTTTACACACACATGCAGCCTACCCAAATGTCCTTTCTGTGGTATTGTTCGAATCGCTGAGCTCCTTAAGTTCTGAGTCCAGCTGCACGATTTGACTGGTCAGGTTGACTCAATCTATGTGGTTCTTTCCTCAAAATACCATTTCAGACATCAATATACATGGTTTTCACATGATCTGACCAAGATTATGTCTGAAGTTTAAAAGAGAATGTGCCCTCTGGGTTTGTTTCGGCCTTTCTTCTCAGAGTATTCAGATAGGAAACCCCGACCTCATCTAGTTTTCAAAATATGATTGACGTCAAAAGAAATCAAAAGAGGCCACCCTTTTTTGATTTCTTCTTTCTTTCATGCTCATTCTTTTCCATACAAAAATATCTTTTGGAAGGGGCGACTAGAAACAATTATATTTTAAACATACTTTTTATTGTAAATTCTGACGTTCAAAAGTGCCTTACACCTATTTGAAAAAAAATGCTTTGACTTGGACTTTGAATAGTTTTGCAGTGCAGTGAAAAGAGGAATGCCAGCAGTGCGATTCTGTAACCATCTCACCATGAAAACTTAGGTGAAGTGAGCGTGGAGTGAGCTGTCATTCCAACTAATGCTAGGGATTGACACTATCGACAGTTCACTCTAAGCTCACTTCACCTAACTTTACACGGTGAGATTTTTACAGAATTGATCGGCTGTATACCAAACTCTTTGTTCAAGTGAACACTCAATAATACCATCCATACCGTACCATACCGCTTTGTTCGTCTAGAGGACGAGAAAATTCAATTAAAAATATCTTCCCATTCATAAAAGAATTTCTATTGTGTGATATGTGGGCTCCAGGCATTATTTTCTTATTAACTCACTAATAAACTTTAAGGCATAACTTTAAGGCGACTACAGAGATGACTACTAATAGAGAAGTATGGAAGAAAAAAAAAAGACGTGTGGCACTCGGAGACTGCCGCGGTAAAGCTATTGCATAGCATTTTTTATCAACTTATGCAATTATAATTATTAACCGTCATTTGTTTTTGGACCGTCTTTCTTTTTGGTTGTTAGGTTTTTTTCGTTACGGAATTTCTGGATTCGGTCCCCACGCTCAAGGCCCGCGATAGAAGCTATGCAATAGCTTAATATGTTGCGCCGACCTCAATTCGGCCGAGTTTTCCACTACTGTTCCTACTCCGTGTAATGTGGGCCGCGGACCAGAGGCCAGTTTCCCCCTAACCCAAATAAATTAGGATGAGGGCAGGAAAATGATGATGATAATCTTTAAGGCATCTAAGTATAATATCGACTTCTAACATAATTAAGTTTTATGTTGGCAGGACTTGGTCCAGCCTGCCCTAGGCAGTTGTACAAATACTTAGTTAAATTTAAGTCGTATATTGGTCACCCATAGCTATTCGCTTTGGAATAGACAGAGCAAATATCTTCCATCGGGGCAAAAAAATACTTTAATAAAAGGGTGATTTTCAAAATTTCTGTACATTTTGTTGTGTGAAAACGTCTTCGTGAATATTATCAAGAAAAATGCATTGAAGTGATCAAACTAGTATTATTATCCTAGAGCAACATTTTTTCCAGATGGGTTTCAACATTTCAGATCATAATAATAGGTAATTAACAAAAAAAAAGATGTTTACTTCTTAAGTCTCATAAAAGTTTCATATAGCAACCTCGTGTCTCTAAGCACAAGCGCGTTACAAAAAAAATCATAAAGAAGAAACTACTCACATATTTACATGTTCTAGTTACACAATATCTTTATGACTCTAATTATGATGTAAATTATATAAAATATAAATAAATAACCTAATGTATAATAATAATAACATTATTTAAATATATGTCTAACATTTCGTTCATTTTTGTTATTATTTTTTGTAACACCAATATTAGTACATATTTGGGGTTTTCAACTGGCAATACTCTCCATTTAAAATCGTCCAATCAGATGACAACTGAACGTCTTTCCACCATTTTGACAGCGGGTGCCACCAACAAGAAAAGTGTGTTTGTTCCTGTGCAGTGTTTTTTCAACAATAAATTGTTCATTTTGGTTTTTCAGCTATAAAAACAACGGTAAGGCTATCTCTTATTATTTTTGCGTAAATATAAAGAATAATTTTGACTAACTATGAAAAAGAAGCTGGATAAATCCAATAAGATTCTTTCTAACCTCCAAAGGTTTGAGGTTGTAATTCAACTCATGGTTGATTTCATTTTTCTAACGATTTGTTACGTTTTTTTGTTGCGTAACAAAAATGATGTAACAAAAATGAAGTAAAGCCGATTTCATACAGCATTATTATGTTTATTTACAATTTATTATTTTTTAAATATTTCAAAAATAAAATAAGCAATATAACATTCATTCATAATTTTTCATTCATTCATTCATTCATTAATTTCAATAAGTAATTAAAGGTCTTAGTGACAATAAGAAATACACAATTTTGAGACTGATTTTATGACTGTAATCAATAGACTGATTATTATTATTAATAAATTATTAAAATGCGATTTCGTTGTTTTAATTATCTTCTGTGAAATAGCCCTTATATTTCCTTTTTGTTATTTTTTTGTGACACTGTTCATTTTTGTAACGGTATTCCTTTTTGTTTCATTTTTGTAACTGTACAAAAATTTTGAAAATCACCCAAAAATATTTTTCCTTTCCTTTGTTTCTGTTTCGTTTGTATGGATGCAAGTATAGGGTAACCGGAACTGAAACTGATTTTTCAAATTTTTTTTTTTTTTTGACTGTTTGGAAACTGGTTTTTCTTTAGTTACTATGATGTGGACTTGTGGAAGTCCATGCAACTGTGCAAGCAACTGCAGCCGCAGACGCGTGCCGCTCCTATGTAGTTATTTATTTATGTATTTATTATTATTAATTACAACGGTTATATACCAGTAAGAGTAATTAATTAATATCTATGTATTATATAAATTACAATTTCGTCTGGATAGGTAGGTACAGCGTTAATAATAAAAAAATATAAAAAAATAATACATTTCGTTAGGTTACTAATTATTAGGATATGCAATTATTCATATACAATGTCTTTCACAAATACTCGAGCATAATAGCATGACTTGGTAGAATCCGTCGGTCAACACGTCGCAATCTGGTAGATCAAAAATAAGGGACTTGATTGCGCTGCTCATGCGACACCGCGGGGAATGCGCACGGGACACCGTGCGGCACTTGTGCAGTCGCGAATAGTCTTTGCCGGCCGTTAGACCGGTGGCGTAGGTAATATTGTCAGGGACATAAAATGTGCACAGTATGTTGTGCAATTCTGGGGAGTCAATTACATTCCGTAAAATTTTCAGTGCAGTGATGATCTGCGTTCGAGACCGCCGGGCAGCTAAGGAGTTATGTCCTAGAATCCTAGATCGCGTGTGGTAAGATCCCTAAAGAAAGTACCCATGAGCAAGAAGTTGTTTCCGGTTCAAGAGATAATTAGCGAAAAAACACAGAAGCTTTGGTGTGAATCCCATGGCTTGTAATTTGCTCAGTAAAATGTCATTATCCGCAGCATCGAATGCCTTTCCCTGCGAATGCCTTTGCCTTTCTGAAATCAAAATAGAGAACATCCACTTCATGCCCCCATCCAGACCCTTCGAGACGCAATCAACGTGTGACAACTTTGTTTCGACTGAGCGACCTGGTCGGAAGCCATGTTGTTCATCATATAAATGGGATTTTAATTGGTGGTAAATTTCCCTATGCGCAATTGTTTCAAACACCTTGGCCGGATATGACAAAACGGCAAAAGGACGATGTTCTTCAACCGAGGACTTATTGTTGGTTTTCGGCGTAACTCGAGATACGTTCCATTGGTTGGGATATATGCCACTTCGAAGTGCTAAGTTCATTATATAGGTGAGTGGAAGAGCAAGAAAATCTCTACAGCCTATACCAAAATATATGGTGGAACTTTGTATGGGCCAACTGAGCTACACGGTTTTAGTTTACGAATTCCGTTCTTAACCTGAGATAAGGTGCAATTTTCAATGTGTATGTAGCCGTCAGTAGCTGCAACAGGTAATATAATATCAGCATCCAACTTAGGGTTCTGTGGCAAATATGGTAATAGCACTCGCTGCGTCACTGCCGGCGAAGGTTTTGTTTTTGTAGCTCATAGTGTATGCAAGCTAATTAGTATAGCTACAAATCAAACAGTAATATGCAAATCACACGTTCTGTTTTAAAACTCCAACCGGGCAATTAATTGGCTTATTGTTCTCGAAATACATTGGCGATGTGTCGTCCGCGCATCCGCAATTAGGTTAGCGTTTGTTGCGTTTCACGAGGGCGCCTCAAACATGTAATTAAAACCCTTTGTCAGCGCGGGGGCGGCGTTCGTGATTCGCATCGCTTTCCACCTGATTTAAATGCAGTGACAAACATTCGAGAGTTTACTACGAGTATACATAGATCGCCCTCATTGTCGTTGTTGGAATTCTCTGCGACAAACCCATTCATGATATCCCTTCGGATTTGTGCGTACTTGGAGATTTGTAGTCTCTACAAAGCTCAAATCAGTATATTATGATTTAGGCACTGTGTGCATTTCAGTGATGTGGGTCGTGATGGTTTCGAACCCTGACAGGCGCTTTACTTTGTGTAAATTGTTAAATCACCATTGCTCTCGAAACGGTGAAGGAAAACATCGTAAGGAAACCGACATGTCCTTGAAACAAAAGTTCGAAGTCATGTGATATCTACCAACCCGCAAAGGACCCGCGTGGCGGATTACGGCTCACTCCCTCTCACAGAGAGGAGGCCTGTGTCCCAGCAGTGGCAACATTTTAGGCTGATCATGCGGTTTCTAATTTAAGAATTTAAAGTTGAGTGTCGAACTCTAGTTTAACATTACTTAAACATAATTTATTAAAAATGCAGCGAGCGAAATTCTGAGTGTACACCTTATTCTAAAGAAACAAAGGAGACAGGAATCGATTTCGTAAGACTTATCTCTATTAGATTTATGTATATATATTTTTTTTAAATAGTTTAGGTAAATCGATATTCTATTTTATTATTCATCATCATCATCAGCCTATAGCAGTCCTGGACATAGGCCTCTCCTAGACATAGGTACGCCTTTCAAATCGATTATTACCTATCTTAATTTTTGGATTTCTTATTTTCCAGATTGTAAATTGGGCTGATTTTTCTCAGTTTGAAATAGAGAAATATACCTAACCCTTTTTTAAAACCACACCTCAACTTATAATATATCTATATATAATCAGGCCCTGTCTCCTTTCGCGGGCGTCGCCTTACGTATCAAATGCCAAAGTAAAGTTTGACGTGTTCTCAACTGACCTAAAGTGGTTATCGGTAAGCCTTTAGAGAGTACCCAACCCTGACTATGGACTCAATTGGAAGGTGTAAGCATTACTTTTGATAGCGTGATATCTACCCCAGGTGCCTGTGGTTTAATCATTTGAGCGGCAGGGCAATTCCAGTATTTTTAAGAATGCCCGCATTCTTATGTTTATATTCATATTCGCTTATTGCATTCCACAAGGTATAAAGATTTTCACAATGTCGCTTTCAATCTTTCAAAAATACATTCATGTTAATTGTCGCTGTGTTGAGATTTGCGACTTGAATTTAAGCGTTTTTTTAAGCACGAGAATAAAGGCCTCTAAGCGATATTTTCCGGCTGTAGGTTAGTTACTTTGGACCCGTATCGTTACTGAGTTTGACATCGGTATTGCTTATATCTGAATAGGCCTGTATCGGCCTTCAGTAGTCGAGCCGTCAAGTGCGTAATCATTGTATTTGACAGTTATTTTCTACAGACGTCATCGCCAATTGTATTTGAGTAGGTATCATGAGAATGTTCTTTTGTTTTTACCTTTCGATTTGGTTGATAGAATAGAATACGATTCGGCATGCAAATATTATAATTCAGTTAGGTTTAATCAAAAGCTAGATCCATAAATCCAGAGCAATTCAGCCAATTCTTTTCTCTGATAAAAACTATGTCAAACTGTAGTACGTTTTATTCATTAGAAATTATCGTAGTCTACTGTTAAACAGTACTTTTATCAAGCCTTTTCAACGATTTGGTAATTTATTGTAAATAATTGGGGCCACACAGTAAACACTTTTGCGCACCAAAGTAGTTTGACATAATTTAGATACTATTGTCAGGCCTATTTCTTGGGAATACATCAGCTAGACGTTCAAACCGACTTGGATTTTGCTTCACAAACATAGCTACTTAGAAAATATAAATACAACGAAGAGTGAAGATATTGAACTGATTACTTTGATCGTCTTAATGGCCGATTCCTATAATTTACGGACCGTTATTGGTTAAAATTAAGACTGCTGTATCTTTACCAATAATGAAGCAAAGACCTCATAGCTTTGGATAAACCCTAGTCTACTATGCAAATCTATGGCAGTAGATATCACAGGTCAAACTAGCCTACTGATCTGTTTATATGCCCAGTTTGATAGTAAAAAATGCTACCGTTCGTAAGCAAAACGATTCGTTTTTGTTTATAGGAACCGAGCATTAGAGAAGTACCAAGGTCGACGAGCAGAAATACCTTACACTTATGCAAGTATATATATATATATATTGTAATGATTGTGACTATGAGAAAAGTCTTATTTCACAATAGGTTTCGAAAAGACTGTGTTCGTAACGCCATCAAACTTCCATCAATAGTTTAGACAAAAATGGTTTTTATTCTTGCGTAATTAGAACGGATTCGCTTTTGAATTTCCGTTACAAGCGTGGGTCTCTCAGTTGACATTTACAGGAACAGCACTACAGTTGAACATCTGCAACGCATTTCTGTGATTAAATTGTAGTACCTACCTGCCCGGGTACCCGATGCAACTATTTTGTGGGAGTTGGTGCTCTCTGTCTGTCTATATTTGGATACACTCCAATTATCTTTTGACCAGTGTGCTATACAAACTCAGGTAGTGGAAACAGCAGTACTTGGCACTGAAAAGGTCAACTCCAATGGCAGGTGTAGTTAAATGAAAATGCAGGTATTCTTTATTTGATATATTTAATCACATGAAGTACTTATATCTTTACTGATTACTCTCTCTCTCTCTTTTTGGTATAACTTCATTTTCAATGACGTGCTTCGAGAATTTTCTATGAGATTTGTGGGTAGGTATTGATGTTTCTATCAATCTACCTAACCTTTTCCCAACTATGTCGGGGTCGGTTTCCTGTCTAACCGGATGTTACTGAATACCAGTATTTTTTATGAAACGACTGCCGATCGGATCTCCTCCACCCAGTAACGTAATACGTTACCCCTTGTTCAGACTGGTTGTTAGACTTTAGAACTTCTGACGACCCGTAACGACTGTCAAAGATCCACGAATGACAGCCGGGACCAACGGCTTAACGCGCTTTCCGAGGCACGGAGCGGTCTTGGCACGTAAAGGTGGTCAGCCATCCACGGACCAAGCATGCTTATCTTAACCTGATCGATCGACGCGTGCGGCTGTTGTTACTTAGCCCCTCAGTAGATGATACATAATGAATCATGGTAATTATCATCTTATTAAGTAATTTATTGTTTTGTACTAGACTGTCTTCCCATGCAAACCTAACACTGTAATTTGGAAATATTGTCAAAGCGAATTATTTGCTTCTTACGTTTCATAAATGTCCATGTAGGTTTATGTGAAATTAAATATTTTGATTTTGATTCAATACATTAATCTATCGATAAATAAATTAGTAACACTCTTACCATGTTTACAAAAGCTAACCGATTTAAATCAATAATGTTCTTCGTGTTTCATAATAATTCATTCTAAATGTTTCAAGCCAATGATTATTCCATTGTAGGTAGGCACTTGAATCGGTTGCAGAGTTGAAATAAAATGTTCAATTAAATCGAGATTGCAAATGAATCGGAAAGTGATTAATAAAGCTTTCATAAAAAATCTGTTCGCATTTACATTAGATTAATAAAATGGGACAGTTCTTTTTTGTTTTTACTTTCTCTAAGCTTGTTGTAGAATCTTTTTTTTTTACTGTGAGCAAGGTACTTATGACAAAGGTAAGTTCATTATGCAGGATGGCAGGGATATTGACGCACAACCTGAAACCATGTATTCAGTACGTGATTCTGAAACGTGCGCGTTTTTCGTCAGTTTACTTTGTGCACATTATTTCATCACATCAAAGCGGTGAAGGAAAACATCACGAGGTAACGACATGTCCTAGAACCAAAAATTCGAAGTCATGTGACATCTACCAACATACACTGGGCCCGCGTGGATCTCTGTCTACTCCCTGTCACCCAGATGAGGCCTGTGTCCCAGCAGTGGGAACATTATAGGCTGATTATAATGATAGATTTATTTTATTAATGAGATTCAAGTAATATTATAAACAATATCGTCATACTCAATATGGTTCTACTTACGAGTATATATCCATCATTCTATCACATTGTTATAAAGTTTCATTCAACTCCATTTAACTAGGACATGATAATCAATAAATGAATTAGCATACAATAATCCGATAGTAAATTATGCGTTCAGCTACAGTAAGAATCAATTACAATATTAGTTGTACAGTTATTAAAAAATCCGGTAAAGGATAGAAGCGAGAATGAAAAATGAATAAGACTCTTGAATGATATTCCATTACTGTAATAAATTCACGAATCCGTATAAGCTAGAAATATTATGCTTCTGCATCAATTAGATGATTGAACATTTAAACGCGATGCATCAATTATGCCTGCCCTTCGGTTCCCGGTTTTAGGATTACGGTTTTCGGGTATTAGTATTGGTATAGGCATGATTATTAATCACGGGTAGACCTTACAAACTCCGCTTGCGGCATTTGAGGATTACGGTTTTCAGGTATCCGCATTGTTTGTTAATTTCGTCATTGTACGCACATTGATACTTGCTCTAATCAGTATATTAAAATAATTGGGTATTATAATTTCTATGAAATTGATAATATCTGAATAAAACTTCCTATATGTATCGATTATCGTACGTACTGTTGTATAAATTGAAGCATTAATTGTCTTAAATTAGTACATACTTATGTTCATTCATTCATATTCATAATCAGCCTATAATGTTGCCACTGCTGGGACACAGGCGTCCTCTCGGTGAGAGGGAGTGGGCCGTAATCCACCACGCGGGCCCAGTGCGGGTTGGCAGAGGTCTCCTGTCTTCCAATTTTTGGTTTAGGACATGCCGGTTTCCTCACGATGTTTACCTTCACCGTTGTTAGAGCAGTGGTGATGAAATAATTTACACGAAGTAATGCACCTGCCTGGGTTCGAACCTTCGACATATCATTGGTTACCACTGCTCCCCTGCTTATGTGCGCACTCATTTTACCAGTGTGCACGCGAAACTGCAGCTTATGTCTAGCCATTATCCCAGTCTATTAACTACAATAAACATCCGAATAGAGAACCTCCTCCTTTTTTTGAAGTCGGTTACAGTAAATAAAAATGTTTATTCGCATTACCACTCAAATGACGTATAGCAACTGACGGCTTCGAATGGCGTGGAGACAGAAATTGTGCGCTCAACGCACTTTCGTCACCACGAATTTTATTAATGCCTACTGACGTCTGTAGACGCTGCCGGCGTGGCCTGCAAACCTTCTCTAGATAGGAGTAAAATTTTAAAGTCAAACAATGTTGACAGAGAGCAGTGGTGGCACAGTGGTACGGGCCCAACTTATGAGTAGTAGGTCGTGGGTTCGAACTTGTGTAAATAATTTCATCACTACTGCTCTCACAACGGCGACGGCAAACATCGTGAGGAAACTGACATGTCCTAGAACCAAAAAATTGAAGACATGTGACATCTACCAACCCGCACTGGGCCCGCGTGGTAGATTACAGCCCACTCCCTCTCACAGAGAGGAGGCCTGTGTCCCAGCAGTGGGAACATTATAGCCTGATTATGTTATGTGGACACGGTTAATGGATAAAGTGGGACGAAGTATTACAGTAACTATGACAAGGATTACATATATGTAGGTGCGTTCTAGGTGGAGATAGCTTCGTACTCATAAACATATTATAAACACGAAAGTTTGTGAGGATGGATGGATGTGTAGCGGTATCTACAACGCCACATGTGAACAACACGTCATACTGACGTCACGCAAATCCTGCATATCGCAAGTAGAGTTTACCGTGCAATTAGCATAGATACAATTTTCCAATATCAATCGTTAGGCAATTGCCCGCCAGACACAACACCCGTCTGGTTGGAGGATCCTCCCTTTTCAATGGAGGATGAGTGAACTTTACACCCTGTTCCTCATGCCTCCATAGATGGATGTTTGTTACTCTTTCACGCAAACACAGAATCGAAACTTATGCTGGTGACACCGCGAGGCGCTGCTAGTAAGTAATAATAATATCTTTGTAGGTATCGTATCTCTCGGTTGCTTAAAGCGTTTTTCTCTTTGTAATTTGTCATAAACAATTTTTTTTTATCTCTAGACCGTGACCGTCTGTCACGTTGTTTGTCTGTTTACGCAATACAACGGCTGTTTTCTAAACAAATCGACAATCGACAAAAACAGATCTGCAACCTAAATTGCGTAACACACAATCAATTTCAATCTGAATAATTTTGAAGGATATTGCTATCCATTAATATTATACACATTATATCCATTGCTTCATATTTTCAAAAAATGTGTCATGGTGTCTGCTCAACAACGTAAATAACGCAATGAGTGTTTTTGAACTGTCAAAATGAAACCGATTCCGTTTGATCGTGTGTTACGCAATTAGGGTGCAGTTCTTGTCAATTAATTAGGTCTTTATCTAAAAATAACTATATTTTTCTAATGGAAAAAGCCAATATCAGCCCGGAGTTTGGAAGTAGGAGGTGTGACACCCCCGTGCCTCGGAATGCTTGTTAACCCATAGGTCCCGCACCTTATTGTCTCTCTCCGGTCGTATCGGATTGCCAACCTGTCGGACTTTGAGAGTGAAGGAAGAGAGAGTGCACCTGAGTTTGGGCACACACTTGTGTACTACAGGATTCTGCATATGATTCTAGACTAGACAAAAAAATCTGCTGTCTCATAGCAAAGTGCTACACCTACACGTTCAAAATGTATGGAACTAATATTTTCTTTTCTCTAGAATCTATTTGCTGAATTCATGTTTACAAATTGCGTACTGGTTAAAAGGTTTTTTGTATAATATCTCCCGTGAAAGTAAGTCTGTGGAAATTGGCCGCCATGACCAAATATGGTTAGAACTATCTACATAACTATCAGACTTCTATTGTGATCATAATACACAATTTCCATGCCATAGTTTTGCAATTAAAATCCAATTTCAGTTTCAATGCATACAACACCCAAAATATTACCAAAATCTATTCCAGTTTGAACTAGGTTCCTCGGGCGAAGTATAACTTTGTTTGTTGAGCCGAAGTTTCCCGAAGTGCTCCGAAGTATCAACTTCACGGCCGGCCGATTGTTCACAGGACATAAGCCGGCCAGCATTACAGGCTGTCGGTAACTAACTTCGAATACAGTTTGGCCTAATAAAATTAGGCTTCCGTCGAGAAATGTAGGACACAAACAATCTGCTTTCGTGAACACACAACATCAGGGATCTAGAGGGTTGTTGCAGTTATCGTTGTTCTGATAGCATCTAATTGGTACCTACTGCTAATAATTTTTGTTCATAAAACCATTGAGCGTTGAGCTCTTTTAGTTCTGAGTTGAGCATCACGATTATTGACAAAAGCGTGCACTGACTGGACAGGTCTGCTCAAATCTGTCTTCTTCGATCCTTAGAAGACCATTTCAGACACCAATCTACATGGTTCGCATATGATCTGACGAAGATTATGTCTGCAGCTCTAAGAAAAAGAAAAAAAAAAAAAAAAAAACCTACCTCACATAATATATCTGAATGACGGTCTGTGTGCCGCCATCCAGTGACCATTCATTCTACTCAAGTCAAAAAAAATTTTTTAGACCTCACGTTCACGGTCACGTTTCCTAACCGACTAGGATAGAAAACGTGACCTAATCTAGTCTAAAAAAAATTTTTGGCGTGTAAAAGTGTTTGTACAAACCTACTTGCAGAAATAAAAACCTTTATCATCTTATTGGTACTACTGATAGTTTGTGAGGTATTCCACTTAGAGCACTGATTTGAAAAGCACCTCTGCGAACCGCACTTGAGCATTTCCACTAACCGCACTGAAACAAAATTTCGTAGCGTGCGGTTCGGAGGAATAGTTTATCAATATTGTTTTCAGATCCCGAACAGCACCTACGTTTGGTAACTTCAAATAGGTATACCTAATTCTTTAATGGGTGGGAGAGCTGTCCTATATGACTGAAGTACCTAGTTCCATGGGTATCATTACGACTGTAGCAAATTAGCGCACCAGTCGCGGCCACTAAAGTAAACACTTTTTATCCATTTTGCATCATTAAGTGCAATATTCGCAGACCACAATTTGGTAAGAGTGAGCGTCTCATAGGAATGTGAACTTAATTTTTATGAGAGTAATGTTCAGATTCGTATGAACACTTTCTTTCGTTCAATGAGTAGAGAATGACAGCCAATTCTGTTTGGTGACACAATAGTCATCAAGTGGTTGACGATGACGATTCACATATAAGTGATATTTTTGAGTGAAAGACGAGCTGCGAATTTTAATCATTTTGATTTCAATGCTTCATTTGGTGAAACAAATTGTCTGTTCAACAACGTACATAATGCAAGGAATGTCAAAATGAAAGCCACTGAAGCTACTGATAGTGTGAATGAATGAATGAATGATATATTTATTTGCAAGAATATAGGTAGCTAACTTAAGTTGTTGAGAGTTGTTGTTGTGTGTGTGTTACGCAATAGCCCCGCAGTAATAGATGTTGATTTCCGTACACGTGCAATTTGTAATTACTAGATAGATACCTACCTATAATATTCCAATACGGTTCTACATTGTCTGCATTGCAAGGGATCATAATGGATCAACTTCAAAGACAATGTAGAGGAAAACTCGACTTTGAAACGAACGCTCTTTCACGTTTCAGTACCTGGCAAAAATAACGAGGTTTCAGAGACAGCGCATTTCTTCAAAGTAAAACTAAAATACATACACATCTGTGCAAACAAGGTCTTAGATAATGATAGCAACATGCTAGCTACAGTGTTTTTATCTCACGAAGCGACATGCGCTGTACTTGTGGTAACCAAGTGTACAAACATGCTGTGAATGTGTGCATGAAGACAAGTAGCGTCAGCACATAACACACACACACACACTTCCGACTTTGCCATTGTCTCGGATGGTACCGGGAGCTGCTGCGCTTACACACACATTCACAGCGTATTTGTACACTTGGTAATCACAAGTAAAGCGCGCGTCGCTTCGTGAGATAAAAATACTATACAGGTATCAATTACAAAAAGTAAAACCTATAGATACCTATCCATCAAAAAATCATCATGGTCACTCACCTTACAGCTTAGAGCTTTTTTTCAATATATTCCACAAATATTATTTACCGAGAGCGCCCCCTTGTCATCATCCTTTGAGCGCCAAATATCGTTAAAACAGTGTAAGTTCTGTCGGTTAAAGTAGTGTATTCACTCATTTTGTTTCACATACATAATTATGTTTTGCTCGATCGGGCGAGTTCGGCCGACGAAATACGAGTATAGTTCGGCCGATAATGGATTAGGTTTATTCGAACCATAATTCTAGTTTCAATAGCTCAAAGGGTTGCCTGAGGATGAAAGACGTCGAACATCCGAGCTCTATTATGAAGCACCTGCAGATTGAGATTGAATTAGAGGGAGTTTACGATCTTTTGTTGTGCTGAGATCACTAGTCAATGTACTAGTACCTGTATTACCTGTAGGTAGCGTAGGTACAAGGGAAACCAGACGAGCGCTATCAGAAAGGATCAATATTGTAATCGCTAACTGAAACTCCATTTGAGCAGCTGTCTACCTATATTTCTTTATCTTAAAAGTTTTCTGTTCGAAGTATAGGTAAGTAAATATTAGGTTCCTATTTAAAAGATCTTGTGTACTCATTAGAATAGAATAGTTTTTTATTTGCACAGAAAGTAGGTACAAGTGACAGATGTTAAGTTTAAAATGATCCTTATACTAACTAGGTACCTATGGTATGGCATGCAAACAGTTTTAGCGGTTTTAACAGTTTTATAATACGTTATAGTACGTTTAAAAAAATGCAGAATCAAATAGTAACAAATATTTCCATATTTGCTTTCTGTAAGCTCGGTGCCGCCATATCCGGGTCTAAACTCAGTTAAGCCGTAGCTAAAAAAACACACAGTAACAGCACTCCGCTAGATTTTTTATGTCATAATCCAATTAGTTTTTCGAGTATTAGCAATCTGCTAGCTAAAAATATATTTATAAGGGCTGATTTTTCAATCAGCTGATAACTTTATTCGAGGAATAATTTTGAAATTTTGACAGTTGTTTCATACAAAAACTGTCAAACGTCAATTTTATTCCTCGAATAAAAGTTATCTGGCGATGGCCCTATCAGCCCTAACACAATATTATTTCTATATTTCTACACGTAACATAACATCACGCCTAGTTTCACCGAAAGACTGCGCAGAGATGTACACCAAATGTGTGCGCAGTGATGTCCCGAATTTTGCCAGGGTTTAAGTCTCATGTAATAGGGGGTAGTCTGTTGCTATCAGCCGGAAACGGATCCAGACTCCGGGCGGCTACTGAGAAATTCTAGATAATAAAACCTAATAACACTATATTTTAGTGCGGTGATATTTTTAACACTATATTTTAGTGAGGTGATATTTTTAACACTATATTTTAGTGAGGTGATATTTTAACACTATATTTTAGTGATATTTTGAACACTACATTTTAGTGAGGTGATATTTTTAACACTATATTTTAGTAAGGTGATATTTTTAACACTATATTTAAGTGATGTGATATTTTTAACACTATATTTTAGTGAGGTGATATTTTTATATAGCAATTTTCCTTTCGTTATCCCAATTTTTTTATACGTGTACCATCTTTATAGTCATATCGTCATTCACACAACCCATCCATCGTTCGTCTTCCTCTACCTACTCTTTAAGTCATCCATAAGCATAAGCATTATCAGCCTATAATGTCCCCACTGCTGCACGTGCCCAGTGCGCGTTGATAGATGTCACATATCTTCGAATTTTTGGTTCTCGGTAGGACATGCCAATCTCGTCTCCTCACGATAAGCATTTTCCTATACCGTTTTGAGAGCAGTGGTGATGATTTACACAAAGTAAACCAACGGTTTTTTACTCATTCATCTATATCCATGCGCCATGACAGACGCGTGATAGATAAGTTAAGCTTAGTATTTCAAGCTTATTCAGGCACTATGTGAAGTCAAGCTGTTGAATTTCTCCGACAGGCGCCTTTTACGCAATAAGTTTAAAGTTTAAGAAGTTTTCGACCTCAACGAAGCCTCAGCCGTTTTACGTCTCGGCGACATTACAGACCGAAGTTTTGACACTGGTGGGGGGGGGGGGGTGACCGGATGATCTAGCAGGCTAGCACAAACGTGCGACTTTAAACCCTACGTTGAAAATAAATATAAGAACGATTTTAGACGCTCCACAACCTGATCCCATCATCTCCCTTTCACTATCGGACTACCAGCTCTACTGAAAGGTACCATCCGCACTTGGTCAATACACTGAGTAGTCGTAGGTACTCAACGCTTCTCCTCCACATTTATTATGCGCTCGACCAAAGAGTGGAACACTCTGCCAGCGTCCGTGTTCTCTTCCACGTATAACGCGTCAGCCTTCAAAGCACAAGTAAATAGGCGTCTTGTGGGCTTGCTCATTCCATCATAGACCTCACCCACCGCTTTCCACCAGGCGAGATTGAGGTCAAGACCTGGCGCCCATTTCGCAAAAACAAAACTATCCTGTAGCATTTTTGTTATTTTTTTTGCACCAAGCACAATTAGTAACACCCAAAGATATATAATTAAGTAAAACTAAGTAAATGTTATGTGCGAAAATAGTATTTTGAATTTTAAAACCTTTCCAATATACTTTACGTTTACTCTGAGCTACAACGTCACAAGTAGGCGAGTCAATAACTACAACCTACAACTAAATGGAGCTGTCATCTTAGCGAGCGAGGGAGGACACATTCCGTAGAGATTTTATAGAAAGTGTCAGTATTGGAAGATAGTAATTTTCGTAGACGTGAACCTAAAAGCAGGCTTATGGTTTATTATTTTTATTTTCTATTTTTATCACCGACTTGCAAGTAGGAAGCATTTCCTCTCATGTTTTTACTTGCGCCACTAGTTTAAACAGTAGCTGCGTCCGTACTTTTCCTTATGCAACACTAGCTTATCCTATCGCCTTCACCCACGTGGAGTTCGGAAATTACCTCACGGGAATGTACTACTGGGATAAATAAATATGTGCTAGACCCAGGTCATGGACTATACGTGTGCCAATTTTTCAATTATTTCTTTGAATTAATTAATAAAATTCCATCCTTTCAGTCGCTAAGGCGTGAACAGCCAGACAGACAGAGATATTTTCGCATTAATTTAAAATACTAGCCATTGACCGCGACTTCAACCGTGTGAAATTTCTTGGTCTAAAGGCTCGCATCGCATCGCCCAAAAAGATTTTTCTAATCCAACTGGTAGTTCTAGAGATAATATATATAAAATACAAACCAACAAACTCTTCAGCTTTATTATTAGTATAGATTAGTTTATGGAACTGATTAATACGCCCTTTAAGAAAAGAAGTGATAAATGAGTTTATTTCTGTAAGTACGTTTGCAAAAACACTTTTACACGTGAATCATATTTTTTTTAAAAGATGAGGTCGGCGTTTCCTATGTGACTACTCTGAGAAGAAAGGCCGAAACAAACTCAGAGCTCACAGAAGGGGAAGAAGGGAAGAAAAGCTTCTCTAAGTGCCGATCAGCTCCGACACCTACGATCTTCACAGAAAGATTAACTGCAATTCCTCTTGAAACCAATTTGTGCATTAAGCCGTTAGTAATAAATTGCTTGTGTTTGTTGTTTCGAACATTCGATGGAGCTGTAATTAATTTAATTTAACTCCGATGCCCGCTTTTGTTGTGAACATCTCAGTCTAAATATCTGTATTTAGACTACTGCAAGCTGCAAGCTGTAACCTGGAACTCAGTAACGTAGAAAAGATTCGTCGGGCATAAAAAAAAAATCTTCTGTTTCCTAGAACAGTACAATACCTAGCCGCTATTTATTTTTGTAAATACCTGTGAAAAATTTCAACGCCTCTGGGGTTCTGAATTATGTACTCTGAATCCATGGTAATAGGTTTCGCGTCGATGTTCCTGCCATCTTTATAATAATAAGGTTCATAAAATGAATTTTGTTCGAAAAAATCTTTACAAGATCTAGTGTCCGACAGACAATCTCGTGTAGCATAACTTATGAGGCGCATGCAGGCCAGCTCGAACAGCCTTCTGAGCGTGTTTGTGGGCCGCTGGGACTCGCCGATGTGGAGGCACTGGATGCGACTACACACTGTGGGTGGTCGTATCCAGGGTTGGCCATAAACTGGCACACCTGGGCGGTGCCACTTTGTGATTTTGATTTTTTTTTCTGTGGATTTGTTGTTGTATGTATGTAGGTACTAACAATAGTTTTTGAAGGTTTTTTGTGTTACTAACAGTGTATGGACTTTGTCTGAAATAAATTTCTTATTATTATTATTATAACTTTGAGTCGATCATAACAGAAATTTGCTAGCAGACTTATAACTAGCTTTCCACCTCATTCATCATCATCACCATCATTTCAGCCCGGAACCACCCACTGCTGGGTATATGCCTCCCCTTTTTTCTGCCAAACAAAATGCGGGATGCGGGTTCCGTGCATCCCTCATCCAGGTTTTTCCACCACATTAGGTTTTTTTTTTTTTGCCTTTTATAAAGTATCACAATTGGTGACACTTTATTTACATTACAATCTAGCCTATTAGGTTTTTTCAATAAAATTTTTAGCTAAACTATAAACTTGTTACTAACTAAAAGGACACCATTGTCTGAAATAAAGTATTTATTATTAATATTATATGCTTATCACAAGTTTAAACCTTCTAACATAATCCCTCTCTTTGTTACAGAGCAACTATACGAAATTTCTCAAAAACTTGCACACGGAGCAGATTGCAAAACTCCATGCAAAGAATCAGCATGAATGCGACTTGCTCGAGGACTTGCGAACTTACACCATCAAGCGGTCAGCAATCGAGAAGTCGTACTCCGAGGTACGTATTGAAGTACTTAGTTTGAGTGTGAGCGGGCTGGTAAGTATGCAGGTAAGTGCAGGCAGGGACAGCACCAAGAAATTACTTAGGACTTGGCACTTCAACGTCTTATTCACTAAGACATAAACAAACAAAAATCACATAAGTACAGTTTTAGGAACTGTGAATTCGTCACTTACAGAAGTGGACAGCACTAGCTAAGAAACAGTACGTACAAGATATCGTTAGTTGTCGAAAAATGAGCTATTTTCACAAATCGGAAATACAAAAATACTTAAAAATACAGCTTTTGACGTGAAACGTCTTTCAGAAACGTGAAACGAAAACATGACGCCTCGGTGATGACTGAAGCTCAGCAGTGCGATTCTGTAACCATCTCACCGTGAAAAGTTAGGTGAAGTGAGTTTAGAGTGACCTGTCAAAAATGTCAATCCCTAGCATTAGCTGGGAATGACAGCTCACTCCACGCTCACTTCACCTAAGTTTTCACGGTGAGATTTTTACAGAATCGATCGGCTGTTAATATGTGTCTTGCGCGATTCAGAATTTGTTTATTGTTGTGCAGAGCAAAGTATTAAGCGCCAGTTATAATTTCTGAGTTATTGTCATCGTGTGAAATAACCGTCCGAATGACGTAGATACCGTACTTATAAAAACAGACGGTTTGTAACTCAATATCTAAACACACCAAATAACCAATTCGAGGGTATAAAACTTTAAATTAAGCTTTTAATTACAAACGAAAATTACCAGATTTTGTTCCTTAGTTATATTTATTCAGGCTTGGCAGTTTTGTATAGATAGTAACTTCTGCCAAATGTTCCTTTTGCTACTTAAAAATCGATTTTCATCGCGTTTTTCTTCAATGAAGTATTTTGTTAGGGACCCCACTAACAGAGCCACGAATATTCTGCTATTAGTGTTCAAAGTTGACCTCGACACGTGCCTTTAGATAACCTAAAAGAAAATGTTAGGAGCTGTCGCGAAATCGTTTGTGATCAAAATGGTAATCGTTACTTGTAACGATTTGTTTAGACAAATTGGATCGTTTTTCATTCCGTTTAGGAAATAATTACCAGTTGCGTAGTCACAATCCGCACAAATCACAACCGACGGCACGGTTGGCGCAGTGGTTAAGCGATTGACTGCTGCGCTGCGTGTCGCGGGTTCGGTTCCCGCACGGAACAAATAATTTGTATGACCTATAATTAAGTAGTTATTCCGGGTCTGGCTGTTTGTGTATGTGAGTTTAAATGTTGGTGAACGCACCCACGATCCAGGAGAAATTCCTAGAGTGAGGCAACGTTTTTTATAAAAAAATATCCTTAACAATATTGCTACATACGAAAACTTACAAAAAATAATAAAAAAAATTTAACTAAACTTATATCGTTAGGTCTAAAGAGTATTATATTATATTCTAATAAAATTAGATGCGGTTTCGAGCAGCTCAAAAACTGACAAGTGATTTCATGTAAAGATGTACTCCTGGCTATGAACCTCCCCCTTGTAGAGCTTCTAATCTGATTAAATGTCATTCTGTTGCAAAAAAAAATTATCTAAGACTTCTTGAAAGTCTTTGATGTTGGATTGTATAAGGATTATAGCCAATTAATTTGATTATGAAGATTCTATTAGCCGACAGGACTTATGCGTACGTTTTATATGCATTATTTATTAAATTGTAAAAGTACTCGTTTTTTAATCACAAATCTGATCTGCACTGCAGTTTCATAGTCTCGTCTCGTATTTTCTTGAATATTGACAGATTTTGTATAGAAAATATGTCAAACGGTCTTATTTATTCTTCAGATGAAAGTTATCTATCAAAAAATCTACGTGCGAGAAAATCCACTAAATAAAAAATCTTAAATTCATTCATCCACTGACAGACCATGCACAGCCTAAACGGCTGTGCATGAAGTGAATGAATTCTAGAAGCATGAAATTTTGCACAAGAGTTCCTGTGATAACGAAAATGACCACTAGGACGGAAAGATTTTTTTTTTTAAATTAATATAGGTAAGGGGTATCGTATTACCCAGTAACTGGGTTGTGGAGGTCAGATAGACAGTCGCTCCATGTAAACCGGTATTCAGCTGCGTCCAGTTTGACTTGAAGCCGTCCCCAACATAGTTGGGAAAAGGCTAAGCAGATGATGATGGGTAAGGGGGCTGCTATGTGTAATATATGTATATAATAATCATAATATATATGTCGATGGGAAACATGGCTAGGAAACAGACTAGATCGTCCCGCGTTCTTACAAGGCCTACATTGCTGCATGTGCAGCTATTTTGGAAATTCGGAGCCACTGTGCGGTATGTTTGTGCACACAGCCAAAGGCATGCGGCAAGCGTATCTAACTAGCCCAGTTCCATTTAAGCTTGGCATCTGTGTGGCCTACATCAGCTATATGGATTTTGGGACACAGTTCCTTATGTAATCAACAAGTTTAGAAAGAAGTAATACGGTTTATTTAGACACAGAACGCGAAACACAGAATACAAATAACAAAGTGAGACTAATGTTTTGACAACAATAACACTATTCTTGTTCAAACATTATTTTGTCTCAAAGCTGCGCCTAAAAGTTCAAATTTATTTTTCTCTTGTGTGACCCCGGATCGAATCCGCATCCGAAAGTCGAATACACGATTGCGAATACTAGAACAGCAATGCAGTTCACGAGTTCTGCCTCGTTGGTTTAGTGGTCGCTAGTGTTACTACTAAGTATGAGGTCCTGGCTTCGAGTCCCGGGTCGGCCAAAATGTTATTGTGTTTTTCTATCAAGAATTTCTCAGTAACAGCCCGGAATCTGGATTTGAGCCAGGTAAATAAAATAGGATCGCCACCTATTGAATACGACTGGCAAAATGTGGGCATATACACTTCTGCCTAAACCTTCGGGGATACAAGCGTGATGATATATTGTGTAATTTCGTTATCCGTGTAAAAAGCTGAATTCCCCGCCATTTCTAACTTGTACAGAGTGGCCAATTTAAAAAGTATATTAAACTTAATAAAATTCTCTCCCGTGACTACAAAGTCTTAGTGGCTTTTAGAGCGAAAGGGATTTTTTATTGGACATTTATTGGATACCGAACGCCTTTACACTGATCCAGGAGTAATATTAAAAAGGTAAAGTAGGTGTTGCAACTTATTTACTTTGGTAGGTACTGTGGGCGAGGTATTTCAATAAAATATATCTTTCTGATGACATAATGATTACACTGACCTGCAAATTACAAACAACGTAAGAAAATTTTAATTTCGCGGGCTGCTTCATTACCGCATCCCCCTTAAAGGTTCTACAGTACCTACTTAATACGGAAGATTGGAAGATGAAAAAACTCATGAACATTTTATATGAAATAATAATCACTAACTTTTTAAATCTACATCACTAGGTAAAAGTCAGGGTAATCAATAGTAACTTAACTTGTCCGTATAGTCAAACCGCAACTGTCATTCTTTGACAGTAAAAAACTGAACATTGAATTTGTTTTTTGAAATAATTGCCGGGGATTTTATTAGGTAGGGTATGCGGGAAGGAACGCAGGCGTTCATTCAATCACTAACGAAAAACTATTCAAGCAATACGAAATTGGTACTGAAGGCTACGGGTGGACAACTATACGTCACTTGCTCTCGCGTCACCAGTACTGACTCTGTATTATGTATCTTGGCTGCTGAGACAAAAACTACAAACGCAGAGGGGATTTTTATGAAAATGTTGCAGCTATTTAAGTATTGTATATTGTAGTGTTTTACGACTTCCACGCGAACGAAATCGTGGAACAAATTGTTATTCAGTCCGTCATGACTAATTTAAAAATCCATAATCTCCATAATTTCTAAATAAGCATTGTTCACGACAAGCGTTTCACTGATCAAGAAACATATCAAAATGATTGTCCTTGGCTTAAAATACAGTGGTCAGTAAATGTGGGCGTGTCACGCGACGATGAGGACTCTGCTTTATACTTCGTGACGGTAATGTCTTCATACAAGAGACACTTCATTCACTGGGATGATATCACACCACATACATACAGAGTTGATATGACAGAGGGGCATTAAATTACACTACGTATACTATACGTGCTTAGTATTAATTCGATACGGTATGAAAATAAAAAGCGCCGAATATGAGAAAATATTTTTTCAAACAAACTAAATAGCTTACAAATCAGAATAAAACGCAACCACCCTTTGTAAATAAATTTGACTGACCTTAGATACCTAGGTAACAAAGTGGCAACGTCTTTATCGTTGTAAGGTGCATGACCTATGCTTAGACATTATCAGCTGTTGGAAATGTTCAAACGGTGCAAAAACTTAAAAAATCATTTGCGACTAAACTACTGCTCCTATTTAATTGATTTTTGATACAGAGCTTGAAAATGGTACCTGGTATAGGCAGTGTAAAGGAAAGCCTCTCTGTCGTATCAACTTTGTATATTGTACTTGCTTCTACCTGCGACTTCGTATTCGCATCGCCTGCCCGCGCGATTAGATCGTTTTCGCGTGCTCTCTTACTTTTTTTTCTTTTTACTCGGCTCCTAAGTGTCCTAGCGTTATGTTAATATAACTAAAAAATACACTTCAAGTATGAGTTGAGAAATTCTGTTTTTTTGTTTTATCGTGCCGTCGATATCCATCACGTTTGTGAAGTTTACACAAAGAAAACTGATTTTTTAAACTGATATTTCACTTAGCCCTCCAATAAATATGTATTTTTACTAGATCATGTTTAGATAACGATACCCATAAAGTCTGCGGAGTTTCGCCAGCTAATTCAATTCATCCGTATCATCTGCCTAGCCTTTTCCTAACTTTGTTGGGGTCGGCTAACACTCCAACCTGATCCAGCTGAATAACAGTATTTTACATGAAGCGACTGCCTATCTGACCTCCACAACCCAGTTACTGGGTAATACTATACCCCTTAGTAAGACTGGTTTCAATTAATTTCCTGTATATGGGTACTATCCTACTTATAATATTATAAACGTGAAAGTTCGGATGGACGGGTGGATGGATGCATGTTTGTTACTCTTTCACGCAAAAACTACTGAACAGGTTTGGATGAAATTTGGCACACAGATGTTTTATAACCAGGGATAACATACAGGATACTTTTCATCCCGATATTCCCACCGGATCGAAACTTATGCGGGCGAAACAACATAATGAAAGCGCAGCGGAAGGCGGATGCAGGAAGCGCAGAACGAGTATATAAGATTTACTTGCCTCCCTTCGAACATCCAACAAATAATTAAAATTGAAAAGCAATCCTCGGTCCGTCGTGAATTTCAACGCTACTTTGTAAAATTCAATATTTCAATGTATAGTTACTTAAATGGATTTCATTCTCAACCGGTAATTGAATTCACATTTCAACAATGGAATTCAATTTAAATTGGCACGTGTATTGGTGACTCAGTGGTCTAAACTAAAAATCGGCATCGTGGTGTTCCCGAAATAAATTCGTTAATTATTAAAAAACATCACTGGTGGACGGATTATTGACAAGGTTTTACCTCACACTATTTTCTTTCGATTTTCATTTCAAACACTCCGTAAATCGAGTAACACTTTACTTTTTTAAATCTTAATTATTGAGCTAAATATTATTATTATAGAGCAGTGATGGCACAGTGGTGACGGCTCCGACTTGCGACTTGTGTTAGGTCGTGGGTTTGAACAGGAATTCAGGCAGACGCTTTACTTTGTGTACAGACGCCAGCACATCAAGCTACTACAATCTGTCAAAATTCTTTAATAGATTTTCAACTTTATCGTTAAAGCATTAAGGTTCAAGGTTGATTGGGAAAATTGGACAGTTTCGGGTAGCTTGACCTGCTAGCGTCTGTACATTATTTCATCACCACTGCTCTCAAAACGGTGAAAGAAAACATCGTGAGAAAACTGGTATGTTCTAGAGCCAAAACTTCGTAGATGTGTGACAGCTACCAACCCGCCTTGGGCCCGCGTGGTGGATTATGGCCCATTTCCTCTAACCTCTAACGTTCCCACTTCCTGTCCCAGCAGTGGGAACGTTAAAGGCTGATTATGCAACTTGACTTTAAATGCCCCCATGATCCCTGTACCGTTGCATGCACTAAGCACAATGTTTTGCGTGCGTTAAGTTGTGTTGTGCACTTCCCTAAACAGCGAATTTTTACACAAAAACATCTTTTCCCAGCAATTATTTTTGCACAAAGTTACTTGCTTAGTTTGATGTACGGAATGCGTAGATGACGACTTCTTGAAGGGTTTTGTTACAGCCGTTATAAGACAGTCCCCCAAAACGGAATTTAAAAAAAATGTGGTAGTAGGCCTATTTGCATATCAAAGTCGATGGCAAGAGCTCAAGCGATGGAAGTCCATCCGCATTTTGTGCCAACGACGTGACGCGAATAAAATATGACAAGAGTTGACGTTTATAACGATGTACCTTTTCACATCGATCCGGAAATAAACGAACGTTACTTTGATACATTTAATTTCGTTTTCTGAATTTAATGTTCGACGTGCTTAAATATTATTGAGTCTTGGTGGATCATTGTTTTCGCCGGCGCGTTAAAATCTTTTTAAAAATGTCACTTCGTAGATGTTTTCCCAACCGATAGTTTAACTACTTACGACGTTAGTGTTCGTTAGCCCAATTCTTGAGGAAGGCTATTTAACATCACGATGCGACGGCGTGGGTTGGGGAACAAGAAATTTCACGAGAACCAAGTCGCGGGCAGAAGCTGAACTTAACTGAGTTGTATTGGTGATCATGATTATAATTTCAATTTTGAGTAGCTACATTCACGAAAGGAGATAAGTAACCAAGGTCGTCGGATATTGTTGAAGTTTAGTAAGAAACCGATGGATGTTTTCGAATGTAATTTAGTTTGATGAATGAACTGTTGGTTTTCTATTAATTAAATAAAAATTTATCCGAAAACATCAATCCGTTTCTTACTAAACTTCAACTATATCCGACGAACCTGGTTACTTATCTCCTTCGGCGACTGTACATATGTGGAATATCGTGCATGTTCGCCAAAAATGTGTGGCTGTGTCTTGCCGGTTGAAGTTTCATGACGATTTCCAATGCCAACATGTTAAAATATAAGAATGAAAGGTGTTATTCTGTTGGTACTGTGATGTGTGTATTGCTTGGAATATTGTGTGAGGGCGTTAAAATCATAAAACTCTATAGTTACTGCGTTTCTTTTAAGCGCAAGAACAAGAACCCTATAACAAAAATTTGAAAGCTCATTCAAAATTCGCTTTACTGTTCGAATGCAACCAGAGTTATTGTACTACCAGCCTGTACTACATAAGGTCGACTTTTGCATACAACCTTTACAGCACCTACCTACAGTTCACTTCAAACCTCACCCAAGTGATCGCACACAATTCTAGAGCAAACGCACTTGTTTTTAAAACTAACATATTAACGTGATTCGGGATAGCGTTCATTCGGGATAAAGTGATTCGGGATAGCGTTCATTCGGAATAGCGTGATTTGGGATAGCGTTCATTCGGGATAGAGTGATTCGGGATTTCGAGTTTCGGCAGTATAAGGTCATTATAATCATCGTCGTTCTACGCGTCGAAACTTTGGGCTACACAGTAGATAAGTATTAACGTCCCACGTCACCCATCCAATAGACAGCCATGTATCAAGTCAACGTTAGTTTAATGATGTAACTAAAACGTTTCGAAGTATTTGAATTGTAAAATTCATAAACTGACATTTTGGTTCCGTGTAGCAGGAAATAAGAGCGTTGGTGAAGGGTGGAAAATTTCAGGAATTAAGAATTATTATTTACTTGTTCTAGTTTGATGTCAATACATTACCTAGAAACTGTTGGTTTTCTAAGAAAGTGGTGAATGGTTACACAAAAATATCAGTTCAAATACAGAACGTTTTTTGACACTGTAATTACAAATACAGGTGAAAATTACAGATTTCATGACGGGCATTATAATATGACGGAATTGCATTCCGAGACTGCCACGGTGATGATTATGAAGGATTCTTTTTGTAGAGCGAGATAAAAAAGTTGCATTACTATAAATTAGCTAATTCGTAAAGGTTATTTCGAACTTCACTCAACTCATTTGTTTTTCAACCAAACTCCATCAAACGCCGGATACTCAGCTTACTAAGTTGAGCCAGTATAGTCATACTACATCGATACACACATCATCACACACATTTGAAACAACTACACCTCTGCCTCACCACATCTGCCGCATGTCACACGAGTAATGGGCCAAACTTACGACCCACTCAATGGCAAGCGACATCACGGCAGGCCCAGACAGACATGGCGAGATGAGTTGGACTCCTTCAACAAAACTGGTCCTTAGCAGCTCTATACAGAAATAAGTGGAAAGAGGGTAGTGAGACCTTTGCCCTTGTAGTGGGACATCACAGGCTTTTAATAAATTTTAATAATAAACACCTCACACATACAGGGTGGCAGGGACATCGACGCGCAAAATATAACCATGGATTCGGCACGCGAGTTTAGACCCCATAGAATCGAAATTTTGCGTCGGTTATCAAAAAAAAAAATCTTCTGTTTCATAGAAAAGTGCAATGCAACGCGGTCAAAATGTATGAAACAGCAATATTTTTTTTAATAACCGACTAAAAATTTCGACGCTATGCTATCGCATACTAATTTCCGGGACTCACAGATTTTGACGAACGAATTGAAGCGTGGCATTTCCGTCGTCCTACCATTTTCACCGCCTGAAATGCAAGGCACACATATTTTTGCGAGGACCATGTGCATTATCGAACTTTTTTTGTTTTCGTTTTATTTCATCGAGAAAACTCATTTCTAAAACTCTAAAAATGACTTGGTGTACATGCTTGTTTTTTTTAAATAATACGTGGTTAGTGATCTATCTAAATTCAAGTGATGTTTCAAAGAAACGTCTTTCACTCTTAAATAATGTGACGTAAAATCTCACCGACTTAATTCTGATTATGTAAATGAACCATTCTGAAAAAATACACACCTATTATTGCTACACCAGTGACAATATATAATTATTATGTCTGAGCTAAAGAAGTCCATGTTCTAACTGGAAAAAGTAATTACCTACTCAGTAACCGAAAGTAGAAGTATCGCTTTAACTTGAAACGCAAGTTAAATATTTTCAAGAACATCGATAAAATTCCAAGTCAACACGAGGGTAATTGAATTCCCTACGGAATTTGCACTGAATCCAGAACTATAAGCTAAACGCCAATGCAATTTGCATTACGAAAAACGGAAGTTTGAACTTCATGGTTGGAACGCAGTACTTGTCACAACTCGTAGACAAAGAGGTTCTAATAACCAGAGGTTGTGATCTGCTATACAGGTATTCCTACAGCAGACAACAGTCTCTCACAAACCACACACATCAAAAGTGTCTAGAGATCAAGTACGTTTTAGAGGATCGCCGCAATTGAGGATTATTATGTTAACTTTTTTGGATCGTTATTGATTCCTTTTAGTTAATTTCACTATTTCAATAAAGAATTTCCTTAAATTCTGATTAAAAATAGAAAATCAATAATTTTTTATAAAATAAAAATGTATAAAATGTACTTGATCCTTAGACACTTTTGATGAGTGTTTCTAAGCTTGTCTAAATTTATATGATGCCATTGTTTGTGAATTGAAAATAAATCATTTGAATTTGAACCAGAAAGTTGACCACCCATTTTGTTCCGAGACTTACATTTTATTTGAAAGGTGGCAGTAGTAGAAACATATATTTGTATGGCGACATCGCTGTAATGAATTTGAGAACAATGATATACAACGAGCTTTTGATCCGTGTCCAAGTATATAATATATCTCCGAACCCAAATTCTGTTCGACTTTGACGACTTTATAAAAAATAATGCGTTCTATGTAATTATAATAGACGGATGCCAAAAACAAAATCCCACGATGGGTCATCACCCATCCATCGTACTTTGCTAAAAACAATGCACGGTCTATAAAGAATCATAATAATAATAATATCCCTGGACATTTCACATAGCACCATTTGTCCCAAGCTAAGCAACCTAATGCTTGTGTTATGGTAACAAGATGGCTGATAAACTACTTATATACAATTTTTTTTACGACTTCTGGGTCACTGACGATAGATAGAAAAACATCATAATATTAGCAACGACCGTACTCTCTTAAAACAACGCTGGCGAAGATCGTAGAGCATCATAATTCCGTATTAGAAAGTCCTATCGTCGTAAAAATGCCAGTAGAGCCTGCTAATGATCTTTAAGCCCCTGAAGCACAGCTCTTAATCAATATACCGGGAAAGCACAAAAAAACATAAAAACATCCGCTCGATTCCGGCAATTAAAAATAATTAAAAGGTACAGCGCTTTTCCCGGAGATAAACAAAGCATCAGATTCACAGTGGATGCAGGAAAATGCATTTGTTAGAATAAAATCGATGAAGCGCTTGAGAACTGGGTTGTAGTGGAGCGGAAAAGGATAGGACATGGTATCTGCGCACCTTACCTAAATAAACTCAAAGGTACTTCTGAGTTTTTTTATGCTCGTACCTCCTAGGATAAAGTCTACAGGGAGAAAATGTGCACCGAGCTCAGCTTAGCCAACATTTTTTATTATTTTTTTGCTACTCGTGGTGATTTGTGTTGCAAGCGGTACCCTGGGTTATAGACTAATCAGCATAGCTAAGAATTGACAAACATATGTTATCAATGTTATCGGGTCCTCTGAACGCGCGGTTCAAAAAATGCGAACCCCGAAAATTTTGACAGTTTAAACTAAATAGACGACCTCTATTCATCTAACAGCTATTTGCTATCGGGGACTAGACAAATCAGCACCGCAATTGCATAATACACTATCAATCACAATCTGAATTTTGAAGGATATTGCTAATCCATTGCCTCATATGTTTGAAATATTTGTCTGCTCTACAACGTAAATAACGCAATGAATGTTGTTGAACTGTCAAAATAAAAGCCATTCCGGACTACTGTTAGTGTGTTACGCATTTACCCTGCAGGTAACCTAAAATGTGTCAATTTCGATTGGGAAGCCTGTCGAATGATTGTGAACAGCCATGCTGGTAGATGTTTTTATTCAAATTCTGTATGTAACATTTCTGTTACAAATTTTTTATGTGCTTTAATCCCAACTTTATAATTCATAACATGTGTGGTTAATACAGCTTATAGCTACAGCTTATTAGGTACATATAAAGCTATTATAACATTTTAATGAAAATATTCTCGTTAATGGAACTGACACAGTTTCATGGTAATATTTTAATGCATGTTTATGTATCCCAATATGAACACTTTGCGGCAACATTTTACGGTGGTCCACCCGAGTAACTTCATTACATCGGAGCGGATACTCGCTGATAAATTTGTAGTATATGAGGGCTTCGGACGTCCATAAGTCTATGTTGTCACAGGAAAAGCTTAAAGTTCACTCTCTCAGTTAATTACCGTCCATTTTATAAGCATGGGGTATGTTCGAGCTGTTTGGGGTTGAATTAAACACTAGGGCTATGGGTTCCGAGTGCCCACTTGGTTTTTCGAGATATCGCCGAGAAGTGGTCGACTCTTCACGTGACCTCCCCGACTGATGTTTGGCTAAAGAATCAGCATCGCTATACAACGTGGCAATGTTGCCAGCTTATGGGCACTTTTCTTGTTGACAGCGGCAGCGATGCGAAGGAATTATGATTCTTCCCCCTTTTTATCGTATATAAAAAGGGGGAAGAACATTTTATTATTTTAAGGGCTAATTTTTCCAACACCAGATAATTTTAGAATAATTTTGAATTTATGACTTCTTCCATACAAAAACTGTCAGAAGTGGAATAAAATTAACAATTTTATTCCACGAATATAAATTATCTGTCGATTGAGAAATCAGCCATAAGTCTGTTAGCATAAGTGATATGCTCGTAAATGAACCATAATAATATGATTCCAGATTACCTTAACAAACATACAAATAAGAGTTTCTTCCAGTGTTTCCTAGGATCACGATTAACCTAGTTTTAAAACTGCATCTTACTTGCAGAGAGAAATAAAACTACCCGTACCCGTATCAACGAGATTTTCACTGTTTTCGAAAAGTTTTCTGGAATATTCTGAAACTAGCTTATAATGGATTTTTGTGTCTAGATGACGTTGGTAGTTGAGGATCAAATCTTTCTGGGCTTAGAAACCTTACCTGGGTTTATTAAGCAGTAGCGATGATTCGTCTAACCTCCCATCTTTCCCTCAGTTGTATATCGAAGGAGCGCTTCTGAAAGCACGTTAAGCCGTTGATCCCGGCTTATATTCGTAGTTCTTTGACAGTCGCTACGGGTAATCAGAAGCCCGAAAGTCTGACAACCAGTCTTACCAAGGGGTATCGTATTACACAGTAGCTGGGCTGGGTCAGATAGGCGGTCGCTCCATTTGAAAAAGTGGTATTCAGCTGCATCTTATTAAACTGGAAGCCGATCCCAACATAGTTGTAAAAGGCTAGGCAGATGATGACCTGGAATACATTTATTGCAACATCGCGGCTGAGTAGAAAGTAAGTAGGTATTTGCAGAGCTCTTTGTGAAGAAGCTCCTCCGTGATCTCAGTTACTACTGATGCCTACATATTGTGTCTACTGCGTCTACAGTAAGATTGGAGAGAGAGAGAGCAGGGTGGCCCGGTGGTAACAGCCGTGACTTACGAGTTGGAACTGGTATCAGTTGCACACAGACAGACACTTTATAATAATAATAATAATAAGCCTTTTTATTTCCAAGACATTAACGTTAGAAAAATTGATTAGCAAGTATTTTAAAGGTTAAAATATCATGGCCCCTTTCGGGTATAGGCCTCCTCCAATTGCCTCCATTTTTTCCTGGCGTTAGTAATTTTCATCCAGTTACTTCCTGCCACTTTAATTATGTCGTCTATCCAGCGGGCTGTTGGTCTGCCCTTTTTCTTTTTCTCTTTTTGGACAGACACTTTATTTTGTGTAAATTATTTCATCACCACTGCTCTCAAAACCGTGAAGGAAAACATCGTGAGGAAACCGGCATGTCCTAGAACCAAAAATTCTAAGACATGTGACATCTATCAACCCGCACTGGGCCCGCGTGGTGGATTAGAGCCCACTCCCTCTCACCGAGAGGACGCCTGTGTTCTAATAGTGGGAACTTTAAGGCGGATTATGCTTATGCTACAATAAGATTTCCTACTTTCATAACTTACTTGATTACCTAAAATAAATATGATGGAAGAAGTATAAGGTATTTCACCGTAGGCGGCCTCTATACATATTATTCCCCTCTTTCCCTCCTCATAGCATTTAATAATGCTTGCCCAGCGCTCACAGGTACAATGCAAATTGAACCCTTACATCATCCAATTAGGACTGCATTTGGAGTGGAAAATAAAGTGACGTGTAAATTTAAGTAGCTGATTTTACATTACCCTATGAAAGTCGTAGTTTTAACACATGGCTTGAGCCGAGCAAGGATCTGTGGTATGTGTGATTATTTCATGCATAATTCCTGCATCAGATAAAGCCATAAAAAACATAATAAAATGACACAATTACAAAACGAAAATTCCGAAAGCCACAAGAATTAATTTATGTCACATCGTTTACTCAATAAGATCCTCTGAAAGCACAGACTTTACAAAGGGAAAATAATCTCCTTTTCGGTAAAGTAATTTCCTATGGACAAGAGAAGAAAGGGCTAGATACACAATGGTTATTCTTTACAAAAAAAACCTTAAGAAATACCTAGGTATTTTAAACTAAAATAATCATAAACTTTCTGGAATAAATTCTCTCAACTATGATGAAAACCGCAACGAAATCCATTGTGAAGTTTAGAAGAACGACCCGACCACAGTACCCAACCACACACACAGGAACTGCGAACTTAGTTTTCCATTCTTAAAGAGAGAAATTAAAAATTGTAGCGCGCGTCTCATCTCCACTCAATCACATATTATCGCGCCACACGGTTGGCCAATCACAGCGCTTGCCGCCGACGCTTGCCTAAGCGCGCCCTCTCGCGTTCCCGGCCGTTGGTTACCCTACCCCGTTCGCTCCCGCGGCGCCAGTACAGTAGTATACCATAGCGATCGAACTAATGTACACGCGCTTGCGTTCAGTCAGTTAAGTGCCCATACCTAATCGTGTTTCTTGTAAAAACTGTTTTTCGATGATTATAACTGTCTTTCAAAAAGCGTATTGACTTTACATAACACCCACGCCACAAGTGGCTGCCCAACGTGCTGCGAGTACCTAATATTAGTGACATGTGCTCGTGAACTAAAAACAAAAACGGATAACGTATTTCGCGTGTGTTACGGACGTTACGGTCATAATGCCTCGTACGCGCAGGGATCCCGCGACACCCTCGGACGACGAGACGTCGCCGATCCAATCCGTGGATGTCGACGATGACAAGGTCACCGACAACGCCGCAAGTTTTTCATCAGGACAAGTGGCCGCCATGATGGCCGCCATGCAACAGTCCCAAACCGAAGCGTTCGAGCGCCTGCTGGAAAAAGTAATAAGCCGCCAGCCGTCATCCCCAGTTCCCTCTGCGTCAGCATCACCGGTCGCTGGCAGCGGCACCTTCACGCACTGCACCGCCAGGTTCGGCGGTGACGCCAACGAATCGGTGGACGCCTTCATAGACGCCATTCAGAGCTACAAGGACTGCGCTAATGTGTCTGAAGAAAATGCCCTCAGGGGCCTCTCTATGGTGCTCACGAAAAACGCCGCCTTATGGTACCAGGGAGTCAAGAAGGAAATCCATACATGGGACGAGGCCGTACAGTTATTAATTAATACCTACGGTGATAGAAGACCTCCACACCGTATTTATAGAGAATTATTTGAACAACAACAACGTGATCAAAACACGGACGTATTCGTTGCCAAATGCCGTGCATTATTAACGAAAATCCCCGCCGGCGATTTATCTGAAAAAGCGCAAGTCGACATGGTTTACGGCCTACTGGACATACGAATTAGAAAACACCTAAGAAGGGAAGAATTTAAAGATTTCTCTAGCATGCTACGCATCGCTCGTTCCTTGGAGATTGAAGAATCTGATACGCGTATCCAGTCGCCGCCTGGTCCGCAGTCCAGCGCCCGCTCAGCCAGCGAGGGCGGCCGCAGTGGCAGCGCGGCTCGAGCCGCGCCGCCCCCGCCACGCCGCTCCGCAGCGCCAACAACGCTGAGCTCGGCCAGCGCACCACCATCGTCAAGTACACCTACAGGAAACGCGACGTCGTCGCAACGATCAACGGTCGTTCAAGATAGTTCTAGTTCCGCTAGTCCGCGTCCGAACCATAATGTCGCGAAACCTAAATGCGTGTATTGTAAACAATACGGACACGTACGTGACGATTGTAATAAGTTAAAGTGCAGTAATAATGATAAATCTCTTTATTGTTATGGTTGCGGAGCGAAAGGGATAGTGAGGTCACAATGTCCAACATGTAGCAATAACTTATCGTTTTCATCGGTGACTATCGAAAATTATTCATCGGATTTGGTAAGTGATTCCCAACACATTACTACGTTCCCGACTAACACTCCAAGTCATGATATTAATGCCCGTAATAGTGATAGTAATAGTGTTCAACTACGTAAACAAACACGCGAGACGCGTTCTGAGTCTAATAGTTATTGTAGTAATTATTCATCGCAATCGTGCGGTCGTTTTGATAATAATTTTTGTTGTGATAGCGACCTACCTGTTAGGGTAGATGTACCTGTTGTCGGAAATTATAATAGTGACTTACCTGTTAGGGTAGACGAACCTGTTGTCGGACATAGTCATAGTTCCTCGCCTGTTAGGGTTAACTCGACTACTATCGTCCCGACTCATGGATGCTGCTCAAACGTTGATCAATCGAACACGCCTTCAGTAGTTTCTTCATTTTGCGCTGACAATGCAGCGACAACTACTGTTCCTTGGGGTGGTGTTACACCTGCGGTTTTTCTCTCTGCGTCTCGCGTTTTGCAGGCGACAACCGTACACTCATCGCAACGGAGGCCTGTGCTTAGTATTCAGGTTCTTGGCTTACGGGGCATAGCTTTGATTGATACTGCAGCTAGGTGCTCTATAGCGGGACACAAGCTTTATAAAATATTTATAGACAAGGGGCTTACCTTTTGCGCCAAGCAGGTTAACGTGAAGCTGGCTGATGGTGTTGCCCATCCTCGTGAGGTCCTGGTGGCAGGCGTTGACGTCATAATCACTGTGGACAAAAGTGTTCGAGTGGATTTTGTAATTTTCCCTGATGCTGACAATAACGATACTCTCCTGGGCATGGATTTCCTCAACGCTGCAGGTATGGTTCTTGATTTTTCTGCTTCTTCTTGGCATTTCTCTGGTTGCACGCAGACCTACCCGCTTGAGTATGAGGGCGAAACTACGATACAGCACGATCCAGTCTTTGTATCTTCTATGTCGCTGAGGGCTGATGAAGGCTTGCTCCTTACCGGTGATCAACGCTTACAGCTTACAGATTTACTTCAGCACCATGAAGATGTGTTCCGTCTAGGAGGAGAGGCGACTCGCTTTGCCGAGCACCGAATAGATACGGGAGGTCATGCACCTATTTCGGTGCCTCCATACCGCCTCACGCCTGCCAAGAGGGCCGCAATGGAGGCAGAGATCAACAAGATGTTTTCCGACGGTGTGATCGAAGAGTGCGAGTCAGCGTGGGCCGCACCCGCTCTGCTCGTCCCTAAAAAGGATGGTACGTATAGGTTCTGTGTCGACTATCGCCGGCTTAATGCAGTCACTAAAAGTGACACTTACCCTTTGCCGGTCATCGAGGACCTTCTTCACGCAACCAAGAGGGAGGGGTACATGAGTACGATAGATCTGCGGTCAGGCTACTGGCAGATAAGCGTATCTCCTGTGGACAGGGATAAGACAGCGTTCGTGTCACCTCTCGGTACGTACCGTTTTACTCGTATGCCATTCGGCCTTAAGAACGCTCCCGCCACCTTTCAGAGGTTAATGGATCGTTTTCGGTCTGGAAGTGCGTTAAAGGACGTTACCTTATTATGTTATTTGGACGATCTGCTAATCCTTTCAGAAGGGCACTTCCAGAAACACCTGGTAGACCTGGAAGCCGTATTTAACCGCCTACGTGTTTTTGGATTACGTGCCAACAGGGACAAGTGCCACTTTGCCTGTAACCAAGTCAAATACTTAGGCCATCTTATTACTCCTAAAGGTATAATGCCTGATGAGTCCAAGGTGCAGGTTATACAGCAGATGAAGGAACCTACAAATCTCAAACATTTGAAAAGCTTCCTGCAGACCTGTTCATGGTTTCGTAAGTTTGTGCCTGGTTTTTCTGAAATTGCTCAACCGCTCACCAAGCTTACCAAGAAGAACCAACCGTGGACTTGGACTGAAGACCAGCGACGAGCTTTCAATGAGCTGAAGAAAAGACTCACTACAGCACCAGTCCTCGTGCAAGCCGACCATAGTAAACCTTTTATTATTCATACAGATGCTAGCAATTATGCTTTAGGTGCCGTACTCCTGCAGGGTGAAGGTAACGACGTGCACCCCCTCGAGTACTCAAGTCGTTTGCTCACCTCTGCAGAACGTAAGTACTCAACTACAGAGCGTGAGGCACTCGCCGTAGTCTGGGCCGTAGAAAAGTACCGTCCTTACATTGAGGGACATCCTGTTATTCTGCGCAGTGACCATCAACCACTGAAGTGGTTGTTAACCTTGAAGTCTCCCAGTGGTAGGTTGATGCGTTGGGCTCTCAAATTACAAGCTTTTGACATACAGTACGAATACACTCCTGGTAAGGTCAACATTGTCGCCGATGCTCTTAGCCGCCCCAATTGTAGTGAGGCTTCCCAAGAAAGCTGTGGGGTCTGTTCGGTGATCTTGGACATGCCACGCAAGAGTGCGACTGACCTTCGATCTGCTCAGCTGAATGATCCCGAGGTGAGTAAGATCATCAGGGATATAGAAAACACCACTGACCTTATGTCTGCTACCCGCTGGTTAGAGCGCGGATACCTTATGGACCAGGGTGTTCTCTACCGTCACGCTCCTGACTCTGAATCCGAGGAGCCGCAGTTGGTGGTTCCCGTAACCATGCTTAAAGACGTTATGGAAGAGTTCCATAATGCCCCTACTGCTGGACACCAAGGCGTGGATCGTACCATCGACCGTATAAGACAGCGGTACTACTTTACAGGTATGCGTAAGTACGTTTCAGACTTCTTAAAAAATTGTATTGACTGTCAAAGGTATAAGTTCTCAAATCAAAAACCTTTCGGACTTCTACAGACGCCTATACTGCACCAGAGAGGTGAGGTTCTGGCTGTCGATTTATTTGGCCCCCTTCCAGAAGCTGAGTCTGGCGAGAAATGGGTATACCTTATCGAGGACACTGCTACTCGATGGGTGGAGTTATACGCCATCAAAGAGGCTACGGCTGAGGTATGTGCCAAATTAATGATTGAAGAGTATTTTCTTCGACATGGTTTCCCTAGGCGTGTCATTTCTGACAATGGAGTGCAATTCATTTCTGCGGTGATGCAACAGTGCATGTTCCTATTCGGTATCAAGCAGAACTTGATACCACTTTACCATCCTGAGGCTAATCCAGCCGAAAGAAAGAATCGGGACCTGAAGATTCAGCTGGCCATGCTGGTCAAGAATGAGCATCGCACTTGGCCCCTGTTCCTACCCCAGGTAAGGTTCTCTCTCAACACCGCAACCTGTTCAACCACAGGATTAACACCGTCATACATGATGTATGGCCGCGAAATGCGAACACCATTTGACGCACAGCATGATCTGCGCGCAATCCTGGATAAAGAAGCGTATGTACCTCTGGCTACGCCTTATCTGTCTAAATTTATTGATTCCCTGCGAGATACACGAGATCGAGTTGAGAGACGACAAGATCTTAGGAAAGAGTATGCTGACACTTCCCGACGTCCATCTCCAGTGTTCCAAGTTGGTGACCAGGTATTGTTAACCACTCATTCTCTCAGTAACGCACCCAAAGGTTTAACTCGGAAGTTTATGCCTCAGAGAGATGGTCCGTACACCATTGAAAAGGTTACCAGCCCCACCACCTACGAGTTAGTCGATAGTCAGGGTCAGCTTTTAGGACGTTTCCATGTTTCAGATCTGACACGTCTTATTAGTGATCACACTGAGTCTATTCAGCCGGTCCAACCGCGCCGTCTGCGAGGTCGGCCACCTAAGACAAAAAGGAAGGCGCGCTCCTAGTTTTTTTTATACCAAATCACTCTCGGGACGATGTCGTGACTTGGAGGAGGAGGATGTAGCGCGCGTCTCATCTCCACTCAATCACATATTATCGCGCCACACGGTTGGCCAATCACAGCGCTTGCCGCCGACGCTTGCCTAAGCGCGCCCTCTCGCGTTCCCGGCCGTTGGTTACCCTACCCCGTTCGCTCCCGCGGCGCCAGTACAGTAGTATACCATAGCGATCGAACTAATGTACACGCGCTTGCGTTCAGTCAGTTAAGTGCCCATACCTAATCGTGTTTCTTGTAAAAACTGTTTTTCGATGATTATAACTGTCTTTCAAAAAGCGTATTGACTTTACATAACACCCACGCCACAAAATTTTATTTGGGGTCTTACACAGGAGATTCGAACAATAAAGTACATTAAGGGCAGATTTTTCCAACGCCAGATAATTTTAATCGAGGAATAATTTTGAATTTTTGACAGTTCTATCATACAAAAACTGTTCAATTTTTCCCCGAATAAAAATTATCTGTCGATTGAAAAATCATAATATCCTAATCTAACATACCTAACCATGAAATATAAAATAAAAAAATCTTTATAACTTTATGAGAATAGAATTCCTATTTCTACGCCCAATGCTGGTTTACATTACATACATAAGTCAGACTATGTAATCTCTCAATCAGGTAAATACGCAGCGCTAGGAAACTGCAGAGCCCATATAAAAGCTTTTCAATGTAATTTAATTTCATCTGCTTATCCTTAGTCCTGCAGTGCGATTCTGTAACCATCTCACCGTGAAAAGTTAGGTTAAGTGAGCTTAGAGTGCGCTGTCAATAGTGTCAATCCCTAGCTGGGAATGACAGCTCACTCCACGCTCAGTTCACCTAAGTTTTTACGGTGAGATTTTTACAGAATCGATCGGCTGCAATCCAATGTTCTATCTGACTTTCTTCAGATTAACGTATACGAAGTAGGTGACCTATTTTTTTATTTACCAACTGAAATGACAGACGTAGTCCTGTCAAAGTTTCAATCCATAGGAAAAAAACAATTTCAGTTTTTTGTGATCCCCAAATCTATAATACCAATTTGTTTTTAGAGGATCAAAAAAAGGGCCAACATTAGAATATCAGTAAATTTTAAAAGGGTCAATTACATATTTCTTTTCAAAATTGCGTCTAAAAAAGTTCTGGAAAGATTCTGTCTGAAAAATATAGAACCAAAAATTCAAAGATGTGTGGCATCTACCAGAGCGGCAATTTTCGTAATTTTCAGAACGTTCAGTCTGATCTCAGTCACAATCTGGCGAAAATACCTCTGATTTCCCTACATTTTTGACAAGTTTTGGACATTGATTGTCGCTGAGATGAGATTGCGACTAGATTTTGAACGTTTTTCTGGTTAAAGACATTTAATTCTCATAAAGAAATTTACATTTCACTTACATGAGAACTATAGACATAAAATATAAAAAGTGTCCTTCGGCACTCGGACTCACAATAGATTAACCTGACGTATTTGAATATAATAATAACAACAAAATAAAATTAAAGTAACATTAGTATGTAAGAGTATTATAAATTATTTAGGTTCGTGGGTACTCCAAAAAGTCCAACACTGTGCCACTAAGCGTAACTACCCTGGCTTGAGATAAAGAGTGCGGTCCCGCTGTCACCATGTAGATACATCAGATAGTTTTTAATTACGAGAATCGGCCATCTGCTTTATTTTTAGTATAATGTGATATGAAGAAGATATTATTTGCTCATAAAATTCACCTGCACTTTTCCCAGTACCTTATTATTTATTGTAACCCAAGGCAAATAAAAAAGGTTCTCTTTTTTATTAAAATTTCTCTTTGATGTCTCGGTAGCATTAAATATGGTTTTAAATAATGCTAGGGTGTCTTTCAGTCCACCTGTACCAGTTCCACTTGCCAAAGAGAATGGTGTATGCTAATAACAAGGGACTATGAACATGGTGTCACTCATGGTTGACGTTAGTAAATGCCGAGAAATAATCTATATCTATACTAGTAATAAAGCTGAAGAGTTTGTTTGTTTGTTTGAATGCGCTCTGAAACTACCAGCCGAATTTGTTTTTTTTTTTTGCAATTGATAGTCCGATTCTTGAAGAAGGTTATAGGCTATAGGGTACTAAAAATAAACGTATAGTTTTTATTGTGTTTGTTGGCATATTGGCGTGGCTAGCTGACATAATATGGAAAATAATTTAATTTAATGTTCTGTGTCTTGTAATGTTAATTACTTGGCATACCTAGTATTGTATACAATCAAGTATTTTCTAACTGAACAGTCAGCTATGAGTTTGATGCACGAATTCTTCTCCCCAGTGAAATCACTAGGAAGTAGTGAAGGGTGGGCGATTTGGGGGGACTGTCTTTTGACGACGAGACGAGATGACGTTCGAGAAGTGCTGATTCTAGCCTATCCTAGTTTGAAAAAACGACTTTTGGTTTTGAAAGCTGAAGAGTTCCTTTGTTTGAACACGCTAATCTCTGGAACAACTAGTTGAATTTGTTTTTTTTGCATTTGATAATCCAATTCTTATGGAAGGTTATAAATAGGCTATTAAACATCATGCTAGGATCCTTAGCAGCCGACCAAAAAGCCGACGGAAACGAAGTAATAGCGACGGGGGGCGAGTGAGTTTTATAAAAATGTAGTTGTTATTTTAATATATTATTTATTTACTTCCACGCGAACGAGGTCGCGGGCGAAAGCTAGTAATTGATATGTGTTCCGTTTTACTTGGGTAGTTTAGAACGCGACACCGCCGCGTGAGGTGCTTTTGAGAAAGAAGCCTTCAATCGAGTCCGAAGTAAAAGAGTCTTCCGGAATAAGATTCTATTTGTTTGTTGGGCAATATTACATGTGAGTACTTAGTCTTTAAAAGTACCTATATACTTAGGGTTGACTTTTTTAACCAAAGGGACGATGGATGGACTGTGTCAAAGATGATTTGGCTAGTAAGGGTGACTACCGAGATGATGACTAATTGAGAAGTGCGGAAGAAAAATACATGTTGTGCCACCCTAAATTAATTGGGCTGAGGATAGGAGAATGATGATTTAGGGCTAACTTTTCACGCGTTAGATACCTTTTGACGATTGACAAAACTCCAGCTGACCAATAATTTGAACTTTTGACAGTTTTTTCTTTCCAAAGAGAGTGGGCTGTAATCTACCACGCAGTCCCAGTGCGTGTTGGCAGTTGTCACATGTCTTCAAATTTTTGGTTCTAGGTCATGCCGGTTTTCTTACAATGTTTTCTTTCACCGTTTTGAGAGCAGCGGTGATGAAATTATTTACACAAAGTAAAGCCCCTGGCTGGGTTCGAACCAGTTCACCTTCATTTCGTAAGTCGGGACCGTTACCTCTGGGCTACCAAAGATAATTATATTATTTTGTCATTAGTTTTTAAACATAAGCGCGGGCTGCGCGGGCGGGGACCTTTGTAGCCCTCTGCTGCAATAGCGAATTAATTCTTTAGTTTTTTTTAGCTTTATTTTGCAGCACGGAGCAGAGATTTTTATTACAACCATATTTTTCCTGACTAGTTATAAGGCTTATATTGAGGACGAGTTTTTTGCTGAGCTGGGAAAAGTAAAAAGTATGTGTTTTTCACTCGTGAAAGAATAGTAATAAAGACCCTTTTTCTTTGTTATTCAAAACAGACAATGAAGAGGTTTATTATTTACTGGGTAAAAACAAATGCTCTTGGAAAATGCTGTTAAAAAGCTGTTATTATTTTATTCAAAGTGATTATTATAATGCAATAAAAGCAAAGGCGATGGTGTGTTTTCTTCTACCTTCCGCACCTTCAGCAAACGAGGCACTTAAAAGATGCAACAATTTATTTATCTTCAGCTTGTTTTTACATCTTTTAACTGTTTCTAAGAAATGTTTTCACAGTATTTTCTTACCTTATATCATTACGTAAACAAAAATGATGTTGCATTTCCCCGTACTTGAAGATGGGTTGAAATAAATATGTTTACGTCGAGCTCTCACAAAACTTGTGTTTTATAAGAATTTAATGAGTTAGTAGTTACTAAATGAACTTAGCTCGCGCAAAGATTTTTTTGTAATTATTTTTATAATTACTATTTGTAAATTCCGATATATTTTTTATTGGAAAAACTTGAATAGCCCCTTTCTTTTTTATAAAAATGTTTCATGGGACGTGCAGATTTCATTCGTTAAACCACAGTCAGTATCTAAAAGGTTTGATCACCAATTCGAAGGGCCCTGAAATATGTTTATTTGTGTTTCTATTCAAAAGCTATTCAGAAAAAAAACGCACCGTGAATTAAAGTTCCTGAACCAAATAACCTGCGCTATTTTCAGTTCGGAAAAGGACGACATCTCTAATACTAGGTTCCCAAAGGATTCCGGTAGTTAATCGAATAGAAATTTGCAATAACATGATCGAGCAGCACTCAATCCATTTACATCAATCGATTTAACGTAACGACTCGATGTCCTTTTTCCCGTAAACAGGAAACAGATCCGCGCTGAAATCCTATTATCGAACTAGAATTTTATATTTTAAAATTGGCATTTTTTTTCTTTTTCCGCCGGAGGGAGGCTGCTCGAGCGGCTGCGACCGACCAAATATGATTGGTTTTAAGTTCGTATTTATTTTTTGTTTGCAGTTGCGTTTTATTGGGTTGGGCGGTTGTAACCCTACACCGTTAGCGATATTTAAAACACATGTTTTGAGGATTCAGAATGAAGCTCGTAGCACACGTACATATAAGCACTGCACCGGATCGAAATCACCTCACCTCATTTTTACTAACTAATCCCGAGCCGAGGCGATGACTTACGAAGCTGGTGAGCGTGTGTTGCATCATGTAGTTTCATAGAAACAACCGACTTTAAAAAAAACACTACAAAGTAAAAAATAATTTCGTTTTCGGAAGTCTGAGCCTTTGGTTTTGTATTTTTTTTGCCACCGACTTCCGAAATTAAAGTTATTTTTCACTTTGTAGAGGTTTTTTTGGAAGCCGGTTGTTTTATTTTTTTTTAAGTTTCACTTTTTACACACAAATACCTCGCCTCTCGTATACCTTCACTTGCGACCTCTTGATTTGAGTTCAACATAATTATTAGCACACATAATATCACGCCTGTGATCCCCAAATAGTTAGGCAGCCACATTTCGCCAGTTATGTTTGAGTCCTATGTAATAGGGGTGTGCCTATTGCCACCAACTGGGTACAAATTCAGACTCCGGGCTCCTATTGAGAAATTCCTAATGGAAAAACGCAATAACACTTAGCTAGACCTGGGAATCGAACCTTCCTGGACTGGGGCCGATGTAGATACTGTCTGTCTGTCACACTGTCTCTCAAGATACAGCCGATCGATTCTGTAAAAATCTCACCGTGAAAAGTTAGGTGAAGTGAGCTTAGAGTGAGCTGTCAAAAGTGGCAATCCCTTAGCATTCGTTGGAATGACAGCTCACTCCACGCTCACTTCACCTAAGTTTTCACGGTGATATGGTTACAGAATCGCACTGCTGGTAACCCTAGTTGGAGAGGCACCAATTACCAACCAATTTATACCAATTTATTGTATACAGATTTCTGCAAATTAGTCCAATTGTTTTGTACTTACCTCCTACCACTAGATGTAATAAATAATACCTTTTTGATAACCTTTTAAATTAAGTCTGTAACCTTTTGGAAATAAATAAATTTATTATTAGGTATTATTATTAATAATAATAATAAAAAAATGTAATTTCTTACTACTCTGCTTCACAACATACAAAAGGATATGCGATTGAATTGTGGTCCTTGAAGACTGACTTCCTCACTCCTCAAGGATACATGCAAAGTGGGTTTTAATAGAATTTCCTGTTAATAACTTGTATAATTTACGTATAGAGGCAGGGGTTATGGAATCCTTTGTGAACTAGTAGAGATAGATAACACGATTTGTTTTTTCTTGTACGTTTTATACCTGTACCTAAGTACTTGATTCGAGGCAAACGTTACCAGAGAAGGGAATCGACTTGCGTGAGTGGCCAATTAGGATGCAGAATTCATTGGCTTCAATTATAAAGGGGAAAACGCTTTTGTTTGTAAAATACTTTGCATTTGTGAATCGTAATATGGAATTAACCTACTGCAAATTGAAAGAGCTGCAATTTGAAAGATTCTGCGTTTCACCTAGTTGGTATTTATATTTAATGTAGGTTGGTATTTCTACTATTTCTAAAAGCAACTTTGATGAAAACAATATGAGAAAATGTTTTGGATGTTTTTATTATCTTTTGTTTGTTTATATTTATAATAGCTTCTGCCCGCGGATTCGCCCGCGTGGATGTCGGAAAGGATAAGAAGTATGTCCTTCCCCAGAATGCCATCAATCTCTTTGGCATCTGCTGGCAGGCAATTTTATCCAAATCAGTTAAGTGGTTTAGGCGTGAAAATGTAACATACAGACAGAATTTATAATTTTATATAGTATAGCACTTTGCCCGCGACTTCGTTCGCGTGTACTTTTAAATAATTAATTAATTAATTTTAAAGTTTACAGATCAAATGAATAACATTTTTTAAATAAACCTTGTCGTCCCCTTTTACCACGACAGGCTTTGTTTTAAAAAAGCGTTTGATACGTTCATTTTCGAGTTAATGGAAGCAAGCAGTAAAATCCACTCCTTAAACATTATTATATATCTACCCTTTTCCACCCCGGTAAGTGACAAGTTTTGAAAAACTCTTAAAACACATACTTTTTGTTTTAAGTATTAGTACCGAGTTTCGAGTTAATCCGTCCGAGGGGTTTTTCTTACCTATTAACTTTTTCACCCCCTGAAGCTTCTGTGAGGATTTTTTTTAAACTAAAAGTGACCCTCTGTATTAATTAATGAGATAAATTGCCAAGTATGAAGTTTATTAACCAAAATTAAGAGAAGAGACCGGACGGCATGTCTTTATTTCCATGGAAGGTGGGTAGGCCTTTAGTGTGGGATGCAACTTGTGTCGATACTCTTGCGCCATCCCATCTTCCAGGGTCAGCGTGCTGTGCTGGTGCTGCTGCTGCGGCTGCGGAAAACCTCAAGCGGCGGAAATATAATAACCTAATTAATAATTATATTTTCGAGCCGTTTGGGGTTGAAACCCTCGGGCCGTGGGGTCCGAGTGCGCATGGTCTTTTTAAGGAAATTTCGAAAAGACTGGTTGACACTTCCCATGACCCAAGGGCTGGCTTTTACCTTGGCCAGAGGCTAAGCATTGCCATACAACGTGGTAATGCCGCCAGTGTCTTGGGTACATTACCAGTCGACAGCGATGCGGATGAATTTTTCGACGCTATATTTTAGTTTGTAAATAGTTTTAGTTAATTTAGGATATATTTTTGTTATTTTAGTGTTATCTTATAAATAAATGATAAATTATTAACCAAAATAAAATATTTTTCATATTGAACCCCATTTTCACCCCACTGGCGTAGAAAACAAAAAAAAAATATTGGGATGTTTCCATAATTTGACTCAAAGATGACGTATACGAATTTTTGAGTTAATCAAACCACGTAGTAAAATACTCCCCTTAAAAAATGAATTACCCCTTTTTGCCCAGTCAGCGGTAGATTTTCGAAATACCTTGATAAATTTTATTCTTTATTTTTGGTCTTAAGTATAAACACTGAGTTTCGAGTTAATCGGACCCCGCGTTCAAATTCTTCCACACAAACTTTAACACCCCAGCTATATCCCTAAGTATATACAGGGTGGCAGGGAAACGCTTCCGAAAACGAAGACAGGTGATAGGGCTACTGATTCTCGATACGATACCATAAAAAAATGAGAAAAAAAATGAACAATTTTACCTATTTTATTTAGCACTTTTCGTACACTATGCTGTGAGAACAGTTAAATTAAACCATTATTTGCTATTAAACACATTTTTTTTCTTTACAACTCTAACAAGCAATGTATTCGTAAATAAATATCATCTGACGCTTGCGCGTGACCTCAAGTTCAAAGTGCGCGCGCGCTCGCCGACAGCTGTGCGGCTGACGACCCCAAGTCCACGTGACGCGCGAAAATAATCAATTTCAGGCGAAATGTTAGTGGTATCCGTTTGCATAAAGGTTGTATATAATCTACGTTCTGGCTTCGGAAGCGTTCTCCTGACACCCTGTATAATATATATTATAATGATAAACTTTATTACTTACTTAAGCGAGTATTCTTGCCATTTTTCAAGTTTATTAACCTAACGAATAAGCTTTTTCATAAACTGTATTCCCACATTTGACCCCCACAGGGAAGGGAATTTTGAAAAATCGAGTTAGTCCGTCCGAGGGGTTTAATATTTTTTATAACTTGACTCAGAGATATCAATTTTCTAGTTAATCGAGCCACGCTGTAAAATCCTCCCCTGTAAAATTGACTACCCCTTTTCAGCCCGTCAGGGGTAGATTTTCGAAAAACCCTGATACACATTATTCTTTACTTTCGATCTTAGGTATAAATACTGAGTTTCGAGTAAATCAAACGGCGCGCTAAAATTCTTCCATACAAACTTTGAAACCCCCCAATCCCCTTTTAGAGCGTAGTTTAGAAAAACAAAAAATGGCAATCTTCATAATTTACTTAGATAAGTATTCGTGCCAAATTCTAAGTTTATGAACTCAAGGAATAAGATTTTTCATACAAAAGAAATCCCCCCATTTCACCCTCTTAAGGGTGGAATTTCTGAAAACCCTTTCTTAGTGGATACTTACTCTTCACGAAAAATACACCCTCCAAATTTTATATCTCTAACACCAGCGGTTTACGCTGTGCGTTGATGTATCAGTCAGTCAGGACTGAATTTTATATATATAGATATAATAACAAAGTATGCGAAAAGCACAAGAACACGATGGAAAGCGATTGCATGTTTAATTATGAAAAAGGTGGAGGAGCTAAGTGAATGAAATTGCTGAGTCTGTGTACAAATGAAAATTACCAGATATTTTTCCATATTAAGTTAAAATATCTGGTAATTTTCGTTTGTTGGTAATAAAAATAATTTAAAGCTGTATACTTACCAGTCGGCCACCCCATTAGCAACAAAGACTCACTTACTTAATTTGCATGTCCAAAAAAGTATCAAGTTCGAAATTATACGCTTTCACATGGACCATTGAATTTGAAGCATAATTGGCTATCCGAAGCACCAAGCACCCTCTGAATGCAGGTCGCCTGCAGTCCAACGTGTGCTGCATCGCCGCAACATGCCTATAGATGTCACATGTCACGCGCAACTCAACGACGTCATTACACGGGATTAGTGGCCCTTTATGCCAAATAACATGATATCTGATGCAGCTGCTGCGACTGGTCAGCCCTTGTGTGTCCAATTCAAAGGAAAACGACAAAGGGCTACTTTTTAAATGGTACATTTTTAATAATGCGACTTTTCATCGTCATTATGATTTTACATACAAAGAGGGTATTAACTTATTCATGATATTTGCAATGTATTTTGATATTTAGTTTAGTACTATTGCGACTGGTTTTATGGGGTTAAAGTAGTAGTATAAAAAAATATCAAAAGGGTAATGGTCAACAGGAACATAGGGTTTAAACACAATAGGTACACTTTAGGCACACATATTGAGTGTTTTTTAAACTGGTTCAAGTGTGGTGTTATGCTAATGGATAGAATAAGAATTATGTACACGAGAGCAAGTCTGAGAGTGGCACCGGTGACTGAGTGGTGTGGGAATCGGTTGTCATGGTATGGGCGTGTGATGCGGAGAAATGAGAAAAATGTCATAAGGAAAGGTTTGAGCATGAATGTGGAAGCCTAAGAGTAGTGAAAGCCCGAAGAAAGGGGGTGACTACCGGGACGACTACCCATGATTTACGCCCCTGCAATTTTAGTGATTTAATATCTAGTTTTATTATTCATTAAGTAAACGTTGATACTCCCTGCGTCGTATAAGTTTAGAATACTTTGTCACGCATAACGTTGTGACACAAAAACATCTTGTACCTAACGTCGACGTTTTAAGACGTAATTAAATACATTGTTCCATTCATTTTGGAAGTGTTGATCTTGCACTTTTGTATTAAACAGCAGATTTTTATTTTAAGGTCAAATATTGATTTATTTATAAGATAACACTAAAATAACAAAAATATTTTATTAGACTCAAATGAAGGACATAATATGGTGAACGTATTGGTGATGTTGTTCAGAAAGGTTAGGTGCGTAGTACTCGCAGCCGGCGTGCGTGTATAACTACGAGCGACTGCCTATTTGACAAATAGGTAGTCGCGAGTCTAATAAAATACTAATATATTTTTTTTAGACTGTTTTGAAAAGACGTAGTAAAGCCTTTTCTACAAAAATTCTAATAAGAAATTAACGATTCTAATAACAAATCAAAATCATGACATAACAGTAATCTAATTCTATCTTATACATAACTGGCATCGAATTTCTAAGGAAAATAAGTGCATGATTAAATAATCCACTTACCTACGTTGAAAACAATCAATTAAACCCTAATTGGTTGTTTTGAACAAACGTAAATAAGTGGATAATTCTTGTTTTTTTATACTAACGGTCTTGACAAAACATTGTTAGTAATGTTACCTTCAATAACACCCACCTGCAACATACGAATTATTGCTCAAAAAATAATTGAACTATCAAAATATTGCGCAGATAATTATTTCGCCCGCCACACGATACTCATTATTTCCGCAAATAATAAAATAAACGAATTAATACCGCAGTGAAATAAACACAGGATTGTTTCAATATTAATTGATAGTTTCGGTAAATATAACTTGGACCTATATCTCTATAACCTCAGAAAATGCAATATAAAATAAATATTAACACAAGCATGTAGGTACAGAGTAACAGTAATAAAATAAAATACTGTTTCGTTATATTCCCAGCATTACTTACAGCAGGAGTATTTCTACTTTTTCATTCCATTCTCCAGTTCTCGAAATATACTTGTTGTGTAGGTAAATAATACAAAGGATATTATAAAGTGAACAAAGCAAGAATTTCGAGGATTTAATTCTGGAATACCGCGCACAATAAACTAACGCAACATTGTAACGTTTCAAATAACAGACAAACTAAACTAGCCGGAATGCTTGATTTCCGGGAGGTTATTTAATAACCAAGGAATTAACTTTTTGGTATAGTTCTGCACAGTTTACTTACTTGGTACCTGTCCTTCAAGATACAGGTTTTTACCTAGTTTAATGGATAGGGACCTTCTCATCTGTAATAGCCATACCCATCCCTGATTGAAATAACACTGAGGTTACCTGTGCTAAGTCTTTTAGTAAAACAAATAATTACTTACTACTGAAAGTGCAACTTTCTTCCATTCTCTGGCTAAAACATATCGGTTGTGATGGTTTTTCTCTGGCTTGCCACAAAGGGAATATTAAAAATCAAATTAATTAGCACCTCATTATCCAAAATTCAATTCACATAAGTAAATAGTCGAATGGAAGTGGCACGCGAGTGAAGCAGGTACGATAAGCTGAGACGACCGATTTCACCAAACATGAGCCAGATCACATCGATGCTTGCCGTCGAACGCGATGTAAAATTTTTTTTTTTTTTCACGTAGGCTTCGAGGCAAACCCTGTGTCGCAGTGACGTATCCTTCAGCATGTGACTGCGTGTCTCTTAGCATTGATTTGTTATACATGGAACTGACATCCAGGTAGCGAGCTAAACTGCAATCGCGAGATATCGCAGTGAGGCATTTTCGGCATTTAATGACTGACCTTCTGACCTGACTCTTCGCAGATTCACACCTTGTCTCCGTTCGAATTTCTCAGTGATGTCATCACAGTCGGCAGATGCTCACAGATACCTGAGATAACAAACCTACTTGCTTATTTGTTTCGACATTAATAATGTGAAGGTACTTATTAGTTGTAGATTTAGTTTAGAACAGTTTATGTTATGATAAGGCTGTCATGCCACTGTGGATAATAACTAATAAATGGATAACGATAATGGATAATGAATAATAAAATTTAAGAATAAAAAAATAAAAAAAGATGCTCACAGATATTTTAATGCTTTATCTAATGCAAACTCTACACCTTGAAAGTTTGTTTTCAGAAAAGCTTCGCTACGGATCATAAGATAACGCTTAACGGGCTAAGGATAATCATAACAATATCATTACACGCACATTGTTGACTGTTGACGTTGCATGTCAAACTTAGATCGCTCTAGACTTGAGATGTCAGCGTGGGAATCAAGGTGGAAAGACTATGTCATGAAATAGCAATCAATAGAGTTATATAAACTTAGAGGGTTGTATTAATGATTTTAATTCTGTAAGTAACGGGTGGGCCATTTAAAATTTCAAATTTGAATCGGCAAAAAAAAAACTACTGATTATTTTTTCAAATTTCTGGTCTTATTGGAAAGGTTGAACTTTGTCATTTAAGAATGGAACACAATATCACTCATTATGACTACCACGACTGGCTCGGCAGTACCCCATCCGATCAACCCAATTTTTCAGTACATTTTCGATTGTTTCGGCTTGAATCTCTTCAATGGCAACTTCGATTTCATGTTTCAACGCTTCAATTGTCTCTGGATGGCTTGCGTAACGTTCCCCACAGGAAATAATCTAAAGGGCTCAAATCACAGCTCCGAGGCGGCCAATATTGACATCAGTATTTCGGCTGATTATTCGATTTTCAAAAACAGTGCGCAAAAGATCGATGGTTACGTTGGCTGTGACATGTGGCCCCGTCTTGTCGAAACCAAATGTCGTCCATGTCATTCTCTTCAAACAAAAATTCGTTGAGGATGGCACGGTAACGCGCCGAAAATTTTCCACGTAAATTTCTTACAGTTGGCGTTAAAGACTTACTACTTTGGAAGTAAGTTTTTAATATTTCCCAATTTTGTTCGAGCGTAGGTATAGCGTTCCATTTTGCAAATGTCAAACATAAAACTAACTTCCTGTCAAAAAATTAATGTCATTCTACTTTTAAGTAATCGGTACTTCTAAAACACTAGATGGTCCACCCTTTACATACTTGTTACGGTCGCGAATCATATTTTAATCATCAATAAACATACGGCCCGACACTGACCTGTAAATTGCAAAAAAACGTAAGAAAGTTAGATATTTGAGGGTTACCTAGTACAGTCACGAACACCAATATGTCAACACTTGGCAACTTTCAATTACGATTTTTGTGTGAAATAACGAATGCAACGTTGAAATAAGACACATTACATAAACCTATGGGTTCGAAAATGCTATGTTCGTAACAACATAAAATTTCCTGAAAAAATAAAAGAGCAAATCGCTTTTGAATAAAGCCGAGTGTATACATACTTTTGGTCGTGACTGTACATCCCCCTTTTATTAATAACTTATTGTCCACTAGTACCAAATACATTATGACTGACGGCCCTTCTGTCCTGGCTTTCCAACTTCCATAAATTGTGTAAACAGTGTGTAACAATACGGTCTCGTTACCAGACCGACGGTCAGTGATAAAAATAATAAAGTGCCTCCATGCTGTATTTGTACTGGACAAGCGCTACTGGTAACGAATCGTTTGTTTCACTTCTCCATTTATACCATATAACATATCGTACTCGTACGAATTCCTATAGGAAAGTTATTTAAAAATAAATGGGGCTGGTCTGTGAACGGAATTACGGTATTAACAACTAGATAAGAACTCGTGGCAAAGTATTAGGAGCCACACGGGTCGCGTTCTTTACATACCGTGACCCTTCCGTGTCTCCAAAAGCATATTAAGTATAATAAATGAATAAATTCCCACTACAACATAAACTAGTTTGAAAGAAGAGAACAACACTACAAAAAGATTAAAACAAAAAAAGAATGAAGTTAAAGACTTGTTGCACTTCATTGTTGCAGGAAAGTATTTTCCACGTCAAATAAAATCTATTGTAAAATTTCCTGAAGCTAAAGCAAATGTTTGAATCTGTGCCGACTTCAGGTTCTGATCAAAAATGTATGAGTGAAGTAAACACTGTTTTGAGATAAATTCAGGAACAAGCTGGCATCTGTTATATAATAAATGTCTTACTGTACTAGAAATGTAAAGCTAGCGCAACGAAACGCAGGAAATGTTTCAGACACATTAAAATTTCGAACTTGAATTTGATTTGTTTTCATTCTGGTGCGATCTCGGAACCGCGGCGGCCCGCAACGCAACGCAGCAAATGATTCAGACACATTAAAATTTTGAACTTGAATTTGATTTGTTTCCATTCCGGTGCAATGCGGCTCGCGCTCATTAGGGTGGGCCCCGCCGAATGCAACGCATTGCAAAAACCCTTTTAGATCACTTTAGTACATTTTGTACAAACCACCGCATAGACCGCAGACCGCATAGACTGGCGGATCGCTCGCCAGGTGTATTTTTGCGGCTACTGCTTCGGTTTGAGATGGTGCCTGCCTGTAGTCTACGATGTTTTATACAATGTACTAAAGTGAGGAGATAGGAGGACTTTTGAAATGCGTTGCGATGCGGCGCGGCCTGCCCAAATGTGCGCGGGCCTTTACAGCTTTCTCTGGGCTCCGGAAAATGGTGTTTCGTGCTTATTTTTCGATATCAATCAATCAGTCAATCAAGCAGATTTTTGAGTTTTCCGCCATCGTTATCGCTGAGAGAATTTCAGATTAAGAATATGAAATCATTTTCAAATTATGGAACAACAAGATGAACGTCGTGTTTAACAAAGTTCAAATTCCATTACAACCAAAAACTTATCAGGACCTTTTTGTTACAAAAGGTCACTCAAAAATCCACTTAGAATACATTTCACTAAAGTGATTGAGTAAAAAACTGATTGAGTGGCGATGGAATGTACATTATCTGAGATTGTTAACACTGCTAAATATGCCTTCAGTTGTCATATTTTGATTTATTTGTCTTTGATCAAACGTTTATTTAATTAAAATGAGACAATGAGAAAACAGCTTTGGCTCGTTAAAGGGTTGTTTTAGTTTATAATATTATTTTCTTTGTTTAATTATCTCAACCAGCTAACAACAAGAATAGCTATATTAAAATTGTATATAATTATGTTTCAAATTGACGTTATTTCAATTTAAACAAATATCAACATTATTCTAATGGTAATTAAGTTGATTTCAGAGTGACTAGCACTATTGAAAAAGATTTAAAAATGTTAGAAGTTGTAGCGTAAACTGAACTTCATTGTGTAGGAATTAAAGTTATTTTTCCATAAACTCATATTTGTTTACATTTTTGGCGAATAGGTCGCGATTCAAATTTACATAACATAACATCACGCCTGTTTCCACGAAGGGTTGGGTATAGGTTTACCTAATTATAGGAAACCCGCTTTTCACCAGTTATGTTTTCCATGTAATAGGGGATGAGCCTCACATCAAACGGGCACAAATATCCCTCCCTCTCACAAGGGGGTGGCCTGTGTCCCAGTAGTAGGAACGTTACACGTTGATTATGAGCACAAATATAGATACCCGGGTACTACTGAGAAATTCTAGATGGAAAAACCCACAGATATCATTTGTATTGGGTTATTTATTCCGAAGCGTCTGCCGTTTCGTATTTATATGTTAAACTAGCAGCGCCCCGCGGTTTCACTCGTATAAGTATCGACCCCGAAAGAATATCGAGTTAAAAAGTATTCTATGTGTTATTATGATGTATAAGCTATATTTCTGTAAAGTTTCATGAATATCGGTTCAGTAGTTTTTGCGTGAAAGGGTAACAAACATGCATCCATACAAACTTTCGTGTTTATAATATTACTAACAGCGCCACGCGGTTTCACTCGTATAAGTATCGACCCCGTACAAATATCGAGTTAAAAAGTATTCTATGTGTTATTCTGATGTATAAGCTATATTTCTGTAAAGTTTCATCACATCTGTTCAGTAGTTTTTGGGTGAAAGAGTAACAAACATCCATCCATACAAACTTTCGCGTTTGTAATATTTGTAGGATTGCAAATGTCCGTAGAATCCAAATTCTAATTTCACCAAAGCGCGTTCACGTGAAAAGTTAACGTTATTTCGTTACCAGGTGCAATTAAATGATGCAGCGAACGGTATTTTAACAACATTTTGGCATGGCCTCGGGTGAAGCCCATTTTAGTTTGTACGCGGGAGACGAAACCCTCACACAAACACCCACACTTTTGTACACTGAGGCATAAATGAAAACTTTTATTTATTTTAGATAACGTGTTAATTTGTATGTTTAATTTCCTGTTTTTTGTTGAATGACCCTGGCAATGTACCTAAAGTTTAAGGAGAAAAACTGGAATAGTCACACCAAAGTTTCGCCCCTAAGGGTCAGTTCACACCGATACGCGACGCGACGCGACGCTGCGCGCACACTTTAAAAGAGTGACTCAAAGTATACTTTATTTTCTACACGAAGGTACACATTGCATTGTGAGAGTTCAGAATACGTTGCGCCGTGCAGCTCTCTCTTATAAAGTGTGCGCGCAGCGTCGCGTCGCGTCTGTCTGCAGGAGCGTTCAGTTCTGTTAACTTTGCGCGTTCGTCTTGCGTTGAAGTGTAGGTATTCTAAAGTAGAACAATTTCTCACAAGAATCGCGTCGCCCCTATCAGCAGGAGCCTTACATGCGAACGAGTTTTGAATCGAGAGTACAACAATCCTACTGCATTTATACTAATGTGACTTTTTCAATTGATATAATTATACTTTCTGTATGAACGTAAATGAAGCAAAACGCGTGTGTAAGTATCGTAGCAGGTGGCGTTCTGTAGTTTCTGCCTACCCCCATAGAGAAGACGTAACTTTATTTACGTGCGTATAATCATTTTTCAACACCTCTGCCAAAGCTTTGCAGTTAATAATAATAATAAGTTAATCTATACTTATAATAAATCTGTAGAGAGGTCAATTCTGTACATGAAATATATTTCCAAAATAACTATCAGGGGGTGATTAGGGATCGATACTGATGCCAAAAATGCAATCAGTAAAATTTTTGTCTGTCTGTCTGTCTGTCTGTCTGTCTGTATAACCGTTATAGAAACAAAAACTACTCGACGGATTTTAATGAAACTTGGTACAATTATTTTTCATACTCCTGAGCTGGTTATAGTATACTTTTCATCACGCTACAATCAATAGGAGCAGAGCAGTGAAGGGAAATGTTGGGAAAACGGGCGAAGTTACTCCATTTTTTACGCTTCCGTCGCGTGTGCAACCTTAATGGTTAAAGCTACACAGAAATCATGTATGACGGAAATGTTCTCCTTAAAATTATATATAAAATATCCCACGACAGCATATGTCTATCTTTTATGGTTGACTCACAATAACACGTGTAACTCCCGATAGCTTAGCAGTTCGAAGCTTTCTGATTATATTTGTCTACTCTTACATTTATAACACTCTCAGTCATTCTTAATTAAAAAAGTTAACATTATTAAATATTCCATAAAAAAGAATCATAGAAATCGGTATAGAAACACCAAAGTTATACATGAAATACGCTAATAATAAGCCATCGCGCGTGAATACTGAATCACGCTCGACGCGTCTCGCGCCTCGCGGCCGAAGGTATAAACTTCCTTCTCATGAAATTTGTTTAAAAATTGGCATTCCGATTATTCTGCTCCGAAATTTAAGACCACCACAACTTTGCAATGGAACTCGGCTAAAAGTAACCCAGTTGCAACAAAATATAATCGAGGCTCAAATTTTAACAGGTTGCGGTGCAGGAAAAACCGTCTTTATTCCCAGAATTCCCATAATACCAAATCATTTTCCATTCCAATTTAAAAGAACGCAATTCCCAGTATCGGTGTGTTATGCAATGACAGTTAATAAGGGTCAAGGGCAAACTGTTCGTGTTGCTGGAGTAGATCTCGGTGTCAGTTGTTTCTCGCATGGTCAATTGTACGTCGCTCTTTCCCGGGTTAGCAGTTCTAGAAATCTTTATGTACACGTGCCGGACGGGTCAACTTTCAATAGGTATAGTTTACCCGGAAGCTTTGCGCTGAAGTATTTTCGTTCTATAGGTACATTTTTTTTTTTTCTGGATGGGAAATCATCAAATGACCCCTCCAGCTCTGGGTGGAGCGGAAGGGAGTGTCAGACTCTTACTGACTAAAACCCACCCGTGTTCCTTCCTTAACCCTTTATGTTCCAGGGCAGCGGTAACCCTTTCGGACGATCCCGCTACCCCTTCTATAGGTACTTAAGCCTCATGTGAACGTGATCTAAACAATATTACCAATACATTAACTTAATAACACACAAGGAGTTACACGCTGACGGAGTCGCGGGCACAGCTATTAACAATAATATTGTGCGGTTCCGTATTGCGATATTTTTCAACAGTATTGTAGATTGACATACTAAAATACGAAAGTTAATCTGTCTGTTACATCAAAACCACTGAACCGTGAGGAAGGACATAGGCTACTTTTTTTTACGAAAAACGGCGGAAACGTGGACGAAGTCGCGGGCAACAGCTATAGGTACTATATAAAATTATATATTCTGTCTGTAGGTATGTTACATTTTCACGCCTAAATCACTGAACGGATTTCGATAAAATTGCCTGCCAGCAGATGCCAAAGAGATAGATGGCATCCTGGGGAAGGACATACTTCTTATCCTTTCCGACCTTCACGCGGGCGAAGCCGCGGGCAGAAGCTAGTATAATAATAATATTATATTAACTCATCATCATCATCATCTGCCTAGCCTTTTCCCAACTATGTTGGGGTCGGCTTCCAGTCTAACCGGATGCAGCTGAATACCAGTATTTTACATGAAGCGACTGCCTATCTGACCTCCACAACCCAGTTACTGGGTAATACGATACCCCTTGGTAAGACTGGTTGTCAGACTTTCGGGCTACTGACGACCCGTAACGACTGTCAAAGATCCAAGAATGACAGCCGGGACCAACGGCTTAGCGCCTAGCTTATTTATTATATTAACTAATATTCATATTTAATAATAATATTAATATTTAATAATAATTGTTTACAATGATACACAAATATATTATAGGCTATAATTTCTTGTTGGCAGATGTAGCTCCTTTTTCAGGTCATAAACATAACATCCCTCTCACCGAGAGGAGGCCTGTGTCCCGTGAGGCTGTTTATTGTAAACATAACTTACAGTAACACTTCTTCAAGGTATACGCTAAACCATGCATGCATCCTATATTATTTTTCTTGCAAATTTTATGAGTAACAGAGGGCAAAACGGGTGTATCTCCTACACAGTGGTTTTTGTTATATATAGAAGTTACCCGACTGCGCAAAGCAAATGAGGGTAGGTAATGTGTTTATCAGCCTTTGTATGTATGTTTGTTTGTTCCTTTGTCGCGCTCTAGAGACCAAAGGCGTGTGTCGATTTTGATCACTCTTATGTCAATCGATTTGTCTCGAATCTTGTGAGTGTCATTGAAGACATGAAAGTAATCAAAATTCAATATCGCGACAACCAGACGCCATATTGTAAAAAAGAAAAAATTAAAGTCAAGTGGGATATCATTGAATAGGGTCTTATTAGTAATAAAGACCTATTGCCTGCGACTGCATGAGCTGAAGGAGTACTTACGGGGTGTGGGATGGGAGACAGAAACAGGTCATCTTGTATCCATGTTTTTTTAAAGTTAACTTTTTACGCGGTCGGGTTTTTTGATTTATTAAATTTACTTTTTTCTTTTTTTCTCAAATATATTGTGGAAGATAACAGAAATATCATCAAGATTTCTTCAAACGACAGTTTCCTAGAAATATACTAATTTACTAAAAGTCCCCTTTGGATTATCTTTAATCTTGAAAGTGCTTAATACTGAAGTGTGTGTGTAAGTATCGTAGCAGGTGGCGTTCTGTAGTTTCTGCCTACCCCCATAGAGAAGACGTAACTTTATTTACGTGCGTATAATCATTTTTCAACACCTCTGCCAAAGCTTTGCAGTTAATAATAATAATAAGTTAATCTATACTTATAATAAATCTGTAGAGAGGTCAATTCTGTACATGAAATATATTTCCAAAATAACTATCAGGGGGTGATTAGGGATCGATACTGATGCCAAAAATGCAATCAGTAAAATTTTTGTCTGTCTGTCTGTCTGTCTGTCTGTCTGTATAACCGTTATAGAAACAAAAACTACTCGACGGATTTTAATGAAACTTGGTACAATTATTTTTCATACTCCTGAGCTGGTTATAGTATACTTTTCATCACGCTACAATCAATAGGAGCAGAGCAGTGAAGGGAAATGTTGGGAAAACGGGCGAAGTTACTCCATTTTTTACGCTTCCGTCGCGTGTGCAACCTTAATGGTTAAAGCTACACAGAAATCATGTATGACGGAAATGTTCTCCTTAAAATTATATATAAAATATCCCACGACAGCATATGTCTATCTTTTATGGTTGACTCACAATAACACGTGTAACTCCCGATAGCTTAGCAGTTCGAAGCTTTCTGATTATATTTGTCTACTCTTACATTTATAACACTCTCAGTCATTCTTAATTAAAAAAGTTAACATTATTAACTATTCCATAAAAAAGAATCATAGAAATCGGTATAGAAACACCAAAGTTATACATGAAATACGCTAATAATAAGCCATCGCGCGTGAATACTGAATCACGCTCGACGCGTCTCGCGCCTCGCGGCCGAAGGTATAAACTTCCTTCTCATGAAATTTGTTTAAAAATTGGCATTCCGATTATTCTGCTCCGAAATTTAAGACCACCACAACTTTGCAATGGAACTCGGCTAAAAGTAACCCAGTTGCAACAAAATATAATCGAGGCTCAAATTTTAACAGGTTGCGGTGCAGGAAAAACCGTCTTTATTCCCAGAATTCCCATAATACCAAATCATTTTCCATTCCAATTTAAAAGAACGCAATTCCCAGTATCGGTGTGTTATGCAATGACAGTTAATAAGGGTCAAGGGCAAACTGTTCGTGTTGCTGGAGTAGATCTCGGTGTCAGTTGTTTCTCGCATGGTCAATTGTACGTCGCTCTTTCCCGGGTTAGCAGTTCTAGAAATCTTTATGTACACGTGCCGGACGGGTCAACTTTCAATAGGTATAGTTTACCCGGAAGCTTTGCGCTGAAGTATTTTCGTTCTATAGGTACATTTTTTTTTTTTCTGGATGGGAAATCATCAAATGACCCCTCCAGCTCTGGGTGGAGCGGAAGGGAGTGTCAGACTCTTACTGACTAAAACCCACCCGTGTTCCTTCCTTAACCCTTTATGTTCCAGGGCAGCGGTAACCCTTTCGGACGATCCCGCTACCCCTTCTATAGGTACTTAAGCCTCATGTGAACGTGATCTAAACAATATTACCAATACATTAACTTAATAACACACAAGGAGTTACACGCTGACGGAGTCGCGGGCACAGCTATTAACAATAATATTGTGCGGTTCCGTATTGCGATATTTTTCAACAGTATTGTAGATTGACATACTAAAATACGAAAGTTAATCTGTCTGTTACATCAAAACCACTGAACCGTGAGGAAGGACATAGGCTACTTTTTTTTACGAAAAACGGCGGAAACGTGGACGAAGTCGCGGGCAACAGCTATAGGTACTATATAAAATTATATATTCTGTCTGTAGGTATGTTACATTTTCACGCCTAAATCACTGAACGGATTTCGATAAAATTGCCTGCCAGCAGATGCCAAAGAGATAGATGGCATCCTGGGGAAGGACATACTTCTTATCCTTTCCGACATTCACGCGGGCGAAGCCGCGGGCAGAAGCTAGTATAATAATAATATTATATTAACTCATCATCATCATCATCTGCCTAGCCTTTTCCCAACTATGTTGGGGTCGGCTTCCAGTCTAACCGGATGCAGCTGAATACCAGTATTTTACATGAAGCGACTGCCTATCTGACCTCCACAACCCAGTTACTGGGTAATACGATACCCCTTGGTAAGACTGGTTGTCAGACTTTCGGGCTACTGACGACCCGTAACGACTGTCAAAGATCCAAGAATGACAGCCGGGACCAACGGCTTAGCGCCTAGCTTATTTATTATATTAACTAATATTCATATTTAATAATAATATTAATATTTAATAATAATTGTTTACAATGATACACAAATATATTATAGGCTATAATTTCTTGTTGGCAGATGTAGCTCCTTTTTCAGGTCATAAACATAACATCCCTCTCACCGAGAGGAGGCCTGTGTCCCGTGAGGCTGTTTATTGTAAACATAACTTACAGTAACACTTCTTCAAGGTATACGCTAAACCATGCATGCATCCTATATTATTTTTCTTGCAAATTTTATGAGTAACAGAGGGCAAAACGGGTGTATCTCCTACACAGTGGTTTTTGTTATATATAGAAGTTACCCGACTGCGCAAAGCAAATGAGGGTAGGTAATGTGTTTATCAGCCTTTGTATGTATGTTTGTTTGTTCCTTTGTCGCGCTCTAGAGACCAAAGGCGTGTGTCGATTTTGATCACTCTTATGTCAATCGATTTGTCTCGAATCTTGTGAGTGTCATTGAAGACATGAAAGTAATCAAAATTCAATATCGCGACAACCAGACGCCATATTGTAAAAAAGAAAAAATTAAAGTCAAGTGGGATATCATTGAATAGGGTCTTATTAGTAATAAAGACCTATTGCCTGCGACTGCATGAGCTGAAGGAGTATTTACGGGGTGTGGGATGGGAGACAGAAACAGGTCATCTTGTATCCATGTTTTTTTAAAGTTAACTTTTTACGCGGTCGGGTTTTTTGATTTATTAAATTTACTTTTTTCTTTTTTTCTCAAATATATTGTGGAAGATAACAGAAATATCATCAAGATTTCTTCAAACGACAGTTTCCTAGAAATATACTAATTTACTAAAAGTCCCCTTTGGATTATCTTTAATCTTGAAAGTGCTTAATACTGAAGTGCGAACGTAACTAGCATTTCTATGAGCCAGTTAAACATAAATTGCTTTGAGTACGACTATAATTACAGCGTTGGATTTCACCTGAAACGGTCTGATAGAGAATGAAATGTCTTATCCGTCTTAACACAGATTTTAGCTACTGCAAATTGGAATATATAAAACCTTTATGACAACTACACTTTTCGAGAGTAGATCTCAGGAAATCTTTACTGATAATACAGCTGAAGAGTTTGTGTGATGGTTTGAACATGCTAATCTCTGGAATTAAAAAAAAAATGCCTGTGATAGTCTTGAGGAAGGCTAGGCTATTTCATCACGCTAAGATCCTTAAGAGCCGAGCAAAAACCAAGAATAGAAAGAATACTAAGACGGAGCAATAGCGCGAGCGGACGATTCGATGCGACGCGGTGGATCTGGGGCCGAAATTTCACGCGTACGAAGTCGAAGGCAAAAAGTTAGTATTATAATACAGTTCATTTATCACGAAAGTTTAAAAACCTAACCTTAAATTAGTGCAACTAGCTGTATTTATAACAACGACACTATAGTAAAAAGGGCATTGATCGGATGCATTCATGTCCAACAGTTGCACCATTCTGCGAAACCAAATTATTGCCAGAATTCCCGCACAACAGTGAGGAACAAACGCGTAATTTGACTTTAATTAACACCCACTGTCCCACGGTGTTAATCGCTGTATACCTGATCTGTCTGTTCTCTCTAATGCCGACATTCACGATTATCGACGTATTTATTGAAGCGCTTTAAACGATTGATTGATTGGACTTGTATCTAATTTATAGTAGAATGTAGCTGTTTTAAGCGGTTTGATTAAAAAGCGTACGCTTGATTTTTTATACAATGCGACTAATCCATGTATGTTGATCATAATTAGCCTATAATGTTCCCACTGCTGGGACGTGAGAAGGAGTGGGCCGTAATATACCACGCGGGCCCAGTGCGAGTTGGCACATATCTTCTAATTTGTGGTTCTAGAACATGGTTTCCTCACGATGTTTTCCTTCACCGTTTTGGAAGCAGTGGTGATAAAATAATTTACACAAAGTAAAGCGGCTGTCTGGGTTCGAACCTTCAACCTTCAACTCGTAGGTCGCGGGCGTTACCTGCTTGCTACTACTCTCTATATGTATATGCTGATCGTCTTATTAAAATTGCAGGTCTCCGACATTCAGCCTTTCTTTACCAAGAAATAACTTAAATTTATTGCACACCAGACATACATCAGAAACACGTAGGAACTTAATTAGCTTGTTTTCAAGCTTCAAAAACTGAAAAGTGCACGTAGCTAACTTACTATTCCTAATTTCTGAATGCAACAAAATTTCACTTGTTGATGTTTCTCAAAACTTGAAGCACGGTCCTAATTAAACAATGTTTGTTAGTTTTGCTAGCTGATAACAAAGTTTCGACTACACACAACACTGTTATCGGTTCAACAGTGGACTTTTTCAGACGACTGTGATGTTTCGCCGACACGGCGGCCGGAAATGTATGCACAAAAAAAAAATAACAGTCGTACTCGTTTTAAAAGTGGACATTTATCTAGGCGGGATTGCTTGCAATGTATATAGGTCTTATGTAGGTGGTGTTATTGCAATTTCAAAGCAATCTATGGGAAAGCTGTGATTACCGACGCTTGAGTAATCACTCATGAGGAGCTTGTGGTTAAGTAATAACAGCTGCACGGGTCGATCGATCAGATAAAGCTACGCTTGCCGCGGTTGGTCCATAGATGGGTGACCGTCTTTACATACAAAGATCCCTTCGTGCCTCGGAACGCACGTTAAACAGTTGGTCCCGGCTGTTATTTATGGATCTTTGACAGTCGGTGTTCGTCAAAAGCCCGAAACTCCGACAAACAGTCTTACCAAGGGGTATCGTGTTACAAAGTAACTGGGTTGTGGAGGTCAGATAAGTAGGCAGTCGCTCCGTGTAAAATACTGGTAGTCAACTGCATCCGGTTAGACTGAAACCCGACCCTTGAAACCATAATACTAATAAATACTAATAACTACTAATATAATACTAATTTCTGACTCCAAGCATTCCTTTGTATTACATTGTAAATTGCGATGTTGAAAAAACTGTTTCTTTCTGCAATTATGTTACCAATTTTCATTACCGGTTTAGCAAAAGGGTACGTCACAAATAAAATCTTCAAACTTTAATATTTTGATACCTGTCTCTATCTGATCCTGCAACTGTCGATCAAAATACCGACGAGCGCAGACATTCAATCAGCATCGGATGGAACGTCAGTTTCAAAATAGTTTGGTTGCATACGAATTTTACCTTTCATAGTACGTTTCGACATGTCAGACTAACTTGATTTAATATTCGCGTCTGTATAGGAATTCTTTGCCTTTTTTACCTAGCATGAATTGGTACGGACCGTAACGAGCTAACGTTTTCATTCAAATTGTTAATTTGTATAGACTGATAGAAGTGATGTTTTTTTATCTAAAGTATCGATCGGTTTCGATATTCTAGAATAAGCAGCCTGCTTAAATGTGCAACCGATATGTAAATGGCTAGAGGAACTTTCGCGGTATCAGTGGCGTGTTAAGACATGCCTTAGAAAGTCGGGTCTCACAAGTGCAGGTGTATGGATGCTTTGGAAGCTCCAACAGATGGAGTATGGTTTTGTCAGGAGTTTTCGCTTTGGACGTCGGTGGCGTGTACAATCTAGTGCAGGTCACATCAGGGTGGGACATGCTCCTGAAGTTATACAAAGTTGGGTGGTGGTGGGTGCTGTTTTTTCCTCAACTGTCATCTCAATTTAGGCGGTTGGCCTTGCATGACCATAATACGAGAACGGCGAAGAAAGCTCTCCCGCTCAAAATTTTACCAGGGCTGGTTGAATGTTCGCAAATACCACGCATACCCACTTATTGAGAGAAATTTAAAAATTAAATATATATTATAGTAGAAACACAGCAGTTCCATTCCGGACTACCAGGACAACATAACAGTCAACTAGTTATCAGACAGATAATCTCTCAAATTCATTACTAGCCCTTTGAAGCCGGTTGAGATTAGATGCAGAAGGCGGATAACCGGCTGCACTACGGCAGGTTTGCCGTAACAAAGGACAGCGTCCGACCTGCTTGATTGATAGATTGATTGGTCGCGATATACCGTATTGTCACTGTTCATGCAGCATCCAGTCAATTTGTAGTTCGAATAATCCATTAAGTAGATAGTTAGAATAGAGCAGTCGTGTCCTTATCTCATTACGACTGCTCTTATAACTGTGAAGGAAACTGGCATGTCCTAGAACCAAAACTTCGAAGTCATATGACATCCACCAACCCGCACTAGGTCCATGTGGTGAATTACGGCCCACTCCCTCTCACCGAGAGGAGGCCTGAGTCCCAGCAGTGGGAACATTATAGGCTGATTATGCTAAACGTTTGCCTGCCAATTGATATTATTGGACTTATCATTATTGCATATGCAGTTGAAATGCCATCCCTCTCCATTAGACTAATGAGTCAATTATTTTGATGAAATAATTTATACATCGCGCTATCAAACTTCAAATTTACCGTTTAAAACGTTTAACAACCGTGTGTATTTCATACTAATTATTATTATTAAGTGTACCGTGTGTATTTCATAGTAATTATTACTATTAACAAGCTCATAGTTACCTACAATAATAAATTAATGTTATCGTTTTCAAAATGTTTTGAAACAAAACATAACGCCTTGTTTCTTCAAAGGGTTGGGCAGAGGTGAACCTAAAGTACGGACATTTCGCAAGTTTTGTTTATGTCACATGTAATAGGAAGCAAGCCTATCACCATGAAACAAAATATTTTAATTACAAAGGAATAATTTTGAAATGTTGACAGTTATTTCATACAGTCAAACGTCCATTTTTTTCCTCGAATAAAAGTTATCTGACGATGGATAAATCAGCCCTAATATTTGTCCGTAACTACAAACAAGTTCTTTTTCAGAGATACATGCTATTCCACGGAATATTTTCAACTAAAAACTATATGTTTCAATTCCCGAAAACCAACTCAATATTTTCTATTTTTAACTCCGAATTCAGACACATGACATAACATCACGGATTTTTTCTCCGAATGGTTCGGCACAGGTGTACAGTCACGAGCATAAGTATTTTACATAGTATATTTTTCATAGTATTTTACACTTGTCTTTATTCAAAGGTATTACTTTATGTTTTAATAAAAATTTATGTTGATATGAACAGAGTATTTTTGAACCCATAAGTTTATGCAATGTGTCGTATTTCAATGTTGTTTTGTCAAAAACTTGTCTTTGTAGGAAAATTAGAGGTATTTTTGACAGATTGAGACTGAGATGAGACTGTGAACGTTCTTAAAATTACGAGAATTGCCTCTCTGGAATCTCTCAATAGCACTTAGACATAGCTGGCAAAATAAGGGTTTACTATAGGTACACCTCTGCCTATCTCTTGGAGGAATACAGGCGTGATCTTACGTTATACTACGCCGGCTGTCACTGAAAACCAGCGGTGGGGCTCTGTCTTTCATAGGGTCGCCGCATAATGCTGAGCGATAGCCGTTTTGCGTGGATGTGACGCATGTCAACCACTTCTTATTGTTTTTTTTCTTTATTTGTCTTTTATGTTCTTTTTTGCGTCATGTTTACCGCAAATAACGTATTTTCTTTTTTTCTTTCATTTACTATTACAAAATCTTGGACCGAAACCACTATTGAATGAAGAATAAAAAACTATAAAACTATTACATGTAAATATAAAACTATTTCCATTCAATACGAAAATACGTCCATATCTAACGCACGTGGAACGCAGTCCGATCTGAGCCAAGAACAATGCCCAAGTTCCCAGTTGATATATTTTTCCCCTCTCTAGTTATAGAGGTGTAGTTGTATCGTTGAAGGCTGCTTTCATTACTATAAAAGACCAGAGGCCCCAGCGCGAACGCGCTACGTAAACCTTACGTAAATGCGAACGATTTTTTTATTAACCTAACGTAAATTCGAATAAAACAAAAGGGTTTTGTTTTTAATTTGTGCGGCATGAACAATTATTATCACCCATAGATATGAATAAAGTAAATGAAAGAGGGGCTTGTGGCTAAGAAATAAAAGCCGCACTGCGATCAGGTTAAGCTACGCTTGCCGCGGTTGGTCCGTGGATGGGTGGCGGGTATTACCCAGTGGGTTATGGAGGCCAGATAGGCAGTCGCTCGATGTAAAATACTGGTATTCAGCTGCGGTTCCGGTTAGACTGGACTCCGACCCCAACATAGTTGGGAAAAGGCTAGGCAGATGATGAGATATGAACAAAGTCTTAAAACTTGTCCACATTATTGCTGGAAGGTTTATATAGTGCTGACCGCCACACAGCAGCCGCAGTGTTGACTGTCAGGATAATCAGAGCAGCGGGGCTTAACTTTATGGTGTCAAAAAGCTGTTGGTTGGTTAGGAAAACACAACTAACTTTCATAAACAACGTTTCAGTGACGTCATTTTGCGGAAGTTATATGCGGTCACCGCTCTTCTAAAATACCGTAGCCTTAGAAAACACCAACTTACTTCCTTCAATAACGTTAGTAACGTCTTTTGCCCGACAATTACAGACGCTATGTGGCGGCCACCGCTCTTCGACAAAACCTTAGATTTACAGGCTGATAGTAAAACAACACATTTGCTTACTTTGTAAAGTATTCTATTATTTTAATTATTGTGAATGTAAAGACTATGTGGGTCACTTTATTTACATTATTTTTTATTTTTCTCTCTGTCCTCTTAGTTTTTGTCATGGTCTGGCAGTTTGAGTAATTAATGTGGCCTACCCAAAGGTCCTTTCTTTGGTATTGTTTGTCGAATCGTTGAGCTCCTTAAGTCTTGAGTTGAGCTGCACACATGCGTGCACTGACTGGACAGGTCCTCTCAATCTGTGTGGTTCTTTCCTCAAAAGACCATCTCAGACATCGACCTACATGGTCTTCATATGATCTGACCAAGATTATGTCTTGACTTTAAAAGAGACTGTGACCTCTGAGTTTGTTGCGGCTTTTCTTCTCAGACTAGTCAGATAGGAAACGCTGACCTCATCTAGTTTTAAAATATGATTGACGTGTAAAAGTGTTTGTACAAACACACTTACAAAATAAAATCATAAATGAACAAATGTCGCAGTTCTTTTGTTAATTACGAGTAGGAAAAAGCATCATTGCGTCGGTCGCTTAGTTTGGCATTTGTTGCCGCGTCTCATAGAAACTGTTCATTGTTCCATTCTGTATGTAAAGTCGGCGCCCTCTTCATTTCCTATTGTTTACGACTAGTTCGCAAACTAGAGGTGGATTGCGCTTTAAAACTGTAATGCTAGAGATTTTAAAACTAAAGTACCTATATAACAACGACATCACCAATGCTCTCAAAACGCTGAAGGAAAACATCGTGAGGAAACCGGTACCAAAAAATCGAAGATATGTGACATCTACCAATCCGCACTGGGCCCGAGTGGTGGATTACGACCCACTCCCTCTCACATGTATATATTTAAGTTATTGTTGGTCGAGATTGTGTTTGATTCCTGGGTCAGTATTAGTACTAGGAACCTGGATTAGGTGGATTAGGTTAGGATTAGGTGGTTAGGTTAGGTTAATAACATCAGGAATTTTATAATATAGGAGTTAAACATAACATACTAAAGTTTTGAGCCTACACGTTCGAATAATGCAGGCGTGAAAATCGTTACTGAGATAAATCACGCATGACCGGATTGCATTTTATTAATATACCTATGTTCACCGCACAGAATGTAAGTCCACCGCTACATAGTCAAGTCAGTCTCCCAAAACGCCCGCCCTTCACCACTTCCTAGTACAGCTGGGAAGAAGAAGTGGCGCAACAAACTCCTAAGCAGCACAGCTGTCTGATACATCCTATGCACCACTTCCGTTTCAATTCGAATTTCAATATCGTCGCATCCGTAGCACGCCTAGCCGTAGCGCGCCTACGCCGTAGTAATGTGGCGTAGCTCGTTTCATCGAGCACCATTTCGCGGTAAGTATCACGGTGACAGGCGTTGCCGTCACAACTTTATCGAGTTGAGAAACATTTGGCTTGGCTGTGGTATTCAAAGTTGAGTCTAACTGTGTGTGTGTGTGTCACTTTATAAGTATCAATATATTGCCCAGTCACACATACTTAGGCACCATGCATTATTAATATGAAGAAGTAAGTAAAAATTGCAAAAGTTTTTACTTCATGACAATGGATTGAAAAAGAGATGAGAAAACAGGCAATAGTCACAACTGAGGTGATAAATGATAAAAGTTTAAAAGTTTCCGTCTTTCTTTGCTTTACTGTCGAATTTATTTTATTTCAAAAGTTTCCGATTCCGAATCAAAAATTACAATGGCACTTCAAAATGGTGCCAGATTGGAAATCAACCCTTTTCGTGATCTTTAGGCAATGCTGGCCTCAGCAATTGCACTCTATTGAGCAGATGCATAGGCCTAACCCACCACGCTTGCCGATACGGGGCTTCCACTCCAGGACTCGTCTGCTTCACCGGTCAATGGCCCTACGACAAACATAGCCAGCCAGAGGGGTGCCCATTACATTGTATACTCGCCCTCACTTACTCTGCAATGTTTTGTAGTCAACCTTTCTCACCATCCATCAGAAAACATAAATCACAAAAAAAAACTAAAGGAACTTCGGTCACAATTATTTTCATACGAACATAAACAGTTTACAGCGATAAATAAATTTACTGCCTCTAACCACTTTACTGTCTTGCAAGGAGCGGAAACCTTTACCTTTGCGTTAGTTAAACCAGCGAGCCACTAATAACATTATTGCACATCCGCCATAGCGCTGTAACCAACTTAAAAATTACGTTAAAATTGACTGAAGGTTTTAACGTGATAAGTTTCAGTGGAGCAACGGTGGCCCAGAGGTAACGGCCCCGACTGAGTTGTAGGTCGTGGGTTCAAAACCAACCAGGCGCTTTACTTTGAGCAAATAATTTCGTCACCACTCTCAGAACAGTGAAGGAAAACATTGTGAGGAAACCGACATGTTCTAGAACCAAAAGTTTGAAAACATGTGACATCTACCAACCCGCACTGGGCCCGCGTGGTGGGTTACGGCCCACTACCTCACACAGAGAGGAGGCCTGTGTCCCAGCAGTGGGGACATTATAGGCTGGTTATACTAATTTCAGTCTACAACACGAACACTTTTGGTAAGGAAAAGTGAATACTGTGATGACGACTGAAAATCCACGAGTCTAATCTATCTATACTATTAATAAAGCTGAAGAGCCTAATCTCTGGAATTAACAGCCGGATTAGGAAAAAAAATTAATTGCATTTGTTAGCCCAATTCTTGAGGAAGGCTATAAGCTATTTAACAGGATGCTGGCACCCTTAGGAGCCGAGAAAAAAGGAAAAAAGTTAGAAAGAACGCCAAGCGAAAAGAAGTAACAGCGCGGACAGGCGATGCAGCAGGATGGGTTGACGAAACAGGAAATTTCACGCGCACGAAGATTAAGATTTGATTCATAAATAGAAACCGAACAAAAATAGAGCTACTCAACCGAGGCAACCTGTTGACTGCTCGAAATAAGAGAAGTTTATCATGATTTGTACCTTTGTCGCTGGAGGTCCGTCGACTCGAACCGAAGCGGATTAAATGTCTTTTGACATGAGATTGCGACCGTGCTGGGGGACTTTCTAGGTATTAGAGCCTTTATACATAGATTAAAATGTTTATATTTTACTGTATTTTCTTTAGTAGGTATTGTGAAGCTCTCTACGAGCTTCAGGGTACTGGGAGGAATCAAATAAACCACGGTTTATCACGTATGTTCAATAATTATTCCTATAAGTCATTCTACGTATTTTACCAGTTTTCATTCGGCTTGTCAACCGCGCTGGCGCCTAATCTATTGTAAACTTAAATTATAATCATAAAAATCATCAATACAATTCTCTACATTCATATTGCCCTGACTTATTAAATTGAATGACTATTTCATGAAATCATGACATTTGAAGCCAATTCTAAATTAAGCATACAACTGCTTAAGTAAGAATTGGCCTCAAATTTCATGTGCTAATTCTAATTATTTTAATTCTGTAAAGTCAAATTTGTTACGGTCGCGAATCATTTTTTAATCCACATACAATCTGCTAATTGCAAGACACGTAAGTTTTGAATTTCAGTAGACAACGTCGCAAATAGCTGTCAAATATTTCGCTGTTTTAATTATTGTATCAATATTACTAAATTAAATTATGATGTATCGCTCTGTAGTCAACACATATTGAGAATGAATTGCAATAATAACACTGAACTCTTAATATGTAAAACAAGACACGTGTCTTTCAACATGCATACAGAGTGGTGATTAGGTTAACACTTTAAACAGTACAATGGTTATTACAAATTGTTATAAATCTTATAAAATAACAAAATAAACCATTTTACTAAAAATAGAAAACTGAATTTTCCAAACAAAAAAAAATAGCTTGTAAATTGGCACGCCATAAACCACCCTTGATCATAAGGCACTAGACACGCTCGGGGCGATGGTATCAACAATTCAACACAAACTTTATGGTATTGTTACCAAATAATCACAAATTAAGTTTCATGTTGTTACATACTCAAACGAAAACAACGTCACACGGCTAGAATGTTGTTTAATGCATAATCGGCCTATAGAGCGGTAGCGGTAGAGTAAGCTAATATTCATAAATCGGTCGCATAATAGCCGATTGTTTGAAGTGGCTAAATACAAGAACTTACACAACACAACAAAAAGAATTTATTATCTAAAATAAATTATTCTATAAAATAATAAAAAAATAATAATTATTCTTTATTATTCTTATTTTATTATTTTTATTTCTTAAATAAATAAATAATAATAATAAATAAATAATATTTTCTTTATTTAAATTTTGCATGTCGATTCTTGGGCAGAATATATGGCTCAACTTGAATTCTTCACGACCTTATTTGTATACCTGCATTATAGCAAATAAATAATTTGATTTGATTTGAAGGTGGAAGAAATATTTGCTAGGTCAGTTCGAGGTTTGCTGGTCAGGCGACGAGAGGCCCCCTGAGCTTGGGGGCCCCGGGGCCCGGCATCACCTAGCCCTCCGATAGTTGATAGATGATGATGATAGATGTTAACCTGAACCTTCTTCAAAAGCGGGGGCTACCAGATGCAAAAAAAGTTTTTTTTTAATTCGATTGGTAGTTCCCAAACTCTTTAGCCTTATTATATAGTATGTAAATGTATTTTACACCTCGTTAGTAATTCAATGATTTGGAAAAATGCATTAGTTCGGAAACTTAATTCGGTAAATAGTTAATTAAGTTAGCTCTGTATCCTATCAATGTCTAATTAATTAAAGCCAAAACTGTACCAATATGAAGCCTTCAAATACACATACTAATTACTGTTCACTACAACAGATTTTCTATTACCTATCTAAATTAACGTTCATTAGCACATCACAAAGCTATTATGTTCTACATTAAAATCATTTTAATTTGCTTTGTTTACGTACATGTCATATTCCGTGGCTAATTAATGACAGCGGATTAATTACGGGTACTCAGATGCCCGAAAGTCTGACAACCAGTCTTCCCAAGGGTTATCGTATTACCCAGTAACTGGGTTGTGGAGGTCAGAGAGGCAGTTGCTTCATGTAAAATACTGGTATTCAGTTGCCGTTGCCGTATCCGGTAAGACTGGCAGCTGACCCCAATACAGTTGGGAAAAGGCTAGGCAGATGATGATTGTGGATGGGTTATTATTTTTTGTGGGTTTTTGGTGGTATTATTTGTTTGGTTATGTGTGCAATTTGATAGTAAATCCATTTATAAATTATTTCACTCATCTATTGTAATTCTGACCAATCATATAAATATATTCCTAAATTCGTCAGTTTAGCGTGTTCGGAATTCAAAGATTCAAAGTTGTTCGGGTATTTTAGGGAGAATCTCTTTTACTTCAAAGTTAACAATAGTAAGTTGTATTAATTAATGTATATCATCATCATCAGCCTTTTCCCAACTATGTTGGGGTCAGCTTCCAATCTAACTTGATGCAGCTGAATGGTACCAGTATTTTACATAGAGCGACTGCCTATCTGACCTCCACAACCCAGTGACTGGGTAATACGATACCTCTTGGTAAGACTGGTTGTCAGACTTTCGGACTTCTGACTACCCGTAACGACTGTCAAAGATACACGAATGATAGCCAGGGACCATTGGCTTAACGTGCTTTCCGAAGCACGGAGGAGTCTTGTCATGCGAAGATGGTCACCCATCCATGCACCAACCGCGGCAAGCGTAGCTTAACATGATCGATCGACCCGTACGGCTGTTATTACTTAGCCACAAGCCCCTAATCAATTAAGCATTTTAATGTACTTAATGTACATTAAAATGCATGAATTACAAAAAAAACAATGCACATTTAAACCTTTAAATTGTAATCTGAACTATGAAGCAATAAAAGATTAAAAACAACCAGCCTCCTTTCCTTTAAAATAAAACAGCCAGAATACAAAGTACAATCGCAAAAATAAGCACGAATAATATTCGCACCAAATAATATTATTCAAGGGCATACCCGTGAACTTGAACCTCTTAATGCAAATGTAATATTTCTCAATAATATTTAGTGTCCGACCGAAAGTTCGGTTTCGGTTTCGGTTTCGGCCGAGTTTCGGCCAAAAATCAAGTTTCGGTGGCAGTTTCGGTTTCGGCCATAATTGGCCGAAACTTTTGCCGAAACCGAAACAGTAACCATTAGTGATTTGATTTATTGATAACTGATAAACATTTTGCTATGAGAACTTAATTTGAAAAAATAATAAAAATATTATTAATATTGTTTTATATTATCTATATTGTATATAAAATTCAAAGTTCTGACTGACTGAGACATCAACGCACAGCCTAAACCGCTGGTCCGAAAGACATGAACATTGGAGGGTGTATTCTTCGTGAAGAGTAGGTATCCACTAAGAAAGGGTTTTTCGAAATTCCACCCCTAAGAGGGTGAAATGGGGGGATTTTGTTTGTATGATAAATCTTATTCCTTGAGTTAATAAACTTGAAACTTGGCACGAATACTTATCTAAGTAAATTATGAAGTTGGGCATTTTTTGTTTTTATAAACTACCCCCTAAAAGGGGATTGGGGGGTTTCAAAGTTTGTATGGAAGAATTTTAGCGCGCGGTCCGTTTTAATCGAAACTCAGTATTTATACCTAAAATTTAAAGGAAAGAATAATGATTATCAGGGTTTTTCGAAAATCTACCCCTGACGGCCTGAAAAGGGGTAGTCAATTTTACAGGGGAGGATTTTACAGCGTGGCTTGATTAACTCGAAAATTGGTATAAATAATCTTTGAATCAAGTTATGGGATGTGCCCAAATGATTTTTCAAAATTCCACCCCTGTGGGGGTGAAAAGCAAAAAATAATCTTGAAAATTGGCATGAATACTCGCCTAAGTAAGCAATAAAGTTTATCATTATTAGTTTTTCAAAACTACCCCTCAAAGGGGGATATAGGAGTGTTAAAGTTTGTGTGGAAGAAATTGAATGCGCGGTCCGGTTAACTCGAAACTCAGTATTGATACTTTCGACAGAAAATAATTAATAATAAGTACGTAAAGTTGTCGAAAATTGACCCATGACGGGGCAAAAAGGGGTAATTCGGTTTTTAGGGGAGGATTTGTACTTGAAACTGTATGTTACATTTTCACGCCTAAGCCATTGAACTTCTGATTTGGCAAAGCGATAGATGGCATCCTGGGGAAGCACATACTTTTTATCCTGGTAGCACGTTCCCGTGGGATTCCGACATTCACGAGGGCGAAGCCGCGGGCAGAAGCTAGTATTAAATAAATGATTACAACAAAATTAATATACCTACTGTGTTTCCATTTCATGTCCTAATTAATGCAGAATAATGGGTAAAATGCACCAAATTTCAGTATTTTAAGGAATTTAATACTTAACCAAATAAGTTTCGGTTTCGGTTTCGGTTTCGGCCGAAACTGAAGCCACGGCCGAATATTCGGTTTCGGTTTCGGTTTCGGCCGGAAAACCAGTTTCGGTCGGACTCTAATAATATTGTATACACGCGTTTACACAATAATTGATCGAGTGCACTCTGCTATACCATGCACCACACGTGTTCCACATTCCCAGAATAATGCAAAAGGTCAGCTCCATATTCTAAAGGATTATATAGATAATCCTTCTCCGCAAAATATTACGTGACGTAAATTCGAAAGATGGTGTATTTAGATTCAAATATCGTTTGTGCTAGGTACTTATTTATTATAAACTGTTCTGTACTGGCCTGGTGGTAACTGCCGTGACTTACGCAACGTACGGTAAGTTGTAGGTCGTACATTTGAACCCAGACCCAGGCGCTTTACTTTGTGCAAATTATTTCATCACCACTGCTCTCAAAACGGTGGAGGAAAACATCGTGAGGAAACCGGCATGTCTTAGAAACAAAAATTCGAAGACATGTGACATCTACCAACGCGCACTGGGTCCGCGTGGTAGATTACGGCCCACTCTCTCTCACAGAGAGGATGCCTGTGTTCCATCAGTGAGAAACTTATAGGCTGATTATGGCCTGTGTTAATTTCTATGACTTGGCATTATAAATGTGAGCCATGACAGTTAACTTCTAGCTAGTAGGTACTTAATAAAAATTATGTGTTATTAAATTCCAATGTGCACTGGGCCCTCGTCACGGCCCTCTCCCTCTCGCCGAGAGGAGGCCTATATACCAGTAGTGGGAACATTATAGGCTTATTATGTTGACCTGAGCGAAATGCACACATACATCGAATGCAAGTGCATTCGCGAATGGCATGGCTGAGACAGTCTGAGATCGCCGTACTAGTACCTACGTACGCATTTAGGCTAAGTGTGCGTTCACCTGTTTTCACCTGTTATACGAAGCCGACCTTCTGCATTATCCTCTGTACTACTCCGTAACAATACTGAGAGCTTAATATTACGTTAAATATGTGGTTATTACATTTGATGTGATCCGTCATTGCTGGCAGTGACCTTGACCATGGGTAAATGGCTAATGTGCCAATCGATATATACGAGTAGTATTGTCTAGTATATAGACAGGAGTTTAAGCTCGCGGTCAGCCGAAGAGTTTGTTGTTTATAATCTCATCATAATATCACGCCAGGACCCTTAGGGGCCGAGCAAAAACAAAAAAAATGGGTGCGTGTACCTATGTACGCGCGTCAGAAGTTATACTTTTAAAAAACAATTTTTAATTGCATGCAAATTATTAATTACAAAAAAGGTTACAAATAATGTTCGTTGTTTATGCTGAATAATGTTGGTAACAAGTCACGGGCCTTTTTTTTTTCCTTTTAAAGAAATTAAAAGCATAATAGAAAACCAGAATTTTATGGCATCCAATTTTTATAGTGAAATGTCCATTGCCTTTTTTTTTAATCGATAAGAACAAACAGGTGCAACAATGCTCAAAATAGGTACAGGCCGGATTATGCTGAAAAAAGTGACGTATAGCTTTAAAAATTTCACTCTCATCATTTTTTCATAACGCGCGTAAAGAAGCATAATTTCAAAAACAGAAAGAACGCTAAGCGAAAAAGAATTAACAGCGTTGGCAGGCGATGCGATGCGACGGGGCGAGGCTCGGCTAATACTATAATAAAGCTGAAGAGCTTATTTGTTGAGATGGGATGCAACGCGGTGGGTCGGAGCCGAAATTTTAACGCGGACGAGCGGGCAGATGCTTGTAGTAGATATACGCGGTCTTTGTGATGAGTATTGACTGATCTTGGTTGGCAAGCCGTCAATAACTCGAACAACCCTTTAGTGTCTTCCGTAAATTGTTAAGGAGCGTTTTAATACGCCAGTCAAATGTAATGTAAAAAATTTGCTGTTCCATACATTTGACCACGTAGGACTTTTCTATATGAAATGGCTGATTTTTTTTTTTTTTTGATACTCTACGAAAAATTTTTCCGCTTGGCTATGTGCTGAATTCATGGTTACAGTTTGCGCGTCGGTATCTCTGCCACCCTTTATATTTCCAGTGCTCATAAGCTGTTGTAGAATTTATACGTATAGAGCTTGTTAGTTGCAACACATGAGTTCCGCAAGTGGCACGGTGCTTCGAAGAACCGAATCGAATCACTTCAAAACTTGCAAACGCAAGTTTATCGTAGGTATCTATATACATCGTATGTATCAAGTTAAGCGTATCTGACGTACTTAGGTCTCCGCTTGGGGATTGGGAGTTGTGGTCTCTTTACGGAACATTGAGAAGCATTCGGAATAGTGAGCAGTGGTTGCCCAGTGGCAGCGGCTTGACTTACGAGTTTTCGGTCGTGGGTTCGAACCCGGGCAGCACTTTATTTGTCTAATTCATCACGACTACTCTCAAAACGGTGAAGAAAAACATCGTGAGGAAGCCGGCATATCCTAGAACCAAAAATTTGAAGACATGTGACATCTACCAACGCGCACTGGGTCCGCGTGGTAGATTACGGCCCACTCTCTCTCACAGAGAGGATGCCTGTGTTCCATCAGTGAGAAACTTATAGGCTGATTATGGCCTGTGTTAATTTCTATGACTTGGCATTATAAATGTGAGCCATGACAGTTAACTTCTAGCTAGTAGGTACTTAATAAAAATTATGTGTTATTAAATTCCCTTGTGCTGAGCTGATCGATAAAGAACCATAATGATTGCTAACCTAATAGGTTGAAGATTGACGTGCAATCAAGAATAATTTCTTGATTGCACGCCAATCTTCAATCCACGATTAATAAAATTACAGACTTATACGGGGTAGGTAAGGCGAATCAAATACTGAATACGAGTATAATATCGTGGGATTGTGATTATGTTAAAAGCAGCAATTACTAATTCGAACGCTGTCGAGGACTTTAAAAACAAGTTCGCTTTAGCAAGGCACTTGGTCCACATAAGTTTTTCTTGCCGTGAAAAACTACGGTTTATTCGCTGGTGGTCGTCGTACGTGGGCAGTGTTGTATGAAACACTATGAAAGCTTGGACACGGACATGACTTTTCTACTGCGCAGTTTTACGCCGTGTGTGGGCACGGTTCGTTACTATTGTATGGATCATTATGGAAATTTGTTAGCGGATACGATTCTTCTACGGCGCGGTTTTACGCCGTGTGTAGGCACAGTTCGTCAGTGCTGTATGGATCATTATGGAAGCTTGTTAGCGGATACGATTCTTCTACGGCGCGGTTTTACGCCGTGTGTGGGCACCGTTCGTCAGTGCTGTATGGATCATTATGGAAGCTTGTTAGCGGATACGATTCTTCTACGGCGCGGTTTTACGCCGTGTGTGGGCACGGTTCGTTACTATTGTATGGATCATTATGGAAGCTTGTTAGCGGATACCATTCTTCTACGGCGCGGTTTTACGCCGTGTGTGGGCACAGTTCGTCAGTGCGGTATGGATCATTATGGAAGCTTGTTAGCGGATACGATTCTTCTATGGCGCGGTTTTACGCCGTGTGTAGGCACAGTTCGTCAGTGCTGTATGGATCATTATGGAAGCTTGTTAGCGGATACGATTCTTCTACGGCGCGGTTTTACGCCGTGTGTGGGCACAGTTCGTCAGTGCGGTATGGATCATTATGGAAGCTTGTTAGCGGATACGATTCTTCTACGGCGCGGTTTTACGCCGTGTCTGGGCACAGTTCGTCAGTGCTGTATGGATCATTATGGAAGCTTGTTAGCGGATACGATTCTTCTACGGCGCGGTTTTACGCCGTGTGTGGGCACGGTTCGTTACTATTGTATGGATCATTATGGAAGCTTGTTAGCGGATACGATTCTTCTACGGCGCGGTTTTACGCCGTGTGTGGGCACAGTTCGTCAGTGCTGTATGGATCATTATGGAAGCTTGTTAGCGGATACGATTCTTCTACGGCGCGGTTTTACGCCATGTGTGGGCACAGTTCGTTACTATTGTATGGATCATTATGGAAGCTTGTTAGCGGATACGATTCTTCTACGGCGCGGTTTTACGCCGTGTGTGGGCACGGTTCGTTACTATTGTATGGATCATTATGGAAGCTTGTTAGCGGATACCATTCTTCTACGGCGCGGTTTTACGCCGTGTGTGGGCACAGTTCGTCAGTGCTGTATGGATCATTATGGAAGCTTGTTAGCGGATACGATTCTTCTACGGCGCGGTTTTACGCCGTGTGTGGGCACAGTTCGTTACTATTGTATGGATCATTATGGAAGCTTATTAGCGGATACGATTCTTCTACGGCGCGGTTTTACGCCGTGTGTAGGCACGGTTCGTTACTATTGTATGGATCATTATGGAAGCTTGTTAGCGGATACGATTCTTCTACGGCGCGGTTTTACATCGTGTATAGGCACGGTTCGTGAGTGCTGTATGGATCACTATGGAAGCTTGTTTGCGGACACGTTTTTTCTACGAAGAGGTTTATATAACGTACCGTAAAAAACCGTGCTGTGTACAAAGGACCTAAGTGATCACTTACGAGAAGTTTGATCGGCAGCTGTATATTTCATAGGCAAGCCGTCAATAACTCGAACAACCCTTATTGTCTTCCGTAAATTGTTAAGGAGCGTTTTAATACGCCAATCAAATGTGACGTAAAAAGTTTGCCGTTCCATACATTTGACCACGTATGTTTTGACTTTTCTATGAAATAGGAATTGTTCATTTAGGTAACTGAAAACCTTCATGTAACTATCGGACACGCCGTCTACATTTTAAAGATAAATACTCTCTAAAATGTCGACAGAATATCAAGCCTAAGTGAAATAGAGTGTGGAGCACATAGAAAACTTTCAGACCGCGATATTTCCACAGTAATTGAACTTATTTCTGAGAAATTCTATCATAAATCGTCGCAGGTGAGGCGGAACGATGACGGGCTATTGAATGGCCGACATCTGTCATTAAAGATGCACTTCAAAGATTTCTAGAAAATTGTCATTTTTATATAAAAATACATTTGAGAGGGATACTTGCCATTGGGATGTTGTTATTTATTCCATTAGAGAAGGATTCTTCCTTTGGGCATGTACTTGACAATGTTGTTGACATTGTTTTTTAAGAAAAAAAAGAAATTATCTGACGAGCAAAATAAGCATATTTATAATTTAAATATGTTCATTTGAATAGGATTTGTCGTCAAAGTGACGCTATTTATTTTGATTGTAATCAATTCATTACTGATTACAAACTGACAAATTAGGTATACCACGAGTATGTATTTGCCACCTAGTTGTAGGAGTCAAATTGCTAATCTTTTAGCATACAATATACACAGTGACACCGGTACTTGTAGTGTACCATCGATCACTGTTAGTACTGATACTAACACTACTTTTGATACGCCTTGTAGTTTAAACTATTAGGTGCGACAACGGGTAAGCCGCATATGACGAATGTTGTCCATCAAAAGAGGAGGAGATATGTGTATTATGGAGAACTATGATGTTCAGGTGTTATGTTATATTACTGAACACTGGTTGACGGAACATGAAGTAGTGTTTATCAATGATGAAAACTTTACCGTATAGAGTGCATTTGTAAGAAAAAGTGCTATTCGCGGTGGCTCTTTAGTTCTTGTTTCAAACAAGTGGAAATGTACTCGTAAACAACGTTTAGATGTAGTTAATCTTTCAATCGAGTGCAACATATCGCTCGCTAAGTTCAACACGAGACACCTTATATGTTATAATTTGCGTTTATCGACCCCCCTCTGGGGATTTTATTAGTTTGGAATCGGTAATGGAAGATTCTCTCAATAGGTTGAAATCAAGTAACAAAAGTATTATTTTATGTGGAGATTTCAATATTAATATTTTAGATGTTACTCCATTAAGTATTAGACTTCTCAATCTTTTTAGATCTTATAATTTAATTAACTTGTTTTTTTAACCTACTAGGATCACAGCATCTTCGTCAACTTGCCTTGATAATATATTTAGTGACTATGATGCCAAAAATAAATTAGTTTTAACTGACTTAACGTACGACCACTGTGGTTTATTAGCTAGCTTCCCCATGCCATTACATAAAAAGCCGCACAAACTTGAATGCAGCCTTATAATAATAATAACTTTATTTCGGGTGGCATAGACCCATAGAAACCTTAACCTAGTACACTTTACATAATGCAGCAAGCATGCATGCATGCTTTGCATGCTTTGCATGCTTAGTGCTTATACAGCTAGTCGTTGCAAAATGTTTAAAAATAATATAGCTCATAGTACACCATCTATAGTAGAATACGAGAATCCTAATGAAATGTATGGTTCCCTTTTTGATGTTGTGCAAAAAGAGTACCAATCTGTTTTCAAGTGCTTTAACCAATGGGCTACTCCAGGTCTTTATAAAAGTAGAGTTAGACTATACGAGTGTCAATAGTGTACCTAAATGTTGGCCTTTATTTAGTTTCGAACATGTAACCCCGTGTGATGTAGTTAATTTGTTTTTACTCTGAAGAACACGGAAAAGTTATCCCTAATACTTTTATTGGAGAATTTTTTCTTTTTATATGTTAGCCGCAACCCCAAAAGTTTTCTTTAGTATAGATACTTTAATATATTTTTATTATATGTTCTGGGAGGAGGCACCCTGGTGCATGCTGTTTGCCGATGACATTGCTCTTGTCGATGAAGATGGATCTGAGATCCAGAGCAGATTGGAGAAATGGCAACAGAAGCTGGAGGATGTTGGCTTGAAAATCAGCAGAACCAAAACTGAACATTATGTTCTGCGATTTCGGCGGTCTCTCCAATTCTAGAGCCATAGCGCTTGATGGCGCGCTTTTCCCAGTCTGCTCCAACTTTCGGTATTTCGGTTCACTCGTGCAAAGCGAAGGCGAAGTAGATCGGACGGTTAAGCACAGAATTAACACTGAATGGATGAAATGGCGGCAGGTCACGGGAACAATCCGCGACTCCCGCCCTCCTCCCTTCCCTTAAACTTAAGGGGAAGATATACAAAACCATGGTTAGACCTGCTGTCTTGTATGGATCAGAATGTTGGGCCACAAAAGGGATGAATGAAAGGTAATTGCATGCAGCTGAGATGAGAATGCTGAGAGGGATGTGTGGTGTTACACGAATGGATAGAATAAGAAATGAGTATATAAGAGGAAGTTTGAAAGTGGCACCGGTAACTGAAAAGTGGCGTGGAAACCGGTTGTCATGGTATGGGCATGTGTCATGGAGGAATGAGGAAAATGTCGTGAGGAAAGTTTTGAGTATGAATGTGGATGGCTATAAGAGTAGAGGAAGACCAAAAAAACGATGGATGGACTGTGTGAATGATGATATGGTTAGAAAGAAAAAGACATGTTGGTATGGAGGAGTATGGAAGAAACAGACATGTTGCGCCGACCACAAATAAATTGGGATTAGGGCAGGAGAATGATGATGTTCTATTTATCGGAAAGCACACCCTCCATACCTTCATAATGACTGTCAAATCTTCGTATATCGATATTACCGAGGGAATAGGACTGTGCCTAAACTTTTGGGACGTAGGATTAGGAATTACTTTTTCATAAGCTTAAAAATATAAATATTTACGGTTTTTGGATTTTATCCTTTATTTGTGCTACATAATAATATTACTTCTTGCCAAATTTAATGATTCTAGGTCAACGGGAAGTAACGATTTTCAAAATATGTGGCATAAACGGAACATAATATATAAATATTTATATCTCTGACATATCTTTTGATTGCGTTGACTTAGAAGTTTGAGTTTTTCACTGCTTCAAGGGATTGCAGCTTTGAGTATTTGATATTAATTTCAACTTGATAACTCCACGCGTTCTTGAGAAAAAGGGTCTTGACAAACGGACAACGAAGTAATCTTATAAGGGTTCCGTTTTTCCTTTTGAAGTACGGAACCCTAAAAATTTACTAAAAAAGAAAACCTCAAGTGTTTACACCCATATACAAGCTATGATACTCATTTACGAGTCTTGTAAAACATTTTTCAAAAACATGTCGTATTTAAAACCATGCAGATATTGACATTGTTTCAGACATATTTTGTTAACTGTTTTGTTTTTGAAACGAAGCTCTTTAACGCGGCTTGCGATAGGAGTAAACAAATACAAATCGTCATGTAACGAAAAAATTATGCCTCTACCAAGAAGCAGAGGCATAACAAGCAAGAGATAATAGAATTGGAAGAGATAGTTTTCACGCGTTTCCAGCGTGCTGAAGCCAATAGCGAGGGCCATCATAATGAAAATCTAAGATGGCGACAACTTTATGAGAGCCTCTAAAGCTTATACCAGATGGCTCTGTATTAAAAACGCGTATTAAATTCACACTTTCACTCTCTCTCTATGTCTGCCTATTATATACGAGTGTGTGTGCGTGTGAGTATCGCGTTACTAGGACATTTGTTCCTACGGGGGTCTCTTCAGTCTTGACACGTTTTTTTCATTCAACTTTTTTAAGGTCTAAAAGTTAAACGAAAACAGTAGACACAATAATATGTACCGTACATATTTATACCTTGGTGTAAACGCGGGGTGATGATGTTTTTCTGACACTTACCGACACCCGGTTACCAAACGTTCGAACCAGATTCCAATCAGTAAATCCATTGTTAAATCTCATGTTACGAGTTACTGTTGATTGGCATATTAATAAACATAACACCATCCGATCAAATCACTAGACATAACAATTGAAAACACATTAAATTGACTTTCATTAACAAGCTTCTCAATTCAGAACCTTTTGATATTCGATTCGTATAAATACCGCATTTGAAACCTTTATACCTAGTCGTATTATCTAACTAGTGGTACTTGCTGTGTTATAAAATTATTATTTATTACGAAAACTAGCGTCTCGTCCCTGCTTCGCACAGGTTCGATCACTGGTGTCATCATCTACCTGCCTTTTTCCAACTATGTTGGAGTCGGCTGCCACTAACCGGATGCAGCTGAATACCAGAATTGTACATGAAACGACTGCCTATTTGACCTCCACAACCCAGTTACTGGGTAATACCATACCCCTTGGTAAGGCTGGTTGTCAGACTTTCGGGCTTCTGAATACCCGTATAAAAACATCGAAATTTCTGTGCTATTTCTAACATACACATGTAAATCATAACTGAGGCAAGTACAATATAGTGTGGTGGGTACAATGTAGCGATGTAGTGCGACTACTGCGCGGTAGGTTCGATTCCTGACTCGGGTAAGCGTTAATTAAACATTACTGGTGACATGCTGTGATACTGTGTTATGTCATGTCATGTGGTCTCCCACTACGCCAGATTTTTTTGGAGTTAGTGTATTTTAAAGCCGATTTTATAATGTTTTTTGGAATGACATTTTGTAGCACACTCTAACATTAAAAAAGTGCAAGGCTGATGGCTCCTATAGCAGTATTCATAAGATCAGATAATTTATATTCCATCGCTATTTAATCAGTTGTCTACTTTAGAGCTGATTTTTCCAACGCCAGATAATTTTATCGCATTATCATGAATCAGTATCGATTCATCACCCATATTTGCTAAATACGGCCCTGCATACTCATTGAGAATCTCTTGGGCATATCTTTCCCCAGTAAGAGTGCCATTTTCCATGGCCACTTAACTTACTCTGTGCGACCTTCTGAAGATATGCCAGCCCATACATGTACACTGCCTCCACTGTCAACCCAATACATTTTTGAATTCACCATCATCATTATCGCTTATAGAATGTCACTATAGAGCTATGAGGAACAGGGTGTAAAGTTCACTCATCCTCCATGGAAAAGCGAGGTTCCTCTGACCCAGACGGGTGTTGTGTCTGCTGAGCAACTGCCGATGACAGCTGACATCGTATATATGTTAGTAAACTATGCACGTTAAACTCTGCTAGCGCGATGCACGATTTTGCGTGACGTCAGTGTGATCTGTAGTTCGCATGTGGTGATGTAGATGCCGCCACATCGCTTTGTCTAGGCCCTCAGGTTTTCCCACGTTTACTTTTAGCCGAGTTACTAAAGACAAATTCACTTTGACGAAATGCTTATTGTACGTGGCTTGGTTTCACTCGCGGATACTTCTATACCTACTTCATAACTGGTAATGTTAAATAATTTGTAAAAACACATAATATAGATGTTATGTAATAGGTTTTCAGTTCGCGGAAGATTTGAAAACAAATCAAAATGGCGGCCAGTCGGAAATGCCAAAGGTTCGAACCCCTTTTATATATTTTTGTATAAAATACGCAGAAAATCCCACTGCACAAACAGCAGCTTTTCTCGGTATAAAGGATTTTCGTGGAAAATAATAATAGCATTGGTTCTGGGGGTGGTGCGCACTGTCAGAGTTAATTCCTGTATAAGGTTGCATACACACGAGCGGCACGCGTCAACGGTAGCCGTACCCAATTAAACGAGTCACACGTCGTCAATAGTAGAGAGAGTCGCCGACGCGTCCGCGCGACGGCTACTGGTGACGCCTTTCGGCGGTTGCGATAGGTACCGGCGACGCTTTTCGGCAGGTGCGAGGGCAACCGGCGACGCGTTTTTACGGTTGCAGTTGCCCCTACCGTTGAAGCAAGCCGCTCGTGTGTATGCACACTTACGGGAAAATTTTACTGGGGTGGGTTTTAACTATTCTGGGAACTTTAGAGATCGAGCTCTCGGGCTGGATTCAGTTTGCTCTCGGCCGACGTAGGGTGTGCACGTATTTCACGCGCTTGAAGCCAGCAGTTTTGATCAACCCTTTGTTCTACCCAACTAACGTGAACTATGTATAATTGTCACCAGGCACTGCTGAAGATATCTTCGGCTTACCTCAACAAGAAGATCCCGAATATTCCTGACATAAAGGTGGATGGAGCCGAAGAAAAATGGTGAGTACCTAGAATATAAGGTGACTGTTTCACAGTGTCCGGATGTCCGGATAACCACTATTCATAATAAAATTGAACATACGTTTTATTTATGTACGCCTATACTAATTTCTACGTTAGATTGTTTAAAATATTTTGTGTTTTAGATAGTGAAACTTAGAACACGGTAATTAGAATATTCAAATAATGCCAGTTTTCCCTGCCACTTACATGACTGTCTTATGCTAAATGTATTAAAGTTGATTAATTATATCAAAAGCAACTTAGTCGAGATGCTTTTAATGTCGATATTTGTGATGTAACTATATTTTACTTAGCAAACGAAGAATTTGCTTATATTGTTCGTACATAAATAAGATGTTTGTAGTTATTTACAGGAATTTAGGCTCGCGTATTAGGTACCTAAACAATATTACATTAATATAAATGTAGTTTAGTTAATTTATTAATTTAGTGTTTTTTTAACGCGAATGTTGTTGCAATGGGCGTGGCCCACTACCTACCATCCATCCATCCATCCACCCATCCATCCATCCATCCATGTATCCATCCACCCACCCATCCATCCATCCATCCATCCGTGCGTCCTTCCATCCATCCATACATCCTTCCGTCCATCCACCCATCCATCCATGCATCCATCCATCCATCCAACGAAATGAAATGTGGGTTTACTTTAGGTACACGCCTAACCTTTTTGGGAAAACAAATATAATGTTATGTTACCTCAACCACAAACAAATATTTGTCTCACGCGGAAGTCAAACCTGCGACCCATAGCGCAAAAGCCAATCTCTCAGACACTATGCTCTGCGTGCTATGCATTGCTCATAAACGCGAATGTTTGTTTAAATTACGGCTATACATTATACATTACATATACGTTCACAGTTATTTTACCTCTGATTTTGCATCACTGTCATAACAATGATCTTTATTCTCGTTATAATAAGGTTGCTGTTGAATTGCTGCTGTCAGAGGTCACTTATCTGTGAAATAGAGGGCTACAGGGATATTTTGGCACTTAAATGACATTGACAGGCGTTGTTGGTGAAATTGTGTCACAGAAATTGTATTGACAAAACAAGATGGCGCCGTTAGTTTCGACATTGGTCACGGGCCTCAATGACCTTATACCTACTTCAAGATAACTTGATTGATTTGCCTGATTATAAATCCCTTCTGTCATTATATATTTGTTGATGATTTTTTATTTTTTATTTGACGTCAATAACGGGTAGGTAGCTCCAACAGCATCCTAAAGACATTGTTTGACATGGTGGACAGCCCCTCTAATAGGCACTGGGTGCTGAGGCACGTGCCAACATGTGTAGAGCCACGTAGTTATTAATTGTCGATAGGTTAGTTTATAAGTTTTACTAACATCGTTTTTAAGTCATTGTTACTATTACTATATGGATTGTGTGTATATTATGTGTGATGTGCAATAAACTATATTATAACGTTATTAATAGTGCACATTACTTTATTGTTGTATCACATAAAATCGCTCTAGCAACTCGCCATGTCAATTTCAACTATAGACTTAGTATATACTTACATTTAAACAATCTTATTTACTGTCATACAAACGATATTGAATTAGCAACATTAATTTTATTTAAAGTCAGACTGCCTCTTTGGGTTTGTGGTCGCAAGCGCTACTGCTGAGCATGAGGTCCTGGGTTCGATTCCCAGGTTGGGTTTTTCCATCAGGAATTTCTCAGTAGCAGCCCGGGGCCTGTATGTGTGCCCAGTTAATGGCAATATTCTCGCACCCTACTCGTATTACATTAGACTTACTTTATGACTGGCGAAATGTGGGTGTACTGTAGGTACACCTCTGCATAACCCTTCGGGGATTACAGGAGTGATGTTATGTTATGTATTTAAGCCCAGCAATATCAGTTAAAATATGAATTTATTTACAACAATCATGAGTATGTTACTACTGCTCCTTATGATTTTAACTTAAAAATAAGCTCTATAACTGTTATTTATCAAAGCCTTATAACTGATTCAGTTTTATTAAATTACAATAAGTTGCTTATTCTTTAAAAAAATAAATCAATTGACAACCGGCCCTCCACCAAGTATGGCACTTAAACCTAATAATTAACTGTAACTCCAAAACTCCATAACTCCAAAACTCGTAACTTGCATGCTTAATATCAATAACTTAATTCCACATTACATTGGAATAAAATCCTATAATTTATATTTTGTTTTTCTGACTGCAATTAAACATATCGCATTATAATTTAGCCTTTAACCGCTTAATTTTAAAGGCTAAATTACTACAACGACGGTTATAGGCTAGGCCCAACTACGCTCAAAATTGTCTACATATCTCGCGAACGCTAGTTTAGTATAAAAAACCAAAGAAAGGGACAGTTCCCGTATTTTTAGGAACGTTTCCATTCTAATTTCAGTATCAATCTGTTAAAAATCAATCTTTGACATTGATTGTCGCTGAGATAAGTTTCCAATTTTACCAGTTTATGTAAGAGTCACCTCTCAAGTTCATATTAAATTGGCCTTAAAAAATTCTAATTTTGATAAATGCCAAAAATAAACAGAAACATGAAAATCTTAAAACTTCATACTTAAGTATTACTAAGTTTTCTTTACTGTGTATGGTAGTGCCATCTATCAAACACAGCCCTAATCAACTGCACTTGAAGCTAAGTTGTTTAAACGCCACGTCATTTGTAAAGGCGCTTACACATAAGGCATTTTCCACGCGTCCACAAGCAAGCGATAACGTAAACTGATTTGGCTGCAATGTCAAAGCTTGGCGCACTTTATTTGTAAACTAGTTGAGAATCCTTAAAAATGTAAGGATTCTCAACTACAGTAAAATTACTGTAAAAATAAAAATCAATATTAAAAATAAAACAGTACTGCAGCTTTTCTGCCTGTCTGCCTTTGTCTTTCTTTAAAAATAACTAGAGATCAGAGTTCAATATATTGCACACAATTCCTTCGTACCAAAGTACCTCAAAAGTCAAAATAATGTTTATGGTTTAAAACGCTCATTTTTTACGCTGGTAACATCTGCGTAGTGTGAAAGTGCCTTTGAAGAATACTTTATAAATAAAAGATGCGATGCATGTATGCGTCACTGAAGTTAGTTCCGCCACTTTTAACCAGATGTCGCTAGTATGACCGTTCGTAGCATTGTCGTAGCAAGCGCTACGAAATCTCGTAGCACACTTTTAGCGTTAACTTTTATGTTTTTTGCTAGTATCTTATTAAGTTAGTATGTAGAATAATTTATATTGAGCATACTACAAAGAAGATCGATACAAAGATGATCAACCAAAATGTTATATACGTGAATTTGCGAACCTTATTACAGTAGGGAAAGCAATACAGTAAAATTCATACAAAACTATAAAATAGATTGAGACTTTAACTTTAGGAAAACTTGAACAATACTATAAACAACAAAATATTTATGGAAAACAGAACTTTGGGAAAAATCTCGATATTTCTTGAATCTTCAACAAAGCGATCTTCCGTACGAGATGAGATCTCTTTACGCTTCCATCCGACGATTTCGAGGTCACCGGCTGGCCGTGACCGTCCGACCCTTACACGGTTCAGGGCCCTTCTACGGACGAAATTATGACATTCTACACCTTCCTTTTAGATATTAGTTTCGTATAAACAATGTAAAATTTGTGTTGACTAGATGTACATTGATTTAACCGAAGTCCCTTCTGTTTAATTAAGCTGTTATAATCTGCTGTATAGGTAACAGTAGTTTGTTTGTTCAAACACAGATTACATACATCCACTTAATAAAAAGCATGTATTAAGTGGATGTAAAATAACGATTTGAATTAAAAATCATATATGTATTTATTCACTCACTGACAGACTACTTACAGTCTACACCGTTGGGCCTAGAAGCATGAAATCTTGCGCAAGATTTTTGAAAATTCATCCCCTACCGAGGTTAAATAGGGGATGAAAGTTTTTTATGGAAAGTCGCCATTTTAGCCGATGGAAAATCTCTTCAGTTCGGCCTAAAGTTTGTACAAAAATACCCTCTACGTAACTACAGTGCTAATAAACATGCATTGCAATAGCATAAATAATAAGTATAATCAGCCTATAACTTCCCACTTCTGGGACACAGGCCTCCTCCCTGTGGGACGTAATCCACCATGCAGGCCCAGTACGGGTTGGTAAAAGTCTTCGTTTTTTTTTGGCTCTAGGACATGCCGGTTTCCTCAAGATGTTTTCCTTCGCCGTTTTGAGAGCAGTGGTGATGACAGGCTAATTGATAATCTGGTGGGTTAAGAATCTGGTGAATTGAAGATTTGATAAACTGCTCATGAGCCAGGAAATTAAATACACAAAGTAAAGTGGCTGCTTGGGTTCGAACTCACGGGCTACAACTCGCATTACAATATCCTACCGAAAATATATTTTTCTTACTTTAACAATTCACACTCTAATCACTATCTAAACCGACGTCCTTTAAAGAGAAAAACCACTCAGCATCAGACACAAATCTAATTAGTTTCATTTGACATTTCATGCGATATTCACTCGGAAATAGGCTTCACGTTGAATCCAGTTAATATTGGATCCAGCTGCAAAAGGATTCACGAAAAAGCACTGCGAAAGGTGTGACCCAATTTTGAATATCCGTTTCTGTCACACGAGAACTTATGGTGACTGACGGCCACCTTTTTAAACTGGAAAATACGAGGAAAATTTAAAACGTGTTTGTACGAGTCTCTCATCGCTGGAGTCTGGTCGTTTGGAGTGATAATAATATCAAGGATATTGAAAACTAGACGTTAAGCAAACATCTGACTCGTGCAGTTTTGAAGTAAACGACGGATCGCTTACGTCCTGAATCTTAATCTGTTTTCATCCGAGTTTAATTGTGATATTTTTGTAATTTACATAGAAGATCTAGCCGATCGATTCTGTAAAAATCTCACCGTGAAAAGTTAGGTGAAGTGTGCTTAGAGTGAGCTGCCAATAGTGTCAATCTCTAGCATTAGTTGGAATGACAGCTCACTCCACGCTCACTTCACCTAAGTTTTGACGGTGAGATGGTTACAGAATCGCACTGCTGATTATAAGGCTGCAGATCGAAGACCTATCTACTTATTTCTAGAATACCTCTCGCGATGATTAAGATGAGTGATTCTGATACAGATACCTACGTAACCATTTATTGCATCTCTGAGTTTCTTAAACGAAACTAACTGTACTTCTGTTAAATGAATGTTACGTACTACTCCGTATCGGATTTTCAAGCTGATAAGTTTTATTTGTGTATCAATGTTTGCATGCCAAAATGGTAGAATATACAAGGATTCTTTAATATTATTGTAACCACCTTATTATATTATACCTACATTCTGACCAAATAAATGAATATTCTATTCTCTACATAATAATTTTCTAAAACTTTGATAATACAATGGCAGGTCTAAACCTGAAAGTCTTTTACTCGTATTTATTAATGTATAAGCAAATAAATTGGATCGTAACGGAAACATTTCCATTCGTGCAATATTCAACAAGTGATTCCCAGGGGAACTTGTTTTGTAAGGGATTGGTATTTTTTAACGAATATACTATAGATTACATCACAGATGACATGCGATTGCCAATTAATTATTGTAATCAAATATGCTTTTATACGACTTAATTAAAATCAATACAAACAATCAGCCTATAATGTTCCCACTTCTGGGACACAGGCCTCCTCTCGTTGAGAGGGAGTGGGTCGTAATCCACCACGCGGGTCCAGTGCGGTTTGGTGGATAAAAACATCTGTATGTATAATTGTATACCTATGTGTGTACACTGGTATAATAATAATGTAATAATAACAAGCCTGTGTACGACGAAGATCCAATAATGACGGCCGGGACCAACGGCTTAACGTGCTCTATAAGGCACGGAGAAGTCTCGGTACCTATTTAAAGATAGCCACCCATCCGAGGACCGACCGCACCAAGTGTCGCTTAACCTGATCAATCGACCCGAGTTGTTGTTATTACTTAGCCACGAGGCCCTCGACTCATATTCCAACTACGAACCAGTATTGTTTTCCAATGTTTTTTAAAAACAATGCATCTGCATTATTCACGTAACTTTTCTTGCTACATTCCGCTTTGAACAAACTTCCATGAAATATCTATCTTCGTCCTCGTCTATATTAAAATTGTAATAGGTTACATCAATGAAAAGGAATATTGACTGTTGTTGTATGATATATAATAATAAAGACTTAAAAATGTAAAAAATACTGTACTCTTCGAAAAAATCTTGTTGCACTTAATAGCCCAAATCTTTAAAGAATTGGGCCCTTAAAAGCCGAGCAAAAAGAAAAAGAGTCAGAAAGGACGTAAAGCGAACACGAAGTAATAACGCGGGCAGAAGCCAGTAATAATTATAAACCATTAACCAATCATTAACAAGAGTTCATCGATATTAATTTATAAGTCAAAGCTCGCCTCAGAATTCCTAACTTGTCGTTGGTCTTGTTAGTTTAAACTTGGCTTTTTGGTATATTTAGTAAGGGCAGGTAACTAAGAAACCTCACCAGAATCTCTTTGAACAAAACTTAAAGTACCTACCACTTAAATGTCTTGTTATTCCAATTCCACGGTGACTCCGATTGAATTGAACACAGGTTGAACTTTTTAGAAATGCATCATGTACTTAAAATAAATTCAGGTGTCCATTTTTCAGGGGCATTTACCATTATTTGGTATTGTAACCAGCTAATGGAAGGCCAGCCCGTTTCGTACGCCATGACATTAAAACATTCATAGATTCCGTACACGCTTATGCGCTTAATGGCTGGTATACGAGGATTTGTTCACAATACACAATGGTAGCTTCTGTGGCCGGCTCTTTATTATTCAAGTATTTTTTGGTCTGTCGGTCGCATTGATGTGCCTAATTAAAGCCAAACCGCGGGGAGGTTGCAAGAACTAGCCCAAATTGGTGGGCTTTGTTTTGCCTGTGAAAGGAAATGATTATAACATTGACACTTCATTTGATGTGATTTTTCTTTACTTTACTAAAATACCGTAGTGGACAAGATTTTTGTTACTAAACCACCAAAGAAACTAGCGATTATTTTCACTGATAAGTACCCTATAGTTAATCTGTGAACAGCGTTGTGGGCTGCGATATTGCTGTAAGTTCTATTTGTTATATTGTAGCTATTCGTTGTTCCTTTTGAATAAAACATAAATCAACTTAGTTTTTTTTTGCCATACTTTACATTTCTCCTCAGCTTTCTTATAAATTATGTTTGTGTTTTTCGTTGCAACATAGAAACTGAAAGACCTCTCCTATTTTAAAAATAAAGTTAATTTTCTGTGACTGTGACTTTCTCGACCTCACTCTGGACTGGATATTTGCATCGCCCTCTTTATTCTTTGAAAAACATTAAGTATTAATTTTTTTCTTCGAAATGTTTTCCTTTTTTATAAACGCGGCTTAAACTTCCTCGTTGGTCTAGTGGTAGCAAGCGCTGGGTTCAATTCCCGGCTCGGGAAAACGTTTCCATTACTCATTTTGAGCCTAAATCTTTGTTCTAATCTAGTTTCAAACACAACCGCCGATTATCAGGCGCCAGACGAAACTTCTACACAATAATACGCGACAATACCTGTCTGCACCAAACATTTTGAATATTTAAGTCGCTTGACCGCTGATTTAAATACCACTCATTGTGGACTTTCGGCGGACAGCTTAAACCAGCGGTTTGGTTTCGATGGAAGCAGCTATCAGGGGTAAACATTCATAGGACAAAGGACGTCAGGGACGCATGACATGTGAAATTTGCAATCAATCCCGCAGCAATTAGTGGCCTTTGTGCAATCATCATCGCTTTCGGTTCAATTATAAATCGCGCTTCAATGAATTTGAATCTGCGTACTTCAATATTCTGAATGCGTTCACTATGTGCAGGTATGTGTTGCCATGACGTGACATTACTTGAAACCGATTGGAACTGATTTTGTATGGCCTATCTGTCTCACTTACTTTTGTTTGAGTTCCGCAACTTGAAGTTAAAGTTGCGGAACCCAAACAAAAGTAAGTTAGGATCACACTTAGCTCGGTTGCATCCATCCCTCAAGGTTACTTGGAATCTTCATAGTAGAGCAAAAGAAGGGATGCTAAAAGGAATTGCCGTCTTTTCTAAATACATAACTTACATAAATAATAATAATAATAAATATAATAAATAATAAATATGTTTATTTCTCACCACAATATTATACAGTACATCGTTTAAAATGTTATTATAATAATGTCAACATTGTGGGAGACTGGTGCCTGAGCTAAGCTGCAAGCCTGTGTTTCAGGACACCAGGACTCCGCCTTTACATAGAAATCAAATCAATCACGTAAATAACATTTGGGTATTGTACAAAGTCGGTGAGCGAACATAATTGTTTAAAAATTAAGTTAGTATGATTGTGTTTATGTATGTATGTGGGCATATAAGTGGGTGTGCGTTGTGTATGAGAGTGTGATTATGTGTGTGTGTGTATGTATGTGTGTGTATGTGTGGGGGTGTGTCAGTGAGTGTGTGCTCGTGTATGTTTATTACATTTATATTATTACACTACGGTTGCAAGTAGTTCTTCGGTGTTGTAAAAAATGAAATGCCTTTAATGTTCCCACTGCTGGGACACAGGCGTCTCTTCGAGAGGGAGTGGGCTGTAATCTACCACGCGGGCCCAGTGCGGGTTGGTAGATATCACATGTCTTCGAAATCTTGGTTCTAGGACATGCCGGTTTCCTCACGATGTTTTCCTTCACCGTTTTGAGAGCAGTGGTGATGAAATAATTTACAGAAAGTATAGCGCCTGTCTGGGTACGAACCCACGACCTACAATTCGTAAGTCGCTGTCGTTACCACTGGGCCACCACTGCTCTCCCTTTTCTAAATAAAAAGTATTATTCAAACTAAAACTGCTTTATTCAAGCTTTGATACAATATTTACTCTCTATGTTTTAAAGTTAACTCCATTGAATAACTCATAAGCGTAACGCCTTGATACTGAATGAAACATGTCAATCATTTTAATCGTAACAACATCCTACACGATCAACAGTATGGTTTCACCAAAGGACGTTGTACATCAGACGCCGGTGTACCTTATTAAAACACATCTTTAACGCATGGGAAGAGGCACAAGATGAAATAGGCATCTTTTGCGACCTATCCAAGGCAATTTGACTGCGTTAATTACGAAACACTGCTCTTGAAACTTGAGCATTACGGACTGGGTAAACTAGCTCTTAAATTAATAAAATCATATTTAAATGATAGATTTCAGCAAGTTCAAATAAACTGTTTGAATTCATTGGGTTTAAAAGTCAAAATGGGCGTACCGCAGGGCTCAATATTGGGGCCGTTCCTATTTTTAATATATATAAATGATTTACCTCATTTACTAAAAACCCGACCACAAATGGTGTTATTTGCTGATGACACATCACTGATTTTTAAAGTAGGCAGATGTGCACAAGATCTTGACGACGTAAATAACGCTATGCTTATGGTCCATAGTTTTTTTTTTTTTATATAGGGTATTTAATAGGATGATTCTTGAATTCGTCGAAAATACGGTTTTCTTGGAGATCACGCTTGACTCAAAGCTGCAGTGGGGTCCTCACCTAACATCACAAGCAGGGCGGCTAAGTTCAGCCGCGTTTGGAAAATCCGTCAATTAACAGACATGGATACCGCGAGACTGGTCTATTTTAGTTACTTCCATCATGTCTTAACTTTACTAACTGACCGTCTTTTTAATTTTGACAATTCTAAAGTGCCTGTAAATGGTTTAATTGAAATAAATGATTTGAGTTTTGAGTTTCAATAGGAACGTTTTTTTTTTTTTCATATAATATAATATTATATAATTAATATTATAGTAATTTCATTGTATCGTGTATTCCATATAGGCACAAACATACAACAAAATGCTAGATCCCTAGATCTCGTAATATTAATAATATAATATTACATTATATTAAAAAAAATAAAAAAAAATAAGTTCCTATTGAAACCCAAAAAAAAAAAAACAATTAATTGTTTTCTGCCATATACCTAAAAAAGTATACTATAAAGAACAAGCACATTTTCTCAATATATCACCTTAATAAAGAACTCGACGATCGATAAGGTTAGGCTACGCTTGCCGCGGTTGGTCCGTGGATGGGGGACCATCTTTACAAACCAAGAATCCTCCTCAAAAAGCACGTTAAGCAGTTGGACCCGGCTGTCATTCGTAGATCTTTGACAGTCGTTACGGGTCGTCAGAAGCCCGAAAGTCTGACCAGTTCAACCAGTCTTACCAAGGGGTTTCGTATCTCTCGTAAATTGATGGAACAATTTACAATACACTGAATGTAAACCTAACATAAAGTGCAATACATTTTCAATCAGCATGGGATTTATTTGTTTCCTTTGAACCGTTCGTTACAGCGATTGCTTCTGAAATAAATAAAAAATATTTGATCTTAAAATTGTTTTCTTGTTTCAATTTTCTTTTAAAATGAAACTGTACTTAATTGTTTTAGTGAAAGCTCTGGGATGTTGACATTAAGTTTTTCTATTACACTTTAATTGTAGAACGGAACTTTAGTTTAATAATATTTATCAATTGTTCATGGTAAAATCCCATTTTCAGAATAGCGTATTTTGTATGAAAACACTTAGTTAGGTATAAGCTAGATCTGCACCCTAATTGCCTAACATATGTATATCAATCACAATCAGTATCCTTTTGAAGGATGTTGCTAATCCTTTGCATAATATGTTCGAAAAATTTGTCTGCTCAACTACGCAAATAACGCAATGAGTCTTGTTGAACTGTCAAAATGAACGCCATTACCATAGGTAGTATGTTACGCCAGTTAGTGGAAGTGTTTAGGTGCGGTTCGGGCCAGTGCTTAGGTGCGGTTCGGGCAAGTGCTGTTGAAATCAGTGCTCTGAGTGGAATACCTCGCAATTACCCCGCGGGTTTAAACTATAAAGAACTAGCTTCTTCGACTTCGTTTGCGTGGAAGTAGACTAGACCATGAAACATATCCCATGACACTCGGCAGCAGTGTAGCTTTCTAACAGTCAAAGTATTTTTGGAATCTGATCCAGATATTATTTTACCTCTTTACAATATTAGTTTAGACAACCTTCTGCCCGCGTGGTATGTCGACAAAAAGAACTTCCCCAGGGTCCAAAGTATCCCCATACCAAATTTCATACAAATCGGCCGAGATGTTTCGGAGATTAGCCGGAACAAACAGACAGACTTTTATATGCATTTAGTAAATAGCTGTTTTTTTGTAGATTAAAACAGATTTCTATAGATAGATATTCTGAAGTCTTTCATGTTATAGAACACTACACATAAGAAAGCTTGCCTTTTATTTTAAATAACCTGTCAGCCGCGGGTGTCGTCTCGTCGACTTGGCTTTACGTTGCTGTCTAAGCAATATGAAGGAAATAAGTAGTGTCGGAGATTTACATATCGCAAGCTACAAGGGAAAATACATTAGAAGTATATTTAGCCGCATCTGATTATATTAAAACTAGAACATGGAGAAAATAAGTAACCATTGTAGGTTCGAACTTACACATGCTCTCCATTTTCTGTAAATTATTTCATCACCACTACCTCAAAACGGTGAAAGAAAACATCGTGAGGAAAGAGGCACGCCCTAGAACCAAAAAATCGAAGACATGTGACATCTACCAACCCGCAAGGGCCCGCGTGGTGGATTACGCCCACTCCCTCTCAACGAGAGGAGGCCTGTGTTCCAGCAGAGGGACTATGCTCACATACGGTGGTTATGTAGGCATAGTTCCTTACTATAGTTTTTGAGACGGTTATAATAATTTTTTTAGGGTCCATGTTCACATTTGTTTATTTTTACGCCCCGTCGTCGCCACGCCTGAAAGCGCTACATACGCAACTTGTTTTACTTTTTCAGGAAGTGTTACACGGAACAGCGTTAGTAGTTAGTCTATGAAAAAAACAAAATCAAAATTGAGTTTCGGACATAATTTCTGTTTACTTTGTCCGTCAATCTCCTTTTTTCCTCGTGCAAACAAATATTGAACAGTATTTTTAAATTCGTTGAATTTCAGTTTGCACGTGTCATATTTTGCATTTTACATAAAATGTTGGCTACTGCGTATTATTCGACACGAAATACCATTGATTGTGCGTTCATAATAGTTTCATTCCCAGAACTTGTTCCATACAATCCGTGGCGATGAAACAACATTTCCTGGAAAGCTGGAGGCTATACAGTACAAGGCTATTTACTTTGTCAGAATTCCAGTTACAAGTAAACAAGTACGCAAGCGTTGGACCTATTGCAAATATGTCGCTGCGAAGTGTTTACTTATACCTATATATGGGCACAAATACAAGTGTATATACATGCATTTTGCTTGGCAATTAATCGCGTTTGCTTCTTGGAAAGAAACATGTATGGCACAGCATCAGTCGAATCTGTCCTTGATATGCTTCTATGATCTCTAAACAAGATATTATTCCGTTTCTAAGTTATTGCGTCTGTAAATTAATTCTTACGGATTTAAATATCAAATTGAATGAATGTAACATACGTGGGAGCAGTGGTGGCACAGTGGTAACGACCGCGATTTACGAGTAACAGGTCTTGGGTTCGAACCCAGACAGGCGCTTTACTTTGTGTAAATTTTTTCATCACCGCTGCTCTCAAAACGGTGAAGGAAAACATCTCGTGAGGAAACCGGCATGTCCTAGACCCAAAAATTAGAAGACGTGACATTTACCAACATCGACCCACTACCTCTCACAGAGAGGAGGCCTGTGTCCCAGCAGTCGGAACGCAACTGTACTGCAAGATTTATTTTATAAAAGGACGCAGTAACAAATATTTTACTGTAACATTTTCCGATTAGAATTACTGGCTTACTTTTTTTAAGTCGACGATTTAATCCGCACTATAGCTGGGCATTGCGCGTTCAACTCAGGACTTTTGTTTTGTTATATTTCATATCTTCATTGAAGAGCTAGGATTAATGTAGCAAAGTAATCAATGAACATATTTTATAAAGTTTCAAATGATTGCAAAATCTCGTAATTGTATTATTTCTGGGTAGGGGTTACTTATAGCAGTTTCATGGGCTAATTATTTGACTCATAGCGGTAATTTTTAATTGCTAAAAGTTACCGCAGAACCGATGACATTGCGGTAGCCGTGTTCTTGATTGGAGACCGCGAGTCGGCAAACGTAAGGTAGACCGCCCTCAGGCTAGGTGGAGCGACGATCATTGCAGGGTGACTATTAGCAGCTGGATGAGAGTTGTCGAGAATAGAGTCGAATGGCGTGCTATACGAGAGGCCTATATTCAGAAGTAGACTGCTGTAGGCTGACGATCATGATGATAGTAACGACTCAACAGATTTTAAGGAGTACAAAAAATAAATAAAAAAAAACAAAAAGAAATATTTTTCAAATTCTTTGGTAAATTCTTTTTTTGCTAAAAACTCCTTAGGTAATCATACATAAACATACATAAACTTTTATAGCTTGAGCATAGATATATACTTATACTAGCTGACCCGGCAAACGTTGTTTTGCCATATATAAATTATTTCTAGCTGCCCGGCGCTACTTCGTTCGCGTGGTGTCCTACCCCCTACCCTACTCCTACCCTACTCCTACCCTACTCCTACACTACTCCTACCCTACTCCTACCCTACTCCTACACTACTCCTACCCTACTCCTACCCTACTCCTACACTACTCCTACCCTACTCCTACCCTACTTCTACACTACTCCTATTCTAGGGTGGACATCCCTTATCACTTAAGGGTTCGAAAAAAAAAAAAAAAAAAATACATAGCAGCCGATTCTCAGACTTACTGAATATGCATAAAAAATTTCATCAAAATCGGTCAAGCCGTTTCGGAGGAGTATGGCAACGAAAACTGTGACACGAGAATTTTATATATTAGATATTGTCTTTCCCTGTTCCTTTTGCCGTCTCTAGGGTACCATTCTGTCACAACTTTACTCCACTTGTCTTGAATGCTTCTTAACATGTGGCCTGTCCATCTTCACTTCTGTCAGCTTGCTACTTGCTACTACTGTAGCTTGCTGCTTGCTACTGTAGTTTCATTGTAATGGTAATGGAAAATTATTATTCACATTATTCCAATAGAAAGAAATGAAAATACTTAGGTACAGTCACTGACCTATGTTAAACAAGTACGCTGGACTTCATACTATCGATGACAAAACGAAGACATTTGGTTTTCGCCATTTTGGCGCTGATAGCAACGTGAGCGTGTGGAACTTAATATTTTTGATAGTGAGCTAAACAAATTGCGCATACTCTCATGATAAAAATTCTCTAAATACATATCTCGTAGTAAACTCAAAATACACAAACATGTCTTCCACGATTTAGACCTAAATTATAAGAAACGTACCAAAAAAACACAAGGCCATTTCCAACAATGTGTCAATTTTACTTCCTGAGACGCTCGAGCGGGCGCTTTGAATCGACACAAAAAACAACTGTCATCTCTTGTATTAAGTCCAACGTACTTGTATAATAGAGGTTAGTCGTGGTACAGTCGATCGCACGTCATAAAACTTGAAGGTTTGCCTCTGTTGGGAGTTACTCTGTGACGCGACGTTCATGCTAATTCGGGGCCACGAGGATCAAAGTCTGTTTACCGTTATTTTACCTCTGATTTTGCATCACTGTTCAAATCACAGTGATCTTTATTCTCATTATAATAAAGTTGCTCTTGAGTTGCTGCCATTGATACTCGTAAGTCCGTCAAAATCATTGTTGTCTTTATTCTCGTCCCTCGTTGCTGCTTTCATAGGTAACATAACTGTGAACGGGCTATACACCCTTTCTGGTTTAACTATACGTCAAAACCATCAAAATGTTGAATGGTTCTTTTTAACTAACAGAGAATACCGAAAATGGTCCTTTTAATCCTTTATAATTATATCAACCCTGGAAGGGTTGCTCCCCATTGCAATTTTCTGTCTGGTACAGCACAATAAAATTGCTAAGGGCATCTGTGTCCGACAGTATTGTTAGTATAATAGCCGCACACTGGTGCTCCCTTTTGTCCGTCAAAATTTTAAGCCGACAGCAGCGAAATTCGATCGACGACACGGTTGGCGCAGTAGCTGCGCGATCGACTGCTGCGTTGCGTGTCGCGGGTTCGATTCCCGCTAACAAATATTTGTATTGCCTACAGGTAGTGGTTCCGGGGTCTGGCTGCTTGTGTATGTGAGTTTAAATGTTTGTAAACGCACCCACGTACAGGCGTAATTCCTAGTGCAAGGAGGGTATGAAACTGGCAGTCGACCCCTCTAGCTTTTTAGCGTCAACATCTGCTAATGACTGGATTGTAATTCAAAATCGAACCAGTATTGACTCTGGTTTGTTTCTGACCACGTGGTTTAACCGTACACGGGGTCCTTGACGTACAGTATTTTTATCTCATGAAGCAACGCGCGCAATTTCCTTGTGATTACCAAGTATACAAACACGCTGTGAATGTGTGTGTAAGCGCAGTAGGTAGGTACCGTCCGAGACAATGGCGAAGTCAGAAGTGTATGAATGTGAGTCACGTACTGACGCTACTCGTCTTCACGCTCACATTCATAGTGTGTTTGCACGCTAGGTTACCACGAGTAAAGCGCGCGTCACTTGTGAGATAAAAATACGTATCTAACATTCGTATAGATCTCAGGAAACTCTGCTAAAGTTTCCGATGATTACCCATTTACCCACAAAATAGCGCCACACTAGCGATAGGTAAATGCTGGGAAGTTAGTGGTAACGAGTTCTAGATCCAAAACCGTCTAAGTATTACATACATAGGTTAAAAACTGTGTTACTCGAACAGTCGAGAGGCTGGGTCGGTCAACAAGACAAGGAGAAGGTTTCAAAACATAATAGTCAAAAGAAAGTTTCGTCGTTATTTCTGTTGTTGTAGAACTACAGAAGCTCGGTTTTATAATGTATAATATAAAAAAACCGGTCATCGTCGTGTCGGGCCACGCACAGTGTAGGGTTCCATAGTTTTTATAACACCCAAGTGCGGGTCGTATTCACTGACTGATAGTTTCATGCCATGCTCTAACTACAACACAACGACGACGACACAACTACGACACAACTATTCGACTAATAACTAACTACTAATAGTCGACTACGATACAACTGACGCTTAGCGCCATCTATCGACATTTCTATGGAGTTATTCGAAATTTTCGAGCCAAATATTTGGTCGTCGTTAAATAATTGGTCGACTTATTACTCGTAAACTTGTAAAGCCCACTTTAATGTGATAGTTTTCCTTTAAACTTCGTTATATATAGATACTATTGCCGTGACATTTGAATTTCTAACTAAAACCGTTTAGTTGGTAGAGGGGGGGACACTTGACTCTAACGAAATTTGGTACTTTAAAACTTGATAAGTCACGAACGGTTTACTTAATCAAAAAACAGTATTTGCAAACCCCTAATATTTTTAAAAGACCTATCCAACGATGTCCCACACTATGGGAGTGACGAAATAAAAAATATCATCCCCACTTTACATGTAGGAGGAGGTAATTATTTAGGGAGGTAGCCTAAATAATGGTTATTTTCAAAATTTTATTTTACCATTTTTTGGCATCATTAACGTGTATACTCATGCTAAATTACACCTTTTTAGTACCAATAGTTTTTGAGCTAAACCGTGGACAGACAGACAGACAGACGGACATGGCGAAACTATAAGGGTTCCTTGTTGACCACGGAACCCTAAAAATAAATCGCTGAATGTGTTGCTAAGCGCAAATCTCGATAACAGCTGAATCGATTTCGCTAATTCTTTTTTTAGAATATTCCTTGAAGTACCTACGAGGATGGTTCTTACGGGAAAAAAAATGTAAGAAAGTTGCTTCACGAAATGACAAAAGATTTTATCTATAATATAAAAATGAATCGCTGAATGTGTTGCTAAGCGCAAATATCGAGAACAGCTGAATCGATTTCGCCAATTCTTTTTTTAGAATATTCCTTGAAGTACCTACGAGGATGGTTCTTACGGGGAAAAAAATGTATGAAAGTTGCTTCACGAAATGACAAATGATTTTATCTATAATATAAAAATTAATCGCTAAATGTGTTGCTAAGCGCAAATCTCGAGAACAGCTGAACCGATTTCGCCAATTCTTTTTTTAGAATATTCCTTGAAGTACGAGGATGGTTCTTACGGAACGTATAGCTACGTAGCAGCTATCAACATTTGGTCCATACTTTTTGTTCATTCCTGTTTGGATTGCGTTCTTCAAAGTGATACCTACAATTTTTTCATTTCCGTATTTGTTTAGTTTTTGGTTGTTATAAATCGTTATTGTTAGTTTTTCTTGTTATTGTTAGGGGTTGTTCATTTTAATTATGGAATCTCAGCCTGGTAGCACGTGATCCATAATACAATAGATAGTTTTGTGATCTGGTTCAGACTCTTCTGACGAATCATCTTCGTCGAATACAGACGATACTGTGATAGTTAGGGGTTGTTGATTTCAATTATGGAATTACGTGATTGATAATACAATAGACAGTTTTGTGATCGATACCACTTGGACTTGGACTCTTTTGACGAATCACGTGTAATACAGACATCAACGATTAGAATAGGAAGTTTACAATTTGAATAAAATTTCTTTAAACAAAAATGTTATGAACCCCTTAAAGTTTGTTTGCATGGAAGGGGCTGCGTAGGCTGATAAAAAAATAAAATAAACATAAAAAATTGTCTCGCCTCGTTGGCCTTATTTTAGTTTTAATACCTCGATAAAGTTTCGTTTCACGGTATCGCGTCAGTTTGGGCAGAGCTTTATCTACGCTCGCATACTCGCAGCCACATTTCAATTATTACGATTGAACAACTTGTATTAATTAATTTAATTGCATTGTTTCATTGTTTCGTCGGACAGATAAAGTGAGCAAATGAGGTTTTATTGGTTCAATTTTATTGTTGACGAGCGTCCCACTACCCTGCTAGCATACCCGGCTTTAACGACAAGATAAAATACCGAGATTTCTTTATTTATAATAAAGTATAGTGCCTATAAATGAGTTCTAATGGATTATTTCTATTATATTATAAGAGCAGTGGTCTAGTGTAACACCCGCGACTTACGATCGTGAGTCCCTACCCAGACAGGTTCTTTACTTTGCTGCTTGCTTCTCAAAGTCGTTGCGACATATTTGCGGCTGGGTGCTGTATAATTATGTTTGTATTCTGTCAACTCCAACCCAATATTTTGTTGCCAGGAACATGTGGAACGTCTGGCGCACTGTTCTGGAGGAGAACGAGAAGCTGGCTCGAGCCAGGCTGGCGGCCGTCGAGGTGTTCCAGCAGCAGATCGCAGACGAAGCCAAATTCCTGCGCCAGCACAAACTGAACGTGGCTAAGAAGGTAGGGCTTTGTTTTAAGTTGATTGTGACAGAATAAGCGCAAGTCCTCTCTGAAAATGAAAAACTCAGAATTAATGATTTTTTCGTATAGTTAGTGACTTTCTTCCGGGAAAGTAATTGAAATGACATTAGAGAGAGCAGTGGTGGCCCAGTCGTAACGACAGACAGGCGCTTTTTTTTATGTAAATTATTTCATCATCACTGCTCTAAACGGTGTAGGAAAACATCGTGAGGAAACTGGCATTTCCTAGAACCAAAAAATCGAAGACATGTGACGTCTACCAACCCACACTGGGCCTGCATGGTGAATTACTCACTCTCACAGAGAGGAGGCCTGTGTGGCATATATGCCACTGGTTATCAGTTAGCTGACGTGGCTATAAAACAACTAATTTTAAAAGCATGTAGGTAAACAGGCATTTAAAAGAACGTCCACCGTCGAACAGCGGCTGAGGTGATTTAATACAAAAAAAGATTTTGTTAAATTAACTATACTTCAAAGTTTCAAACTGAGTGTTTTGAGTCTTCCGCTTATTCTGTGACTTTTTATTTATTTAGACATGGACTGTGTGTGCAACTTTTCAGATTATACTTCAGAATGAGAGAAGGAGGTTTCACCTATCATGATTTTAATCATAAGACGTTTATTCAGAACTCCTTTGCTATACTCCAGCCTAAAATTGAGTCGTCATTAAGTTTACTCTAATAAAACATCGATAATATGCGTTTAAAATCGCTTAGGCAACATACACTGTGAGTATAGTTTTGAAGTGGACGTAATCGCTTAGGCAGGTACTCTAAAGAGTTTGGTAAATACTTGCTTCATTAATGACGAGATTGCATTACAACTGGTAGTCACAAAACCTACCTGTTATTTTAAGGTTTTACGTTTTGATGATGTTTTGACGTGTTTATATTTTTATTGTAACTTAAAACGTACCTTAATTTGAAAATGATGTATATTTATTTATCAATCATACAACTATCATTACAGGCATTAAACTAATGCGACAGTGTAGTTATTTAACCTTACCTACCTAAGAACAAATAATATAACTTTATAACTTACATAGCTAACTATATTTAATAAAACTCTTGCGAATTCACTCAAAGAGCACGACATATTATTAGAACACGCACATATTAGAGCTGGTACTTTTATGTATATTCTGTATATCTTATTATGATAAGTACCTATTAGTAGTATTCATGTGAAATTATTGCATGCCCTAAACATGCAAATTACTGTGCATTAAACCACCAATTTTATTTTTACAACTCTATTTTCGGCAAATAAATGATTTTTATTCTTATAAACTGTGTACTGTTCTTGTAAAATGTACAATTTTGTTTTAAATTGAATAGACTATTAACAGGCAATTTTGAATTGTTGGTAAAAGAAATGTGTTTACTAGTTTTAAGTTTATTAGTATACAATACTAGCGACCGACTGCTTCGCTGGGGTGCAGTGGTGACATATCAATACTTCGTTATTTTGGTGCCTTTCGAAATAAATTCTGTGAATGATGGTGAATCCGCATCAAAAACCTTTGCGTAGTTTAGACGGTACGGGATATTGTGCCTGTTACTGGCGGCCTTATTATTCTAATGTCAATAATTTACTAAAAGTTAATAAATTGTGCACAAATAAATAAATAAATATGAACTAAAAATAGAACTATTAGGTAAATATTATAGTCTTAATAGGTTTATGCGTATCTTTATATTTAAATATTTTATTCCTCAATTTTCATGATTGCACCTTACCTTTAAAAAAAAAAAATTGTATATAAGTAGTTTATCAGCCATGTTGTTACCATAACACAAGCATTAGGTTGCTTAGCTTGGGACAAATGGTGCTGTGTGAAATGTCCAGGGATATTATATTATTATTACCTACCACTGTTGCTTTCTGCATCACCCAAAGGTTGACTGGTAGAATATGCCTATGGCATTAAGTCCGCCTCTGTACATTTATATGCTTGAAGTATTAATTAAATAAATAAATAAACTACAAAACTAAAACTAGTATTACAATTGGCAAGTCCGAAGAAAATCATTATTAGGAGATACGACTAACATCGAGCGATCTGGAGCCCAGGATCGGGTGGCCATCACAAAGTCTATAACACGTTGTGTATGATTGTCAACCTGTTATAGGCCGTGTCTTGGTCGCTCGGTACCATTAACATCGAAGATCATCGAGGAGTATCGAAAACATCAAGATTGTAATGTTTATTTATTTTATGTTTGATTTTCGCATCGTGCAACACTAACATAATTACTAAATATTGTAGAAACTAATTATACTTCTTGATATATCATACTCTTCTATATAGATAGTCTTTAAAGTATTCTCTAGATTAAGTCTCAGACTTACGAGCTGCCTACGCTGTATCTACTACGCACTTTTCAAACATAGGGGCCATGAAAGCGGCTTTTTAGTAGATTCGCACGAATTTACTCGCCCGAAACGGGTGAGCCGTCACTTTACACGAAAAGAACACGAAAACGAAAAGTCACGAAAAGTGGCGATTTGCCCGTTGCGGGCGAGTAAATTCGTGCGAATCGAATAATACGCCCGAAAAGCGTGGTAGGCGCGTTGTTTTGCATTCAATTAAACACAGGGATTTGTTTTTGTCCGTCAAATCAAATCAAATCAAAATATTTATTTGCTAGAATATGTTACATAAGGTGTTACAGTAAATTTGTTTCAGCTTATCCTGCCATTACATGGCGTGCAAATGTATTCACACTCAGCGATGTCACTTAATCTAACTCTCTGATGATTTAGGTCTAAATCGCGGAATAAGACTTTTTTGCTGTGTATTTTGGGTTAACTACGGTATATTTGGAACATTTTTATCCTGAGAGTATGCGCATCTTGTAAAACTCGCTAACAAACATATTAGTTCCACGGACGCTCACGTTACTGTCAGCGCCAAAATGGCGAAAATCAAATATCTTCATTTTGTCATCGATAGTATAAAGTCAGTGGTCAGTGGGCTGCTTTCATTGGGTATGATGGCTAATATTAGACATGTTTGAACAAATAATGTAATTTCACGGAAGGCATAGTAAAACGAAATAATCAAAAAACATATGAAGCAATGGTCCTTCAAAATGATTCAGGTTGATTTGAAAGTATGTGAGGCAATTATAAATTATTAAGAGTTAATTATTATGAAATTATCAATACCAATCTTGCGCCAGCAGAACTGATTCAATTAGTATCTTTGTGTAGTGTTTGGGTCACCAAGATTCAGGCTGTGCCCAGTTTGGGACCCGCTGTTAAATCAGCCTAAATTTTCTGTTGGTTAGGACTGCATGCTACTTGTGTGTTTGTGAACTAAGATGTGTAAGTTTTAATAAACGAATTTGATTTTGAATTAGGGTGCTGGCGCAACCAAGACACTCACGATGTTGTTTAAAAATAGTCGCAAATTGTTCCACTGTATAATTGTAATGTGTTTCCTGAGAAGAATCTGAAGCCTGCATCATCATCATCGTCGTCAGTGCTGGCACCGAGCACCACATCCGCCTCGTTGTATTAGAAGTACATCTGTGCTGTGCTGATGGGGTCGTAACATCATCGAAGACAACGTTAACGTGAGCAGACGAATTTTTCGAACGTATGAAGCTGTGTTTTAACAATATTCTTCCAAATGATTGAGATTAATGGGAAGAACGTGACGGAATTTGGCTGCTGGCGTAAGCCAGCAAGCAGTGTCTTGGGTAGTCCAACACCCAAATTGCGTCACACTCTTTCATTAATCTAGATAATTTTGAAGGGTATTGCTAATACATTGCTTCATACGTTTGAAATATTCGTCTGCTCAAGTTGACCAATATCATCGAAGACAGACAAAAAAGAACACCAAATAACTTGTTCCACTGTAATGTGTTTTCTAAGAAGAATCTGAAGCCTGCATCATCATCATCGTCGTCAGTGCAGGCACCGGGCACCACATCCGCCTAGTTGTATTAAAAGTACATTTGGGCTGATGGGGTCGCACGTTACCCAACTTCATCGAAGACAACGTGTGAATGATCGCTTGACATTTCTAAATGCCGAAGATTGACAACGTGTGGATCTGGATCGCCATCATCATCGTATTCAGTGCTGGCACCGTGCACCTACTTTAGCACAGGTGTATTAAAAGTACATCTGCGCTAATGGGGTCGTACGGTACCCAATATCATCGAAGGTAATGTGTGGATATGGATCGCTTCACATTTCTAAATGCCGAAGATATGCTATTCTTTATTAATTTTTATTTTTTGTTTGATGTTCGTGTCCGTTTTGTTTACCCTGTGACTGCTTCAAATGTCCATAAACAATGGAAATATTCTAAATTAAATATTAATTTTGCTAATGTTAGTCACCTACTTAGCAACAGGGAAAGCTACTCCATATCTAACACTGGCATTTTTTAAATGTACATTTACATATTAACCAATTTAGGAACGCTAAGTGAGAATGTAGTTGTCACAAATGTATTCGTTATCTCAAAAATTGCCTTTAGAGTTAATATTTTTGGAGCAAAAGTTTGAGGCGTCATCCAAGCTGGGGTCATGCGGCCTCATGGATGAAGCGGTCAGATGTTTATGACAACTACATCTTTGGGGCCGCGCGTTGCCATCTTCACCGAAAACTGTTTGTTCTGCCGGAAAATGAAACATAAATGTACGTTGCAAAATAATTACAAATGACTGGATTTTCTGGTGCTTAAAATGAAATGTATGCATCGAATACAGAACATTCAAGTGGTGATTGCAATCACGTTATACATATTTTGGTAACTCCCATATCTTTGTAATACTTAAAATGTTTTGGAATCAATGCCCCTGTGGAGATTAGTATGTGTTTGTTGAGAAGAACGTGATGCGTCATCAGTGCCGGGACCGTGCGGCCTCATTCCTGCTGTTTTTTATGGTTTACTACAATATAATAACAGCAGGAATGGGGCTGCGCGGTACCATAAACATCGAAGACATCGGCTGGATCTCTGGGAACTGTCACTAAATAATACCACACACTGCCACATTACGGAGCTGAAGAAATCGGATTTTCATATGTATTTACTTAAGTATATGTATTTACTTAAGAACAAGCTATTTGTAATATAGGTAAAAATAATATATTCATCTATCTAACACTGGAAATGTTAATTTTTAATGCGAACTTAAAATAATCGACTTTTCAGTACACTAATAACATTGTTTAAAAGAACACCATATAACTTGTTCCACTGGCACTGTAATGTGTTTTCTGAGAAGAATCTGAAGCCTGCATCATCATCATCATCGTCGGCTGGCACCGAGCACCACATCCGCCTCGTTGTATTAGAAGTACATCTGTGCTGTGCTGATGGGGTCGCAACATCATCGAAGACGACGTTAACGTGAGCAGACGAATTTTTCGAACGTATGAAGCTGTGTATTAGCAATATTCTTCCAAATGATTGAGATTGATGGAAAGTCTGTGACGGAATTGGGGTGCTGGCGTAAGCCAGCAAGCAGTGTCTTGGGTAGTCCAACACCCAAATTGCGTCACATACTTTCATCAATCTGAATCATTTTGAAGCGTATTGCTAATCCATTGCTTCATATGTTTGAAATATTCGTCTGCTCAAGTTGACCAATATCATCGAAGAGAACGTGTGGATGATCGCTTGCCATTTCCAAATGCCGACGATTGACCATTCTTTATAGATTTATACACATTTGAGTGTTTGGTTTTGTATCGTGCTTACCCTGTGACTGTTTCGAATTTCCAAAAATTCAACAAAGCAATGACTCTATATTAAATAAGTGGTTTTATGGATGCGATTTTATGTTTGCTAATGTTAACTGCCTACTCAGCTATGAGTAAAATAGCAGCTATCACTTTAACATGTATTTTGTACTTTTGTAAAGCCTGCACTACACTCCTCGAGAAGTTGATCGAAGTTAAGTGAATCCGAGAATGTAGAAGGGCACTTCGGTTCGCTTCGTGCCTCCTCGTCTCGCCTCGGGCGACTTCCGATCGTTGTCCGTTTTTGCGCCCGAGTCAAAGGACTCGAAGAGTCCCGTAGTTATTAGCAAGAGTGTGTAGTCACATACTTCGGACTTCAGTCAATTTCGACTAATACTTCGTCGAAGCAACTTAGCGAGTAGTGTAGTGCAGGTTTCACACTAAGCCAGAATATGATGTCACAAATGTCAATCACAGTCTTGAAAACACTTTTTGTTTCCTGTGCCTTACAATTATAATATTAAGCTGAGATTAATCTGAAGCCTTCGTGGTCAGTGCTGGAACCGTGCGCCACATTGTTGCTGATTTTTTTTCGGCAACAATGGGGCGACACGGTGACCAATATCAGTAAAGAACACACATTCACATTTTAAAATGCCGAAGTGATTTATACACAGTTCAATGTTTTTGACCTTTTCGTGTTGTGTTTACCCTGTGACTGCATCAAATATATATATTTATATATAGTTTTATGGATGCGATGTTATATTTTTGTTAATTTTAGTCACCTACTGAGCACAGCAGAGAATATTGATTAATATAGCTACTACTAACATTTTCAAAATGTGTATCTATTTCTAATTTAACAATTTAGGAACTCTAAGCCTGAATGTAGCTGTCACAAATGTATTCGCTATCTCAAAAACTACCTTTAGAGTAAAAGTTTGAGGTGCCATCTTAGCCGGCCTCGTACGGCTTCATGGATGTAGCTGCCAGCTTTTATGAAAAATACATTAACAGGGCCGCGCGGTACTATCTTCATCGACGACACCGATTGGATCGCAGGAAATGTTCATTTCAAACATTACAAATAGCGAACACCCGAAGAAAGAACATAAAAGTTATTGTTTCAATCACGTTTCCTATATTATAATTATATATCTCTTTTCGCAATTTCAAAAAGTTTTTAAATCAATTTCTCTTTAAAAAAAATTAAATATGAAAATATGTGTTTGTTGAGAACAACGAGATGCCGGAATGAATGGGATCGCGTGGCCTCCTTGATGCCGTACGCAGTTGTTTCGCACTAAATGACTACAGCCTCAATGCGGCCGCGCGGTGCCATACACATCGAAGACTCCGATTGCACCGCTGGAAACATCGAAGACACCGTTTTGATCGCTGGAAACAAAACAATTACAAATAGCTCATTTTAGTGATATTTAAATATGCAGACGAACTGAATACAGAACATTCAAGTGGCTGTTCCTATCTCTTTATATTTTGTTTGGTGTTCCCATGTGAAATCAAATTTTATTCAAAATGTTTTTTTTTAGATAAATTTCCGTTTAGATTACTATGTGATCGCCAAGAAGAGAGTGTTGCATCATCCGTATCGGGATCGTGCGCCCTCCTTGATCTCGTTGTCAGGTTTTTTAAAGATTTGGCGACGGCATCAAAGGGGTCGCGCGGTACCACTTCATCGAAGACCGGACAAAGACGAAGAGCGATGGGTCACCGGGATATTTTACTTTTCGGAATGAACTCATATGAATTCATAATTCTAAATGTGTTTTTAGATTAATTTCGTTTTTTATGTGTTGGCCAAGAAGAGTGTGTTGCGTCGTCCGTACCTGGACCGTGGGTCCCCCATGATGCCGTTGTCACATTCTTTTTAACGATATGGCGCTGGCATCAATGGGGTCCCGCGGTCCCATTTCATCCCATTTCATCGAAGGCCGGACAAAGACGAAGACCGGATAATTTTATGAAAAAAATAACAAAACAAATCAATGCAATCAACTAACCTGAAATTGTCTACGAATAATGATTACCGACGTTGTTACTTTTTAATTAACGCACTATTTATAAGCCATAACACAAATAATAGTACTTGTGTGAAATAATTCTGTTATTTTAATACTGTTCCCATATAACATTATTTATAACTTATGGCCATCAATTTCTTTTTCTCCATAGGTCCGAAACGAAAAAAAGGTGATCGACATATTGACGGTGAAACTAGATTTAAGTATTCATAAGTGCTTGTTATGTTTTAAATGAATTTTTGGACTCAATCTCGTAAATTAATCAAGAAAGTATAATATGCCTGACCAGCCGATCTATTCTGTAAAAATCTCACCGTGAAAAGTTAGGTGAAGTGAGCGTGGAGTGAGCTGTCATTCCAACAAATGCTAGGATTTGACACTATTGACAGCTCACTCTAAGCTCACTTCACCTAAATTTTCACGGTGAGATTTTTACAGAATCGATCGGCTGTCAATGGGGTCAGTCCCTAGCATTAGTTGGAATGACAGCTCACTCCACGCTCACTACACCTAAGTTTTCACGGTGAGATGGTTACAGAATCGCACTGCAGTAGTATCGTTTACATTGATATATCATGACAATTACCTACTATATGCACGTTTTATACAGAAATATTCTATTTAAAATACTGGCAAAGAATTGATGCGGTCTCTTTCAAATGTCTATGCGCATAATTACACAAGGAACTGAAGCATTTGTTGTGTCATACAATGTGTATTGTATGTAGAACAAAGAGATTGTCAGTAAAGGTCATTATGACACTACTGTATATAGGTGATTCTTGTATACCTGTCTATTCTGTAAAAATCTCACTGTGAAAAAGGTAAAGTGAGCTTGAAGTGTGCTGTAATTTCACCTGATGCTACGAATTGACACTTCTGATACTTGTAGCTCGCTTCACCTTACTTTTGTTGACTGTTGTTTGACTGTACTGATAAGACCAATAGGTGTGTATGAGCTTCACAGAAAACCAATTCATGACTTTAATGAATCTCGTAGCCTACGAGCTCGTTCGTAGCTACGCCGTAGTGCTACGCCGTAGTGCTACGCCGTAGCACCAATAACTTTATCCTGTAATATGATTTTACATTTACTTACGTTCTGCAGATTTTTACTTAATTTAAGAATTAACTCCCCGAATTCAACCAAATGTTTAAAAAAAATCCTGTATATTGAATTATTTTACGCCGATAAAGTTCATGCAAAAACCCGACGGAATACTTCTTGATATTGTTCGCTACCCGCAATATTTAATTACTTTAAAATATCGATCATTGATACTGCAATATTGGATAAATTATCAGTCCGAATAGTGAATGAAATAAATTAAATCCTGGAATAATTTTACCTTCACATGCAGACCATCAGTTGGTTTCAACTGTCATACCACAATTTCCACTGCTGCTTACCTTTATGGTACATAATACCCTGCCACCTTGAGGATGTAATAGGATACCTACCTAAGCTCTGCAGCTGGCGTTTTCATAACTACGTTTATCGAAACGACGCTCAAACGAGCCGTTTTGACGTTCAAAAGTGCCTTTTATGTGCCTATTTGAAATAAATTCTTTGACTTTGTAATAAAACACTTAAGCATAATCAGCCTATAATGTTCCCACTGCTGGGACACAGGCCTCCCCTCTGTAAGAGAGAGTGGGCTATAATCCACCACGCGGGCCCAGTGCGGGTTGGCGGATATCAAAGTCTTCGGTTTAATGGTTCTAAGATATGTCGGTTTTCTCATGAGGTTTTCCTTCACTGTTTTGAGGCCAGTGGTGACGAAATAATTTACACAAAGTAAAGTGCCTGCTTGGGTTCAAACCCATGACCTACAATTCGTAAGTCGCGGCCGTTACCACTGGGCCACCACTGATCTGAAACACTTATTCTAAGGGTAAAAAAAAACGGGGTAAGAAAATAAAACACAAAATACGTTACTTTTTTATATCATTCTAATTCCCATTCTACTCTATGTGCAGTAGATGTTAATGTGACGTGACAATCTTCGGCCACTTTATGACGACTGAGGTCCTCGTGTACTTCTTAGTCCTCCGTCGGACAGGACCTTGATGGTGTATCGTTGGTCTTTCTGTCACCTCCAAACGCAAGATGTTCATCTCCACTTTTTGATTGCATTTTGTAAGCGTACTTTATGCCTTATTACCCTAAAAGGAAGGCAATATTTTTCTCGTTTTTCCAGTACTCATTGCTGTGATAATGCGCTACCAGATAGGCAGTATTAAGCTTCATCCAGTTAGACTGGAAGCCCATCTCAACATAGTTCGGAAAGGGCAGACAGATGATGATGAGATGTTGATGATGAACTACAGTGCACTGTTCTACATGAGAGGCTCTAGGCGCCTCTTACTCATTTCCTAGGCCTCGGTTCCGTGACTTTGCACCTGCATTTGCAAGTGTATTTCCTCACCAAAACTCTTACGACCTTTTTGAAGGTCTTAAATCCCTTTCGGAAAATAAGAGTATAATTCGCGATGACATTTAGACCAGTATGGTTCCGCATGGCGCACTCGTCTGTCGGCCGTGCACTTCGACTGACTGTAACTGACTACTACAATCGTTCGAATTGTGTGTCTCTTTCTAGGCTACAATTATGATACAAAATTAAATTCTTACCTTTCAGTAACAACTGACGCTTTCACACGTTCGCTATAAGGACAGTGTTACACAAAAAGTTATGCGAGAATATATATTTTAGATTTTTTGATCGACTTTTTACGAATTATTTAAAAAGCCGGCAGCTCGCCAACGATGGCGATCAAACTTTCAACTTCTATCGAGTATTTACAAACCTCAATAAAAAAAACATGAATGATGTAACCACACTACCTCTTCAGCTCCATCTTCAGCTCCGCCTCAGTTACCTATCACGCATCTTCATCCTTCCTCACCCACACTACACACCACTGTCCAGTCCATCTCCATCTTTTGTATAACTTATAAATATATCCTTAGTTGATTTCTACTTCCCTTTCTTTAATTTAATTACCTTTAGTTTAATTTAAAGTCAAAGTTAAGCTTTTCTTGTCGCTACACGAAATTTTGGCTTCTGTTACCAATATTTTGTATATTTTGATTCCAAAGAGTGTTCGTGGAGTTTCTTGAACGTTCTTCTCCATAGATACCTGGAATGGGCAACTAGATTCAGCTTTCTGCAGCCCCTGTTCTATACATCCTCCAAGCGATGGAAACCTTTAAGCGCTGGCACCATAATATGAAAAAACATACGTTTTCTTTTAACCTATTTGCTTTTATTAATTCGTCGTAAAAAATACGAATTGTAGCGGTGTAGGTATGAATAGTCCTCGAAAATGATAGTAGGTTTTATTTTGTACTTCCTTGTGTAACAACTAAATATTTTTCAACATTTACATTTTAGCGGTGAACAGCGGGCTAATTGCGTAACACACAAACAGTAGCAAGGGGTTTCATTTTGACAATTCAACAAGATTCATTGCGTTTACGTTGTTGAGCAGACAAATTTTTCGAACATATTAGGCAATGAATTAGCAATAACCTTCAAAATCATTTAGACTGTGATTGCTAGTGTTTTACGCAATTAGAGTGGCCATATGTATGACGTTTTATGATTCTTCTGCAAGAGAGAGGCCGATAGCACTATTCCTTTTTCGGACTGGAATCACGATGGCATTAATACTGCCAATTACTGCGCCTGATCCTTACAGCCATCAAAGGACACCTTTTCCCATACCTATAAATCACGTAATCGTTTACTAACACATCTCTTTTCTTTGTCCAGTGCACAGATACCCTGGCCCAGGCTCACAAGGAGCTACAAACCACGGTCCTGGACGTAGATAAAACAAAGAAGCTGTACTTCGATGAGGAACACACCGCGCACGACGTCCGCGACAAGGCCAAGGATATTGAGGAAAAGTAAGTCTTTCAAACGTATCGTCTTTGAACAATACGTAGGTACAGTCATCATCATCATCAATTGCCCAGCTGTCACCTGTGCACTGCACCTGCGTCAGTGTACGGACTTCGCGCTGCCGAACTTTGGGCCAAAGATGTTTAAACTTTTTTTGCCATCGATATGCTAAGATTTCAGCTGAAAAATTTCCGCTGCTGGACATAGGCCTCCCCCAAGAATCGCCACTCCGTAGGTACAGTACCCGGACCCTTAATATGACATATCAAGTTTTATCAAAAATTTGGCTTTGACACAGAGGGAATCGCTGCGCCGACAGCGTGAAAAATACACACAAACTTTTACTATATTCGCTGTTTTTACTATATTCTACCATTCAAACATACAGGTATTCAAACCGATATTTAACTCCAGGTAAATATTGAAATTGCAGTCACACAGACTGCCTCTAACTGGTATCCAATATATAAATTACAATTCTACATTGATAGGCATCACTTACCGTGAGTTCTGCCGTCAAAATGCAATATATCTCGTCCATTATGTTTAGGCGTTGCAGAAACGCGCGCGATTTATTCGCAAACGTCGAGTTTCCATTCAACAAGGCGAAGCTTGTGATCCAAACGATCATATTGCGATAGAAATATTTTTTTAAACGGTCCCGGTTGTCATTCGTGGACCTTTGACAGTCGTTACGGGTAGTCAGAAGTCCACAAAAGTTTGACAGGCAATCTCACCAATGGTTTGTATTTTTGTTACCAAATAACTGGTTTGTGGAGGTCAGATACGCAGTCGCTTTCTAGTATTCAGCTGAATCCGGTTAGTTAGCGAGCCGACCCTCAGATAGTTGGGATGGATCCTTGAATTCAAGGATCATTTTTATCTAAACCTGGAACTGTGAATAGGAAATATGCAATATGTATTCCCCAGAGCCTGCAGCAACGGTTCTGGTTGAAAAACCGCCTAGTTCTTTGTCTTTCTTTTTCTCAAAATGTTTGTAGGCCACCAGATAAAATAACAATAATTATTAATTGCCAGAAAAAATCCAATATCCTACTATCTTCTACGGATCCTTTTAACCACTGAGTCAAATTTCGTTGTACTCTGTTGGCTCTCAAGAATAACAAACAAACAGACAGTATCAGAATTATAATAGACATATAGTACGAATAAGTAGACCCTAACACATACTAGGTTGGACACAATGGTTGTCCACTTGGACGTAGAACAGGCGAACTCGATGCAATAGCATTGAAGAGAGTTTATGCATTGTGCCAAGTTTAACGGGATTTATATTCGCTTTGTGTTCTCTTGTTCAGCTTTTTGTTTTATTGTACATAGCAGCTTTTCCGATATTTTATGAAACAGTGCCCGGTTTGAACAATCAGACATAATTGTACCAGTTCATTTCCAACTTACAAAGTATTTTTCATCCATTTGGTTTTGCTAACAACGTCGCCATGATGCGTTCAGCTTGATTTGTCAAAGAAAAGAGCTTTAAAATACTAATTGCAATCTTTTAAAATATTCATACAAATTACTTTACGTAAGCCTTGATATAATATTATTATGGGGTATGCAGTAGTGTTCGTGGCTAAGTAACAACAACCGCACGGGTCGATCGATCGGGTTAAGCTACGCTTGCTCTTGCTCATCGGGGTCGGTCCGTGGATGGGTGACCATCTTTACATATGGAACGCCCCGTGTCTCGGAAAGCACGTTAAGCCGTTGGTCCCGGCTGTCATTCTTGGATGTTTGACAGTCATTACGGGTCGTACACAGGTTTCTTATTATAAATATACCAGTGTGTACAAATAGGGTTATATACTTATTTTTTTATCCACCAACCCGCTCTGGGCCCGCGTGGTGGATTACGACGAGCGCAAAAGTCAGACAATCAGCCTCAAGGGATATCGTATTACCAAGTAACTGGTTTGTGGAGGTCAGACAGGCAATCGCTCCATTACCTTCATATATTGTCTTTGCTGAACCATTTTCTTAGCTCAGTCAGATCAGTAGTTCTGTATATAAAATACGTTGTTGTTGCCGCTTGTTGCCTATCATAACAAAATACGAAAAACAACAAGAGAAAATATTTATGGAAAAAGTACACTTGGTGTTTTTGGGCTACGCTAAAGTTTGGGTTTACTACGAAAGCCGTGGCCGCCACATAACGACCGCAGTGACGTCCGTCATCAAAGCTATGGCACCGGGTTTGACTATACGGAGTTTATAAATGATCTGTAGGAAAACACACCAACTTACTTTCATAACTAACTTTTGAGTGACGTCATTCGACGGTAAATGGCGGACGATATGTGGCGCCCACCGTAGTCTTCGGCAGCCCTAGCTTTAACGCACAGACAGACAGAAAGACGTTACATTACCTAAAATTTATGTATTATGATAATAAATAAGATACCAGCCATTACAGACTAGGAATATTATTTGGAACTCATATTGATTCCTATAACTGACCTTCCTGCGGCAGTGCACTTGGAGAGTTGCCAAAATACGCACACTACTGTCCCCAAACATCAAATACGTAACGTTTGTACAAACTTTGTAGATACACTAAGGCCCCTTGTACACGGCACGGTTTCTTTACCGTACGGCGTAGACACTGCGCAGTAGAAAAATCGTGTCCATCAATAAAAATCTTTAGTGTTCCAACACTGACGACCGTGCCTATACACGGCGAATATACCGTAGTTTTTCACGGTTAGAAAAACATGTGTATACCTTACATATGCATACACAGGCCACAAAATGGATAATGAATTGAAATAAATTTAGGTATATAAGATTAGACTGGGAGCGGACCACAACATACATAGTTGAAAAAAGTTATGGAATGGCCTAAATAGGAATCTGTCTTCTGAATCAGGTGGGACATTTGTCTCTTAAGTACACCCGATTACACATCAAATAAGCAACAAATTTCCTATAGGTAAGCCAACCTTGCTTTGTTTAAAGGCTTCCGTACAACAAGAGGTTAGCTCATACGGAAAATGTATATATTCATGTATCGCGTACCTGACTTATGAATACAAACAAGTCTTCTGCATTGAATAACATTTGACATTTGAATTTTCAACTTTGTCTCGAAAATCGTCATATCTCAGCGATTTTCAGGATGTGGTTGAACGCAGATGGTACAGAGCCCTGACCCTAGTATGTCTAATTAGACCCTCAGGATACGTACGCACTGACAGGTGACTTGCTTAGCGCCTAGCGCCTAGCAAGTCACCTTACGAGATCGCTCGTTCTAGGATTTTCGCAACCGGTCACTCTGCGCGCTTGGCGCCTAGCGACAAGCAAAGCTATGGATGTTAGGTCACTAGGCTCTATATTAAAGCAAGCCACCTATCAGTGCGTACTTAGCCTTGGGTAACCAAAGCGGTCGCGTTCATGTATGCAGAGTGATTGTCTATGGAATAAGTGGGATGTATGAACTGTCAAAACTGTGATTACAATTCACTGACAGAAGAGAAGTACCCTTTTAGAATGTAGTATCCCCTAACCCATAAAAACCAAACCGATGAAAACCCTTACTGTATAATAATATTTTTTTTTTCTCAAAGGCTGAAGAAGAAGAAGGGTTCCTTCTTCCAATCCATCACGTCGCTGCAAAAGAACAGCGCGAAGGTGTCCTCCCGCCGGGACCAGCTTGAGGAGAAGTCTACAGGGGCCAGGAACGATTATCTTCTTAGCATTGCCGCGGCTAATGCCCACCAGGTCAGTACTGGGATATCATAGAAGAGTCTTCACGAATCAGTAGTCAGAACCTAAGCAATTTGCAATACCATGTAGTCTTGATTCTATACTTTCCATATACATTAATAATTAGAAGCCGAAACTATGCTGTTTACAGTATTAAATAGTTCAATATAAAGTCGATGGCCCCTAATTCTACAAACAATAAGTTCCAAAAAAATTTGTCGTGGTTCTTTTACTGTAACAGCACATTCGCACATGGAGGAATCGTATTTTTTTAGCAGTATTAGTGCGTGTGGCTCACAAATCGAAAAATTACGAATACAAAAAGTTGACTCCATCCAAAATTCAATCACGATTCGTCACACTCGACGTACGAGTAAACAAACAAACTACTCTGTGAAAAAGACCGTAACTCCGTGTTCCTCCCCTAGAACCGCTACTTCCTGGTGGAGCTGCAGAACTGCATGCTGAGCATGGAGGCGGCAGTCTACGAGAAGGTCTCCGAGTTCCTGACCTTCATGGGCCGCACCGAGCTGCTGACTTGCTCGGCCACACAGCACTCCTTCGGCAAGATACGGGACCAGGCGCAGCAGCTGACTCGCGAGTACAACTTGCAGTGCCTGTATCTGTACTACCCGGTGCTGAAGCAACACATTCAGGTACGATTGTAGATAATGTACCTAATTTTTGTAGTTGTAAACAAATAGATGAGGCTCTTGGTAAAATGTTTGTCGTCAGAGCAAAGGGTTGAAAGTTGTCAAAATTGTATCGATGGTATTGGTATCGATGAAAAGTTCAAAATAACGCAGGTTGGTCAACTTTTTTTCGCCAACGACTATGCCTTGGGTGTCAAATAGGCTTTTTAAAAACTCTTCAAGGGTGGCAGTGAACAGCTTAGAGGAAAACGGTTCTCCTTTCTTGACACTGCTTTCAGTAGGGAAGCATGGTCCTGTCTGTGGTGTTCATTTTTAAAGCTGCTGACATTATATTATATTATCAAAGCAGAAAGAACGCAAAGGGCCATTTTAAAGACTATGCTGTTCAAAAAATATAGATTTCCGACCGATGATCTGTACAAGCTAAGTGCTGTTCTCAGCATTCGACAACTTTACATTGAGAAGATCTTACGTAATCAACACAACAAACCACCGGATTTTCCAGATGCTATACGAAGAGCTTACGAAGTCTACAAACAACCTATATATAGGACAAAATTTGCCCAGTGACTTCTTTTTTTTCTAGCTCCGTATATTTATAATAAATTTAATGTAATTCTAGGTTTTCGGAAATATAATTCAAACATATTTAAAAAGATTGTAAGAAAACATTTACTCAGCTTAAATTATAAAAGAACTGAAGACACATTTAAGATTCTGAAATAGCAAACTCCATACATACTTACATACATAATATCAAATACACTCACACACTTACATTCACGAGAAGCCAAATAGTTAAGCGTAGCAATTTCACTGCAAAATGATTTTAAGTTTTTTATTTGTTTAAGTTTATATTCTTAGGGAGCCTATATTAACCTATAATCTTAAGTTCTCAGTCGTTTGTTGCTGTACGGGTCACAGGAATGAGGTATCTAATGAATACCCTACTGTAATACAGTATCAACTAGTACAGGGGGTATTGTGACTGTTACTGGCGGCCTTATATATTGTTATGTCAACAGTACACTTAAGCTAATAAATTATGTAAATGAAATAAATAAATATAATTTTCTGCTTACCGATTGTACCAGGTATCCCCAAGACTCATTTGTGGATAGTAATTGCTAGTACTACATAATTCATGTTAAAATTGCCCCTTTGTAAACGTATTGGTGCAATTTGTGTTTCTATCAAAGGAGGTTTGATCTATACATACATTTAGTAGAATCGTAGCCACACTTAGTGAAAACAGTAATAAGAAAAGTGGGCTTTGTCTGCCTGTGACAAATATGTAATTGAATTATGTATTCGATTATTTATCAAAGGTTTTATTCTGCAAACATTTGTTGTTACTCATGAAAAGTAGTAGCACACCTACCTGGCATGAATAAAACAAACCCAGAATCTTAAATGTTACCGTATTATCGTATTTCACGAATGTTTAAGTTATTGGCCGGCAACAGAGGCACGTATGAACTCTTGTGTAACAATCTATTTTTCCGGCTTATAGCCACAGATTTAAACTCAGATATTTAGACTAAGTTCAACAGATGATTTAAAGAACGTAATGAGGCGTAATATTTTCAAGCAGTACGAGTTTGAACCGTGCGACAACGATCCAATTGACACGGTGACCATCGAGCACGAGTCAGTTGCGCAGACGCTGGGGCAAGAAGCCCGCCGCTGGGCCACCCGCGTCTTGCGAGAGACGTCGCTGGTGCGAGACGCCACACGCAAGATGCACGTCTATCAAGCTATGCGAGATGCGGGGCAAAAGGTGAGCTTTCTTTGCTGTTTATTTGTATTTTACTAAAGTTTAAAAAAAAAAATTATGGTCGTTGTTGTGTAGAGATGGAAACTAGAGAAGATTGCTCTGGAAACAAAGTTTATGATAAATTTATGGTGTGAGTATTTAAGTTATGGTAAATAAAAAAGCAAAGAGGAGAGAGAACGCTACCCTGAGGAACGCCCTCAATGGGGTACCCAATCAGAGAAAGACTCGTCAAGTCGAACACACTGAGAGCGACCCCGAAGATAAGAACTGAACCAGGCCAGAGCGGAAGGATAAAAATTGATAGATTTTAGGAAACCTACTAACTGGCGGAATCCACTGAATTAAAGACGCTAATAAAGTCAAGCAATACAAGAACAGTAAGTGACTTATTCATACCCTCGCTGATGTCGTCAGTTACTTTCAAAAGTGCGGATATTATCGAGTGCGGGGATATTATCGAGTTCGACGTCAAGAAAAATGATAATTGTCTATAAACGCACGAAAACTTTACGAGAGAAAGAATGTCTAAAGTGGATTACTAAGGAAGGATCGTTAGTTTTAGGTAGAGGTATAATGTGAGCCTGTGTCCAAACTGACGGAAAGGAGCAAAAGGAAAATAACTGATTGAAGATGTGAGTGAGAATAGGAGGAGAGGGAAGGATAATAATTATAATTCTGGAACAAAAATTATCTTTAACAATTGATGAAGAAGTGAGCAACAAACTTTATAAAAAAAGTAACAACGCAAAATGCATTTGAATAAATATAAAAATAATATATTTTAAATATAAAATATAAACAAATGTATTTTAAAAGCAATAGTAAATAAAGTGCAGAACCAACGACTCAATACGGATCCGCCGCTGTATACTGCCATGAATATCTAATGACGCCTATTAGTTCCCTCGAAGCAAGTCGCGCGGGGCACACTCCTTTGACACACGTGCTGCATATCCTCTCCGTCAGTCTATTAGACAATACAACTTTATACTTTGACAAAAAGTATTTTCTTTTCTGTAATTATGGGTAACATATTTTCATCTATGTTGGATTGCTGTAGGAATTTGGTGGTGAGATTTGCAGTATATGTTGATCGCGAGTGTATCATCTTTGTGTTGTACCTCGACTTTTACCACATCACCTTCGGTTACGTTGTCAAATACCACTATTTCAGACCATCACGGTTCGGAAGATTCTACGTGATCGGTTTTGTCAATCACAAATAAATCAAAATTCAATTGTAGTTTCATGTTATTGTGATTACTTTAAATTAAACTCATCTATGTCTTCGCACCTCAATATTAATTCACAGTGTAGTTTCATTCATTTCGAACTTTCAAACAAAAACGTAAGTGTGACGATTTTAATTTGCACAAGTGTTAAATAAATTTGTGGTTTAAATCCAACGATTGTGTTTCTCGTTAGGTGGACCCGAACGACCCTAATGGCCCCGAGCTTGAGGTTCGTTTGGATGACCTGCGATCTAGTATACGTCGCTCGGAGATCTCGAAGGCGAAGTATGAGTCCCGGTTGGAGTGTCTTCGTGTGAGCGGCGCTCCTGTTGATGAATGGCTGAAGGAGGTAGACCTGCTGGCGGTGGCAGAACCCCTGGCTAGGAGCAGCAGCCTGCTAAGCGTCCGCACCGATGCTTCTGGTGCAGCCGTGAGTACTCAAACAAATTCTTGTGATAAGTCAAATCATTTTATTTATTTGTTCTTCAGAGTTATTTTTCTTAGATTGATCTGCTGCGCTGCTTACCTGAAAATTATGTATTTTATAACTCTTATTTTATTTTTTATTTTTAAGCTGCGCTATAATACTATTTGTGACATTGTTGTGTTTGCCGTTGGGGTGTAGGTGATCGCGACGGGATGTTAGCCGTCCGCAAAGTGCTAGTGATTCAATGAAGTGGGATTTATACTTTTAAATATAATATTATCATTTTTATTTATACGCTGAGCCTTGACACAGTGAACTATTCAATGGCGATTTTTATTTACCATTTATTATTTTCGGTCTTAGGATTGTTGGTCTTAGGACTTAATTTAATTATATTTTTTATCCGCTGCGCGCCTCTCTTTTTGCACGTGATTTAAAAAAAACTGGTATATGAGGGGCCGACGGAGGAAATAATAAGTCGTTTTAAAATAATTATGTGATGTTAATTTAAAGAACCGTTTGTGGTGGGGAACAACTTTGGAGAGGCCTATGATGAATAGGAACTTAAACCCCCTTATTACAAATCAAGGTTTTTCTTTCGATCAGTTTTAAACCACTGACCCAGTTATTGAATTAAGAACCCAACTGATAGAGAAATGCAGTTCTTTATACAAAAATGACAACTTAGTTCAGTGCTAAGTTGTCATTTTAGTATTTAGAACTTTGCCTAAATCGAAATAAAGTTCGAAATACAAGTACTGGCTCAATAGTTTAGGCTAGAACTAAAGTTAGGTTTTGTTTTGTAATAAGACGGAAAAAGTTTATAGCACTCTAGATTCTGAAATTGAAAGACAGGATACATTTTATACATGTTATTTTTATTCCTAGAATATAAATACGATTGATCAGCGACTTCAGCGACGGCGAGGCGTAAAAGCGGCCATGCAAATTGTTTTTATTTTATATGCAAGGTTTACTTTTATTTCATAATATGTCCTGAGTTCTTGTATTTCTTGCAATAATATTATATGTGCTCTAATGCTAGGAGTATGTTTTTTACACATATATATTTATTTAAATATTTACTTTTAATATTTATTATAGATTGTAAATATTCGAATTTCTTGCAGTTTTATAATTTTGCTTCTAAGCTGGCAGTATGACTTTGTTTTAATGGGTAAACAGCTTCAAGCCTAACATTTTTAAATGTTTTAGCGTAGTATATTTTTCATTCGATATATTTAGATGTCTTTCTCTTATCGTAACATCTTATCAACGTGTGCCTGCGTTAATTGAGTATCTTGTTAAGTGGGTACGTGAATTTTCGAAATCGTAAACCGTAAGAATACGTATAAGTAAAAATGACAATATAATTTGCATCAAGACTTACGAAAGAAAGAAAGAAAATGTATTTATTGCGATTCGTACAGGATCATAAACTAAACTAACTAAACACAGTTAAAAATAAAACAAATTACATATATTAAAAAGTAACAAAAAAAAAATGAAACAAAGTCCAAACAGTATGAATCATTTAAACGTCTCAGGCAATAAAATAAAACCTTACTGTAGTTTCGTAGGGTGATTCAAACCGCTATAAAAAAGAACTACAAATAACCAATTAACACAGGCGTCTGCACAATAACACAACAGACCATTTTCTCCGTCCAGGACCAGCCCAGCTCGGACTCATTCTACGACAGCGACAACACCGAGGGCGAAGGCACCTCTGCTTCTGCATCCGCTTCAGCTGCAGTCCCCTCTAGCAGCCACCAGCGCACCACATCAGGCTCGCAGAACGAAGAGGAACATGACGAAGATGTCGATGGTAAGTACTAGTTCCATAGGCCTAGGAAAACGTCGGAAAATGTCGGTCATCCGGCGGTGAGATGGGCAAACGACATTGTTGCAATTGCGGGCAAAACCTGGATGTAACTGAGATGAGGTGTAGGAGCGTGGTGATTGCTACAAGAAAAGAGAAGCATATGCCCAACAGTGGTTCACCTACTGCTGCAGCTGTGAATGATAATGATGAGGGAAACTTTACCTTAGAACCTTGTCATACCAAAAATTGCGCGTTAAAGTCGTGAAACGCAAGTGATAAAGATAGCTTCTAATTGTGACAAAGTTCCAAAGCGTCAACGTTTTCGTAAGGCGATTACAGTAGGTACAGTCGACAAACGATTTATTACAAGCTATAGGCAACAAAAGGTGACATTTTTTTGTATTTTTTTAATGAATTGTTACTATGTGCGTAATATCTGTTTTTAACTTGACGCACTCGGATGCCACAGACTTATATATATATACTTATTTATACTGCCGAATATACACACAAAATAAAATTATTTATTTGCAGTTTAGTTGCCTAGATTTGAATCTCTTTTGTTGACTGTACAATTGTTTGTTGTAAATAGTCATGGTGGAACAGATTAAGTGGGTGGGAAAATAATGAGACTTGTAGATACAGCAGAAAATAATGACGATATTTAGAAATCACCCAAAATGAACGCGGTGAAACCGTGGATGTCTTTAGACACATACTTACTATATGAAAGGTTTAGCTTCGACACTGGCACGTTCAGCAAGTTTTTAGGTTTTTAGCGCAACTGCAAATAAATTTCAACGTTTTTCGTGGATTTCCTTAGCTTTGCTGGAGGAAGATCGCATGCGCATCGAACAGCTCACCGTGGGTTGGGATGACCCGACTCAAGTGAACTGGGATGAGGGTGAAGCTGCAGGCGCCGAGGCCGTGGTCGTACCCGCGGCTCCGCTTTACAAATGCACTGCGCTTTATTCGTATACGGTACGTAGGCCGGGCTCAGGAAATGAGGAAATTTTTATTATATGCATTTCAAACTATTGCTCTTCGGACCGGTCATGCGGTTAATTTAGTTCTATTAGAATATTTCCCAGAGGGCCAATTCTCGTACTTAAAAAAAACGTTAAAATTCTAGTCACAATCTCATCTCAGAGAGAGACCATTGTAAATCATTTAGGAAAATTTGCCAACGTTCTTAGAAATATGGGAATTGTCCCTCTGATAGTGTACACTGCTTTAGGGTAGGGACATATCTGCTTGGAAAAACACAGCGGGATTTCGCGCGCGTATCAAATCGTCGCAACAAAGCGTGTTTTTTTCACTCAGATTTGGTATTCTTGGAACATTTTACTTGATTGTAAAATTTGCTTTAGCTTGTGAGTGAACGGAACAAAGCCCGAGAGAGCCCCAATAGCACGTTTTTTCAATCAGACGTCCCTAGGCTTTTGATGCTAAATCTGTGGTTTCTCAATTATTTTTAGTACCCTTTTATCTATAATTCGACGCTAACTTATGTAAATTATCAGATAGAAAATAAAAGTTTTAAACCTAAATAAAACAACTTTATTCTCATCTATAAAATAGGTTTAGGTTAAATTATGTTTATTTATAACAAGCTTTGTATGTAGTTGTATGTCTGTAGGCCACTTCGTTATATGATTCTAAGTTATTATGAAATGTCAATGTTAATTTAACTTAGACATAATCCTAGTACTAATAAAATTAGTTATTCATTGGTGTGTCCTAATAGGACTTATGTTCGGCTAAAACATTCATTGTAAGACCTACATGAAATGTAAAAACAAAAAAATAAGTTGATTGTACTATTAAAATGCCAGGAACTTATGCAGCACCTATTACTTTTTTTTACATTTACCTACCTAAGGTAAGTAATATATGCCTAATCTAAAAAGCAAATCGTGTACATCGAATTGAGGAAACATCTCCCCTTTTTCCTTCCTATCTTATTTCATGCAAAGTGTGCCAATATCCAGAAGGGCTCACGAGTGCATTCGATCGGCGTTAATTCATCAAGTGACGTGCATCGCATGCGACGCACACAATAGATTCATCAGACGAGTCAATGACGCTGCTCGTGTATCATTGATTGATTGACCGTCGCCTCGCTGCAAGCAGGCAGCAGGTAGGATTACAGTCTGCCCGCCAAACCATTCGATCACGACAGTATTACAGATCCTATTGCGTCCTCATTGCGTCATCACTATGATACCTAAATTTATACCTACTAACTTATGCCAACTTGAAATTAAGCAAGCAGGCATTTCGTGCATCATACATGACAAATATCTGGAACATTTACCTAAATAAACATAACCCTAGGTTTTGTCCACTTAAGTATACTTGCCGCCGAATGTACTGCAGACCTACAGACACTATGCGAGTGCTTGAGGTTTGAAAAGGGAGGAGTAAATAGGTTAATTACATAACTACAACATAAAAAGTGGAAGTCACAATAAACTTTACATAAGGAAACTACACCAAAGAACAGCCTAACAGGAGGACCTACTTCTGATTACCATTGCATTTCAACTTAGGTTATTGCTTCTAAATGATCATATTAAGTACCTACTACAATAATGAACTGGAAGAACAGCATTATGTAAGCCGAATTAACGTCGCAGCCCCAGCGTATAAGTTGCTACGAACTGGTTTTTCTGACAATCCTCTTCGCTCTCATACAATTCCTACTTTTCATCTTTACTGAATCTCTAAATCTATTCTTTACAACTACTAATTTCTTCTGCTAGATTGGTATTCGTAAGTTACCAATTTTCACTATTATCTGTCTTGACACTATATTATATTTCATAGGCCTTTGCACTGCTGTGGGACAATACTAGCTTGTTAGATATGTAGATGAGGTAGATAATTGCATAAACAAAGACTACTGTTACGAGGTTACGCAAATAATAATAAAAAATGTTTGTTTCATTTCACATAAGTGATTTCCTTACTACGTAGATTCTGACATTTTCCATTATATTTAGCTGGTTATGTGATATTGGCGATGAAGGTCAGATTCCAAGTAGGTCAGATTCCAACTAGGTCAGATTTTGAGTTAGTAATGTACAATAGAGTCAGTATCATAATTTTCCGACATGAAATTAAGCCATGTAAATAAGAAATAATATATTTTTATTCGTAGTAAGTTTTCATAATTATATTACGAAACCAAAAAAATACATTTTCCGTCTTGAAACATTCTTACAGTAGCACTTATATTCGGCGATGGAGCTCAGATTCCAAGTAGGTCAGATTAGGACAGTAGCATTTCTTATATGCTTGAAATGTTGTGCTCCGAATCTGAGCTAAAAGATACTGTACTTTTGGCTTTCAATTGAAGATAAAGTTGAATCACTTTCTGATTCGCTAACAGAACTGTCTCCCGTGTCTTCTGTTCTGTATTTTCTCCTGTAACTTAATTTGGATGCTCTTCTTAAAAATTCGGATACAATTATGTGCCCGTTTTTGCACTCTTCATTCTAAATTTTCAATGAGTCATCAAATTTTCTGTCAACACTTCTAGATTTTTTTACCGGCTTATGCCTTTGCATCTTTTATTTTTAAATCATTAATTACTACTTGATTTTTTTTCAAATTAATAATATTAATAATAAAAATATTTATTGCATTAAAGGGTATTTGTGGTACGTACATATTAAGGATATTAAGTAAGCGTAGAACTTATACTAACAAATATTTGTAGGGGTAAACTACTGTTCTCCTAGCTAGGTAGCTGTGCAGTGCAGTGTAGCATTAAGGAGAAACAGTTTGCCTCCCTAGATAAAGATAATAAAAAAGAATGAATTAAGCATAGTGCTACATGTTATCTCCCAAATCAAGTCCCTAATTAACTTGCATACATTATTATCAACGTTGTTCAATGGAATAGATCAATGGAATACTATAAATGGTTACAAATTCTGAGGTAAAAAATAAGAATAAAGTAAAGGTAAAAATGAGATCGTTTTGTATGGGACGTGATAGAGTATGAATGTTTGATTTTTCTTTACTGCGTATGTGTGTGTTGTCTGTTCGTGGTCGCGCGTGTTTATGTGCGTGTGTGTGCGTGCATGTTTGTACATGTGTGAGGGTGTGCATGTGTGTGTGTGTGTGAGAATGTTTTGTGAGATTACTATTGGGTTATTAAGTGGTTATGTTGGGCCAAAAACGAGAAGTTATGAGAGTGTTTTTAAAAGATCCTCAGTCTCATCATAGGTTTTTAAAAGAAATGAAATTATAAACGAAATATACTATACACTCCCCATAAGCATCCTACTAAGATATATACTCCCCATAAGCATCTCAGGACATGTTGCCCCCTTTGTTGCTGCGTCACTATGTGCAAGCGATAGTTTCCAGGGGCTCATTATTGAGTGTGCAAGTCACCCCCTGCCATTTTATCCGTGTATTTATGTACATAACATTGATCAGGCATGGGCCATAGTTCTTCCATAGTGCTCGGTTACCAGTCCACTTTAGTCACCCAAACCCATAATCCAATATCTTTGTTTCGATATCCTGCAATAGTCCCACACCAACCAGGGATTGTCTTTGGGTGCACTTGCGTAGTGCAAACAGGGATAATCGTCGGTTGGTGCCGTATTTCATTAAAAACGTCTAACGGGCCTCTGCGAGTTGACTTCGGCCCCTCGTACGCCTTCCAAAGGTCCGGGACCCCAGGGTCACGAGAAATGTCAAAGACATAATAATAATAATGTGAGTAAGTGTACCATAAACCATTACTAACTCAAAATCTGACCTAGTTGGAAAATGTCCTAGCTGGAAAATAACGTACATGGAATGTGACCTACTTGGAATCTAACGTCCATTAGGTACCGCTTTCGGTTAAGCCCTCTACGTACTGTCTTTCTGAGCTGTCCAGTACTGCATAATGGACAGGACAGAGGGGTAGGCTTGCTGGTGACCAACCGTATTTACCCTATTTTACCAAAGGAGGCTTTGCACAGTAGTAGAACACACGTAGGTATGACTGTCGGTCTCCACAGGATCGTCAACATTGATAATGCGTAGTGGCTTAAACACAGTTCATACTTGATCTAACAAACAAAAGACACAAATGACTGAATACGCTTGAAATCGACCAGCTCTTACACAACTATTTTTAAATAGGCTCAAAATCCTGATGAACTCTCGATCATTGAGAGCGAACAGTTGGAGGTCGTGGGAGAAGGAGATGGCGATGGCTGGCTCCGTGCCAGGAACTACCGCGGGGAAGAAGGCTATGTGCCCCATAACTATCTGGATGTGGACAGGGAACAGGTAACTATGGTCATCGTAAGAACTAAATAAAGCCGTCGTCAGAAAGTCACAACCTAACAAATAAAAAGGCACAGTTTTACAATAAAGAGAATAAACAAAACAACAAACAGGTTTAGGGTAATGATAAGGTCAAGCTTTAACTGGTTTTGCACAAGGTTTTCGTACTGTACTGAAAAACAAAGATTAAAATGTACAAAACAAAGAGGTTTAGGGCACTGATAAGGTCAATCTTTAACTGATTTTGTACAAGGTTTTGGTACTGTACTGAAAAACAAAGATCAAAATGTACAAAACAACAAAGAAGTTTAAGGCACTGATAAGATCGTACTTTTACTGGTTTTGCGCAAGGTTTTAGTCCTGCACCCTAATTGCGTAACACACAATCAATCTCAATCTGAAACATTTTGAAGGATATTTATTGCTAACCCATTGCTTTATTTATGTTCAAAAAATGTGTCATGTGTCTGCTCAACAACGTAAATAATGCAATGAATGTGGTTGAACTGTCAAAATGAAACCGATTCCGATTGATCGTGTGTTAAGTAAGTAAGTGCTGGTAAAACGGGGTGAATAGGGATGCAGGGGTGAATCGGGACGAAACTTTAAAATGGATTTGAACTTTAAAATGATATAGTTTGTTGCTAACAAGGACACTTAATCTTTAATTAAAAAACAGTAAACACGTTAGAGTCTTTTCTGGCAACAAACTATATTATTTCAGCGCTAAAATCCATTGTAAGTTTCGTCCCGATTCACCCCTGCATCCCGATTCACCCCGTTTTACGGTACTTAAAAACAAGGACTAAAATGTACAAAACAAAGATGTTTAGGGCACTGAAAATGTTAAACTTTAAGTGGTTTTGCGCAAGGTTTTGATACTGTACTGAAAAACAAAGATTAAAATGTACAAAACAACAAAGATGTATAGGGCACTGATAAGGTCATACGTTTACTGGTTTTGCGCAAGGTTTTGGTACTGTACTGAAAAACATAGATTAAAAAGTACAAACAAACACCGAGGCCGTGGGCACTGATAAATTAAATTGTGAACAGAGGCTGCATCCACCAGTATTTCTCAAAACTCGTTAAGTCGAATTATTGGCTTTCCATCAAAGTCTGTTTCTACGAGTCTAGGTTAGTTAGCTCAGTTAATCATGCACCGGTAGCTTTTACTCGAACTGCGTACCAGTTAAGAACCTGCCTTTCCTTGTTATATCGATCGCTAAAGAAAATCGATAATAATGTGCTAGACTGACGACGTGCACTATGAACTTTATAAATTAACTTACATCGAAATGTGTACAAGCCTATAGTTCCATCCAAACATACTGAAATTAAGTGAGCGTGAAGTTTCGTACATGATACCGCATCCATATCAATGCTCAGTTGAGTAAATTCCTGCGTCCTGCATGTATTTCGCTGAATTTGAAACCGGATAGAAAAGCCGTCTTTTTAAAAAATATGTTTTAGGATTCCGGGAATCGTATTCATCGTACCGATGAATACGATTCCCGGAATCCTAAAACATTTTTTTCTGATACTGCATCCATTTCAATTCTCGGTTGAGTAAATTCCTGCGTCCTACATGTATTTCGCTGAATTTGAAACCGGATAGAAAAGCCGTCTTTTATTAAAAGATTCCGGGAAACGTATTCAGCATACCGATGAATTCAATTTTTTTTTTTTTATTGACAATGGGCTCACTCTTGACCTCAATCCAGCCCAATTCCCGGAATCCTAAAACATTTTTTTCATTTCATGCGCTGCGCAGCATTGTTTCGAGAAATATTGGTTTATGGAGAGTAATAAAATTAATTTGCAGCTGTTACTCGAATTGGATTTGAATTTCCACGAAGTTTTATCGTTGTTTTTTTCGATTGATTGTAACACTACCTTTATTTTTCTGCGTAGCCCTGCTCAAGCACTGGCGCTCCGGGCCTGGTCTCCCAAATCTCGTTCTCTTCGGTTGACTACACCGTGGAAGGAGAAGATGCTGACGTGGTCCAGTCTCCCGATCAAATCTCAGTGATCTCGGCTCCTGCCGCCAAACCCGAAGAGCCGAAAGCCGAGGAGCTGCCTCAGGCCGAATCTTTTGTGGCCAAGTGGCCTACAACCGGTGTCGCGGGCGCTGTACCGGAGGCTTCGAAAGTAGTGACGCCGAAATCTGATCTGCCGACTCTCGGCCACTGCTTTGCTCTATATGACTATGATGCTGAATGTCCTGATGAGCTGAACTTAGAGGAGGGACAGGTGAGATTAGTTTAGATACTTGGCCGAAGCTTTTTGGTAAGTACTTACTCGAATAGATTTTTCCTACATGTCTAAAATCTTGGTCCAGATAATCCGCATCGTGTCCCGCAACGCTCATGACGTGGATGACGGTTGGTGGCGCGGAGAAGCCAACGGAGTGGTTGGCAACTTCCCCTCGCTGATCGTGGAGGAGTGCGATGAGGTGGGCTGCCCCAGACGATACCACACAATAAAATAAACATTACCTTTTATTTTGCACGTTTTTTCTTCTCATTTTTCCTTCGAACTATCCTAAGTTTATTTTCACACTCCCCGACACCTTATAAAATTTTAGTTACGAACAGCTATTGCTTAAAAGCCTTTTGTTTCAATTTTTATTTGTTTTTTCCTTGATAAAAATATATTTTTGTTTGGCTTCCCTCATATAGGTATATTTCCTAAGTTTATTTGAACACTCCCCGGGCATTATAAAATTACGGCTACGAGCAGCTTTTATTAAAAAAAAAATGTTTAAGTTTCAGTTTGTTTTTTCCTTGTTTAAAATTATTTTTGTTTGGCTTTCCTCATGTATATGTAGTGGCAGCTAAGTAGCAACAGACGTAGAGCCTGTGAAGTAAAAGTTGGGTTTACGTAAGTAATTCGTCGACTTCTTCAAACGATTTCGCCGAAAGGTATGTTGAAATCCTGAATGCGAACTTTACGTACACATTACATGACACTATGGGAAGACTTTATTGATATGGTAGAGCACCTATAACGACGAGTGAATTCATCTGTGCTAACAACAATTTCTTTTCACCATTTATGTTTTTTCTAGATCTCTGGAACTTTCTTTTACAGTTTCCTTAAAAGACATGTACATAAATTTTTCGAATAACTCAACTCTAGCTACTAACTTAATAGCTTAGTTTATTTTTCTATTAGCTTTTTACTTCTTTAATAACCTCGGCTATCGGGACTCTTTGGTTTTAAACATAATTTCGAATATAGAACGGAGAACCGTTGAGTGGTGCTGAAGAATGGCCACCACTGAGCGCGGCGCCCCCGGTGTTCGCGTCACCACCACACACCCCGCCTGAAGCCGCTGCTGCTGAGGACCGTAAGACACACTTGCATACGTAGCTTAATGGCCACTAGAATGAGGACAACTTTATTCCTTTTTTTTATTTTCATGGCATGAAAAATGGCAAACAACGGTTGTGGTAGCTTATAGCTTACTCCCTAACGAAGTGACGAGGCCCGTGTCCCAACAGTAGGAACATTGTAGGCTGATTATGCTATGGTGGAAATGGAACGTTAACAATAAAACAGATTTGCATTGAGAATATGTTCTCGTACTTAATGGTATCTATGACGCCGTAGACGATTTTACACATGGAAATCCGTATTTTATTGTCTATGGGAAATTCCGTCGAGGACACGGCTTGAAATTCTTATTAAATCGAAATACTACTCAAATATTCACGACACGCTACCCTACAATAACATAAATGGACATGCCTATTGTGTCGTTTAAATTATATACCGTTGCAACACCTTGGTTCCATTTGCGACACAATTTCTATAATTTATAAGTCACTGTCAGTTTTATAACACACCAACATTTTACTTTTCATTTTATAATGGTTTGCTTTGAACGAAAAATGAAGTTTTTCGTAGTAAGACTTGTTATTTTTTCATGGGTTGGTTTCATTGTTTTTATAGGTAATAATAATATTAGAATCATGTGTTGAGCAGACAGCATTTTGATGGTGACTGGAGAAGCATTTTGAGGGTCTGAAGCATAAGCATTTTGGCATAACAAAACACAAACTTTTGTCTTATGTATATCGACTGTCTATTTTTTTTTTTTTTTTTATATTCAAGTTGTCCCCTTTCAAACGGCATTTTAATTTGAATGTATCACGCACCATAGATAAATGGTAGCTTTGGCTGATTGGGTTAATATACAGTGGTTTGGTTCCCAATTGGCATGTTTTTAACGCACGGCTAGCCGCTCGGACAGACACCACATCGTCACAATACTGCATGCGTTGCACGAAGTAAATAGTGTATTATATTAGGTAAGTTGGATGGTCACGATCAATGGTCAATTAAACAGAATTTTGTTACAATTGGAACTGTAAAGTTCACTTCAGAGCTCAGTCAAGTAATGACATACGAATGCAAAGCCTTTTGTTTTTAAAGTTTGACATAAATCATCCCAGATTCGAAACTCAAAACTATTCGAATTTCGAGGAGTATTTTTTTTTTAAAGAACAATATCTCTTTAAGTTGACAACCGGGTTATTTTGAAAAAGCATGGTCTTTGCTTTTTCAAAATAACCCGGTTGTCAACAATAGAAATCCTAAAAGAAATTCGTTTCAGAAAAACTATACTACTATACGTAAATCGATCGCGACCATCTAATACACTAAGAGATTTATTTATAAACGTTGCTTAAAGTTAAAAGAAGTTTAATCATGACCAACATTTACAAATAAAACGCTAATAAATTTACAAATAAGTAGCTTTTACGAAAATAATGAGAGGCACTCAGTACAAGTGGGTGTTATAGATATTTGAAATAATTTAGGGGACAAAGGAAGAGCTTTGATCTTTCGTATATTTCCGTTTATTATGATTAGTTATGTCTCCCTACAGAATCAAAATCTTCATGTTGTCGATTTGCAAATTTGAAACTGTTCATATCTGATTGTATTTCAATAAAATTCGGAAGACTGGTCCGTTTTGCGGGTCTAGTGGTTGTATTACAGATTCTGTACTACGACGGCATATTATTATGTTATTCAAAGGCGCAAACTTGTATGCGCACACACGTACTTTGGTCCACGCGCACCACAAATCACTAAATACATGGGGGGATGCGTTGCGCAAAATTCAAATTTTCTTATGTTTTTTTTTGCAATTTGCAGAATATTGATTATATGTTGATTAAAATATGCTGACGCTTTTGCCTTAAAGCATTCCGTCTCTGTCATCTTCAAACGATAGACGGAAATAGAACGCTGATGTAGGTATATCAGTATACCGTTAAATGTATTTATTAATTTGTCGTGTAAGCAGGCCTTGATTGCCAGTGCAGTAGTAGTACTTAAATATCATACAATATTGTTATTATCAAGCTGCTTAACACTGATTACTTCCAAGCCTGAACTATGAATAACAGACACTCAAATGTTAATTCTATTACTACCAACTATTATACTGATGGCTACTACCTGGAATAAAATAAAAAAACTGAACAGTTTATAATACCCATTATGAATATAATTATGATCATAAGCGTCTTTTAAATTTTGTAAATAAAGCTTGTATGTACCCCAAAACTTATACAGCATGTCTACGTTTGACCATCGATTCGTTTTCCAAGAAACATCGTTTCATACACAAAGCTAATAACTTCCCAGGGCTGTCACAATGAAAGTCATTTCTTGATTGCATTTAATTCCATTCTCACTATTAAAATAATTGCGAGCCGCGCCGTTTGAAGCTTCTAATAACACTCACTGGTGCATATTTAACGAATCAATGGCAACATGTAGGGACGGCCGAGAAAGTGGTGTATCTATATTGAGACATTATCATAACTACCTATGTATTGATTATTGATATGGTGCGCAAGAAAAAAGAGTACTCTATTCTATTGAATATTTCTCCAAGTTTGACTGAGGAAAACAGTTCCGTCACCGCAATTAATACAAGGAACGCATTATGTTACTAATACATTAAAAAATCAGCCTTAGTCATTTATTTTCAAAGAAATGGAAAAACTGGTAGACAACTTTCTAGCCGACCAAACGTAGCAACCCCAAATTGGATGAGCCCACTTCTCGTGGCGTTGCATGTCAAAATTTGCACTGATCCTGTTGTGTGGCTGAACTGTGTATTTCTACGGACGCTGCCAGAGATCCTGAATGACAACAACAATACTAAAGGTGCTGCGCCCCCCGACGCGCCCCCGCCGCCCCCGCCCCCGGCCCTCGGCGACTCCATGGATAGCCAGCCTGACTTCAGCTTTAATCTTGAGCTTAGCAGGAACCAGCAGGAGCATTACGGCACTCAGTTCGCCGCCCCCTCTGTTACTATTGTTGGTAAGTTCGACAATGACGGCCAGGACTTTTGTCATAAATTGAGGCCAAGTCAAGGAATTTACAAACGTTGCAATGGTCTCACCGTTTGTGAGTTTGGGACAGATTTGCCTTAAAAATTCTGTTAGTGAAATGAAATTAAATGTTTATGCAATGAAATGTTTATTTATGCAATGAAATGTTTATGTTTAATTCCGCGCCGGCGCTTCCTAGCTGGCTGATCCCTGAGAAGAAATGCCGAAACAAACTCAGAGGTCATGGTCTCTTTTCTCGTTAACAACTCACAATGGTGAGGCCACTGCAACGTTCGTAACTAAATAGACTTAGGCCCTTGGCTTGCAAGTAGGGACTGCGATTGTAATTTAGTTCTTGACAATAAGGATATCTCATTGTGACAAGTTGTTTAGCTTAAAGTTCAATAATGAATTCAAGTTTAGAATGTGAACTGAATCACACCATTTTTTCAATGAATTTTATATAAAGGTTTGATTTACCTTATCTAACAATGAAAATGAGTACATCCGGCATCTACTCAAAACTATTAAAGCCAGTAGCGATTATGTGATAATTAATTAATTAAATGTTTTGCGTTTTTGCAGTCCCTACTTGCAATTTAATCAAGCTTTCGCAGTTAACGATAAGTTAATGAATCAATCTAGGTCCTCACCTAGATAGACTGAAAACGCAACATCGCTTAGGGAATTATTATTCTGTAAATATTTTGATAAATAGGTATTTTATTCAAAGGAGATCACCCATTTTTTTCGGCGACTTGGGATAAAAAGTCTGCGGCCAGGAGTGAATTACATTTTATTTGACTACCATTCAAATGTAATAAAAATATTTATCCTTATAACGCCAACGATCTTATCTTCCAATATGCCTCCAAATATATATATAATATATCTCCGAAGCCGAATAGTTCTCGACTTTCACGCCTTAATAAAACATAATGCGTTCTATGTGTACATTAAAAATATGTAATTATTATTGATTGCCGCCAAAAAATCATATATCCCGGAATAGGTGATGTCCTATGTAATTAAATAACAAAAGACTAACCAACCTCCTTCACTGATGCATTGGCCGTTTTCACACTGCGACGATAACGACACCAACACGTCTATATCGTATCGTCAGCTCGAACGACAACGATATCGAGACGATATCGGTATATGACACGATAGAACCAACAGCTTCTTGTCATGCGGTATGCCACAGCAGTCTCGAATAGTCGCGTTCTGGTTCACCCCGCACTGAGTCGTCTGTCGATATCGGCACGACAATCAATGTCAGCAACGATACCGTTCATTACAACGACAGAGTGTTAGCGTTTAGTAGTAATTGTATGAAACTTCCAGTCCGGCGATATCGTGTAGTTATCGTTATCGTCCGTATGTGAAAACGATTCTTATCAGAATATTCAAATTTAGGTACAATAGGATATAAAGAGACAATAATAACTGATAGTCGACGAATACGACGACAGTATACAAGGAAAAGGATAGGTATGTATTTTAGCAGCTACATACAATAAATAAATAATAAATAAAATAAATAATATCCCTGGACATTTCACACAGCACCATTTGTCCCAAGCTAAGCAACCTAATGCTTGTGTTATGGTAACAAGATGGCTGATAAACTACTTATATACAATTTTTTTTTGTAAATACATACATATTATAGATAGAAAAACACCCAGACTCGGAACAAATACATGTAGTACAATGTTGCCTGTTCCCTCTCATTCATATATCACGGGTAGAATTGACCGCGTTTGCCTGTGTAATCGAATTAGCCAATACCCGAAACCGACACGAAGTAATCCCTGGACAAAACTTGATTAAATATTAACGAAAACAGAATGTGTTGGTTCAGACTCTTGTAGGATTAAAATTAATATTATGCCATGAGATGTCAAATGAATATTATCGAAAGTTCCAGCAGTGCAGTGTTATTTTTCCTCATTGGAAAACACAGAATTGCATTGTCCGTCCTTGAATCCCATACTAACGGAAAAAGATAAAACGTTTTCCGAATGGCAATGGGGAACGGTACCTAATAATGCCGAGCGTGTATAAATAGAATTTGTAAAATGCAGCGGCAACATGGGTACATGTTTTCTTAATTTAACATAATGGGTAGTAACGCAGTCTATTACCATCCACGTGAGCTCGTATTTTAAATATTTAAAACTAGTCAGTTTAGAACAAAAAGCGACCGATTGAGGGACGAGTTTCCACGAAGGTAACTTTCGAAATATACTTTACATTTTAAAGTAACCTTTCTAGGAATAGGATTCATATGTAATAAAATATATCTTCTGATAAGTGTTGTAATTATTTTCAATTTTATGAATCTGTGGAAATTACCTGTTAATATACATAGGCTTACATATCGTACTATGAGACTAGCCAGCAAGTAGGAGGTAGGTTATAAAATGCTATAGAAGACGAAATAATTGGTTACAGAAGATGTTAATATTCTTGTAGCTTCCGCTGTAATTTATTTATGTGTTAGGGACCTTAATGTATTTACTTGTAACATTTATGTGTTTATGTATTAGTGTTAACTGAGTGTGAATTCCTTTTCATGCTTCAGTCGACGAAGTGGTCGGTGAATGCTGGGAAGAGGTTTGACTCCATCATACAAATCTATCCCTCTCTGTGTTATGTGTTCCTAAATGTTGCTTGTCGGACTGTACACACGACTTGTAGCTTGTTGCTATTGTTTGTTTTAGACTTCACTTATCACTCTCTCTTCCAGGAATTATGAGTGAAACTATTTTTATTTATTACTCTTTTCGAATTGAACTACTTTCGGTAGCTCACGTCATCATGGCATGCCGCTTCGATGCATGATTTGAGTCCACTTTCGGAATGCCTGTTCTCAAGTTAAGTACTTTTTAATCGGAAACGTTCAACTTTCCCCTTCCGAATATATTGTTACCTAGTCTGCGTGTCTAAGAACAGTATTTCCACCCTCTAGGCGATCCCGGAGCCGGTCCAGGCAGTGCAGATTGAGCAGACCGAAGAAGATTGCGGGCTGGGGGTGGCTCAGATAGTCATCACCGCAGCCACGCCTATGGTGGAGGAGCCCGAACAGCCCTTCCCTCCACCAGAAACAGAGGTCGACGCTGAAGCCAACGGCGACGCTGAGCCCGACTCGGAGGCGCTGCCCGAGCCTGAGCGCGAAGAGAATGACGACGACGAGTCCTCGCTGTCGGAGCAGACGGCCGTGTGCCTGCGAGACTCGGACGACGGGCCGGCGGACTCAGCGCCGCACCCGCAGTCGAGCTCGACAGCATCGGAGGGCGAGTCAGGTGGCGCGTCCATAGCGTCGGGCCCCCCCACTGCGCCGCAGTCACCACCGGCGGCCCCGCGCGGCGGCCGCGCCAGCATCCCCGACGAGCTCGAGCCCGCGCAGCTCGCGCGCCTCACCGACCTCAAAGAGTCAAACGCTTAAGGCCTAACTCGTCTCCGACCGACATCCACTTTATGATGCCGGCCGACCAGCGATCGATCTCGATCGTCTACATTAGACCGTTTCTCTGCTGTCAGTTTTTAGCGATCTACTCGTATACTCGCAATAGCGAGCATATATTAATGCAGTATTATACTTATATTATCCTATCTACAAATTATTCATGTTTTTATGTGTGTATTCACACTATATTCGTTTTCAAAATGATGTCGCTGAATGTTATCTCTATGCGATCCCAAACAATCAGATTTATTAAAATATTAAATTAGATCTAAATGTTTAAAATTATTTACCTAGTAAATTATCGATCTGACTAGATGTTTTATTAGCCAATGTTTATTGATGTTAGTAAAATTATCTGGATGTAACATTTTGTATTGTTTATAAGACTTTATAAAGGAAAATTGGGAAATTAAAATTTGCGATAATTGTCGGTGATCCGTTATGCGTAGAGGAACGGTCGGGACATGTAGATTGTACTGTATATAGGTAATAATACTTATTACTAGTTAATAAGTTCTGGAGCACGTTCTAGTACCTGCGAATAGAAGGTATGTTAGAAGCGTATGTTAGAGTGACGCGCCGTGTTGACTTGTGGAACGACTGCCACGACCTGAGAGTTACCAGCTTGGAGGGAGCCATAACAGCGGAGCGGACGTTTTATAAGAGGCTATCAATTGCACCGAACATACTGTGTGGCTCGGAGCAAGTGTCAGCGCGGGCTCCCTCGGCGCGGTCAACACGCTAGTGTAGCGTTGTAACTAAGCTCCGTCGACGGATACTCGCACGCACTACACGTGCTCGCGAGTGTTCAGCGGCGGACGGTAGGATTAGGAAGATACAGGGTGTTACTAGCTTCTCTTTCGTTTACCTCCCCTGCGACACCCTGGGCTCCGGCGCGGGGCCACAAGATCGGTCGGCCGCTGCGACCACCAGCAGCGGCGGGTGTGGAGCGCAACCCATCCTCACACTATGCTGTCGTGATGAGACAATATTCTCCTTCTCCTTCGTTTTGGGTCACTCACTACTTTACTTGGTATGGAAACGTAAAAAACCTAAGGCACATCTAAAGTTAGGGGAGTCGAGGCGGCCTCGCATTTATTTATAACGTATTCACATAGATAAATCACGTTACTTTATATAATTTTAAGTAGTCTAACATTCGCTTATATTGACTAGTTGGATTTCTAATAGTTTATAATAATATAGCAATTGTCTCATCGTGTCAATCCTTCACCTTTGATATGATTATTATATTTGTAACCGCACTTAACGGTCATTACATATTCCTTAAGCCAAATAATTTCTGCTTCATACTACAACTCGACGACTACATGTTCCTTTCTAGGGGTGATATTTAATGGAAATGGTTAAAGTATATAAGTACTTGTTCACGCAGACGCCAAGGCGTCAGGTCACCGAAAAAGATCTTGGCTCTAGGAAATTTGAATGAATATTACCAATATATAGACGTTAATACCATTTGAATGTACCACGTAGATGTTTTAACATAATTATGTTAACAATAGTATCACATATTGAATTTAAAAGATTAATCGACGTTCGTAGATAAATGTTACCGAGTAGTTGTTAGCTGTTTAACGATGTGATCCATGTGTTGTGTTATTTTAATAAATATATCACTATTCTATATTATTGTTAGTAATGCATTCTATTGAAAACCCGTAAAAACAATGAAGGTTTATCAAAATCATGTCATTTTCGATTGCGCCTCTTCTGCCTCGTTTGAGAAGGATTTGTAAGTATCAGAGTTAGTTCGTTGCGATATAAGAATTGTGTTTTTACGGGTTGATCCACGTTTTATGAAAGAAAAATGTATAAAAAATTACAAAAAAATGAGAACTACGTAGCACTCTGTGTAGATTAATATAGTCACTGTATCAAATGATGCACAGAATATAATGTTGACTGTAACTTTACTACAAACTTATAGTAGTTTGTGATAAATACAATTACTATACCTACACTATATCGAATACAATATTAACTGTTGCTTTTTATTTAGTGAACTGAATTGATAGAATCGTTCGTCTGCTGGGATTATATGAACCTATTTACTCATCTATTGCTGTTTCATTTATCTTTGTTGTTAATCGTGTGTTGTTGACCTAAGCCTTGTGTACCACTCCTATGATTTCCAACACATAATCATACATTACATATGCAAAACTGACTTGAGGACCTGAGTAATCCTTATTGTTGATATTATGGAAAATAAGAATAGAAAATATAAAATTGAGATATATAACATGTACCTAAGTATAATCTAAGATGAGAATAGGAATCGAGATTTTTAATGTTATGCCCTTTTTGTTTGCTCAAGCGCAGATACGTACCGGCAGATTTTACCCGGTTCCTATGCAATTGCAGCCGGGTACCCGCGCCGGCAAACCAGCCGCCCGAACGTGGGAAAAGGGCTTAATAAAATAAATTAAAATCTAATTTGTTAGGTATGATATAAACGTACATGCTCAATGCTTATTCAGAAGTCAGTATACATACAATTTTGGCACCAAGATACTAGTCGAAATCTTGAAACGCATGAAATGAGGAAATTTGCAGAAGGCATAGCAGAATATATATGCTTTCTTGTAACTAAACACTCCTATGACGACATAAAAGATATCTACGAGTATGTATAGGTATATGTAAGTAAACATCAAATACATACCAAGACACAAAATATTGATTAAAAGGTAGCCCACTTATATGAATACCTACATAATAATTACGATAATACACAGACGTCTTGAAGATTTGCTGGTATCAGAGGACCCATGCCACGGTGCGCATTACAGTAGGTATGTTAATAAATATCTAAACACATAGCTACATTAGCACAGAACATACAAAGCGTGAAAGCTGTCTGCGGAACTACGATACGGACTAAAATGATAATTCTAAACATCGTACTACACATATGGAAAAAGTCAATATTGATCTTCAATCTTCAATTCAGTCACACTATAATCTAACTACAGTATCCCTAAGAATGGCTTGTATAGTAAATATTATAATATTAATATTTCACATAATCTCAGCATATCGGGCATATAATAACTAGAATCATAGAACAATTAGTATTCAAATATTTATACTGTTTAAAGACTATGGTAACTATTATTATATGGGATTGCAGATGATGTTAGGTACCGTATGCAATTATGGAAAAAATAAAAAAGTACCCTCAGTACTTTAGAAAAAGTTTGTGAAAACACAACTAAAATGTTGAAAACTTCTTTATTTTTTTACAGTGAAGGATGCAAGTTTTTAAATATGTAAGCCTTATTCAGAATATTTTTTTTATGTAAGTAGTAGAGCTCTGTGTGGGAGAGCTCGACCGGGGAGGTACTACTGCCATACCTATTTCTGCTGTTTTCCGGTTTGAAGGATATGGTTACCGGTGTAGTTACAGGCACACGAGACATTTCAGCTGTCTCTAGGATGGCAACGAGTCTGCGATACTCTGGTGTTGCGGCCACAGTTGGCGGTAGCCACTTACCATCTCGTGGTCCGTCGACTGCTTTGCCATCCAAAAATTATAATTTACCAATTTTCACTAAAAGTACCACTAAGTAAGTAATTATTGACCATTTATTGCTGTTATTTATTCACCTATAAGTTCTTCTTTTGAGGGGAGGTATCCACTATTTGAGAATGTCATACTCAATAATGTACCGTACTCGTAATGTTACGCATGATATCAGGAAGGAACTTTCCCTCAAACCTCCTGTGCCTTGTTGATGTAGTATGTTGCAACCAGCGCCACACTGCCGAAAAACAATTGTTATTTAGTAATAGTGTCTTATGGTGCCTTCGCATTAGGCAAGTTGATTCCGGCGCGCGCTTGTATGTAGACGTCGCGGTCGCTACACTACTTTGACTTCGGTCCCTCTTGGTGTTACGACAGCGATTACGTATCGTCTACGCGTTCGTTGGACCCCCAGTGCGGAGACACTCTACAACGCCTTTGGCATAGATATAATAGTTAATTAGTTAGAAAGATATAGTCAAAGGCGAATATATCTTCGAGTTAAAAATGTAGTAACTAAGTTTATCATTATTTGCTAGTATGGTTTGCAGCAACTTTGCCAAAAAAGTTGTGCGACTCTTCTGTTGAATTTCTATCTTTATTTTGACTGTATGCCCGCTGTGTCTGTAACGTGGAAATGTGGGACGTGCTTATTGATGGAATTGTCAGTGAAGACACATGCTGCAAGCGGAGAGGTATGGCGCACAGCCGACGTTTTAGGGATACGTCTCGCAGTACCGGGGGCTAATACGGTCTTTTATTTTGCAACATCTATTTATACAACAATGGCACGTAGAATTAGTCTCCCCAAACCTTTCAACACCATAATTTCACTCCTCGTGGTACTTTTAGTCCTAAGTTTCTGTTTTAATTAAGCATTATAACATTTTAATTTTTTTATTTAATAAAAAGTAGTGCAGTATAATATTAATTGCATACGGTATGGTGTGTAAGTAAGAAATGTAAAAGTTTAAAGTAATTAGCGGCCGCCGTAAGGTCGCAGGTTCGATGTATGGTTGCTTTAATGTTCCCCCAATGCCTTTTCGACCTGCAAATAAAAACTTTCTAAAATTGATTTGGTGTTGTTTATTTATTTATCCCCTATCATTATACCTTTTACCTTCTTCTCCTCAGCGTGTCGTTGGCAAACTAAATGCCCGGAATTTGGCTAGGTACGAGTTAATTCCGTTTATGCAACTCAAAAAATCCATCCTAAGGTGGATACCCAGAAACGTATATCCGAGAATCCACCCAAGGCCCAGTTGGATAAACGGAATTTAGAGGCTTATGTTGGATTCTCGGACATTCGGTTCCGTGTATTCACCTTAAGGTGGATTCTTGAGGATGATAAACGGAATAACCAGTGTCACACCTTCAGCAGCGTGCATCACTTCCTGTAACGTGCAAACATTTTATTTTTAAACTGAATTAGGTCAATATTGCACAAACAAATTCTCATCATAAGAATACATTAGTAAACACAACGGTATACACACTCTTGTATAAGCACAGTTCATAAATACATTCTTCAAGAGTTGGGTTATGTATCTGGGTTCAAACCCAGATACATAAGAAAACGCAACATAAAAATTTTGGCAAATAAGTTCAACATAATCCTACATATTGGACGTAGTCCAGAATCATCTTGCAAATAAAGAGGAACCACCGATGTTGGTGGTTCATATTAGTAGTTAATAGTTCATATTAGTAGTTAATAGTTCATTCAATGACAGTTCACAAAAAGGAAAGAAAAAAATATTTATTTCTACTTAATATTATACCTGGGTTTAGGCGGTAGTCAGTACAAAGTAAAATACAGCAGTGCTGTTCTGTAAAAAGATCACCGTGATAACTTAGGTGATGTGCGCTTCAAGTGAGCTGTCATTCCACCTGATGCTAGGGATTGATAATGCTGATTGACACTTTAAGCTCACTTTACCTAAGTTTTCACGGTGAGATTTTTACAGAATAGCATTACCTACTACTATTTAGTTGCATCCGGTTAAACTGGAAGTCGACCCCAAAATAATTGGGAAAAGGTTAAGCAGGTGATGATAATGAACAAAACAATTAAAATCCTTTAATTAAGAAAACGTAAGAACTTGGTAAAAACACAAATGCCATGCGCCCGAGCTACGCGTTTCGCTACGCGCCCTGGTATGCGCCTTGCTACGCGACGTGATGCGCATCGAGCTACGCGCCCAACCACTACCCATCGAGCTATGCGCACTAAGCTACGCGCTCTTACCTTGCTACGAAGATTAGATAAGCTTCCTTAACAAAACACGCCTTATTTTAGACGACCTTATAATGATTTTTCTTGCTACAATACTATCGGAGAATGAGACTTAACAGTAGTTAAAATTAAGTTATTTGTATACCTATAGGCCCATCTAAATACATCTATATCAGAATCTACAGTCCTCCCTGGTGAGTAGGTAACATAAAGCAATGACTACGCGTCATACAAAGCGCCTTGTAGGCGCCCCGCTACGTGACCTGCAACGCGACTTGCTACGCGTCGAGCTTCGCGCATCGTGCTACGTGCCCAGCTATCACGCACTGAGCTACGCGAGTAGGAAACATAAAGCAATGACTATGCGTCTTACTAAGTGCCTTGTAGGCGCCCCGCTACGTGACTTGCAACGCGACTTGCTACGCGTCGAGCTTCGCGCATCGTGCTAGGCGCCCAGCTATCACGCACTGAGCTACGCGAGTAGGTAACATAAAGCAATGACTACGCGTCTTACTAAGCGCCTTGTAGGCGCCCCGCTTCGTGACTTGCAACGCGACTTGCTACGCGTCGAGCTTTGCGCATCGTACTACGTGCCCAGCTATCACGCACTGAGCTACGCGAGTTGGTAACATAAAGCAATGACTATGCGTCTTACTAAGCGCCTTGTAGGCGCCCCGCTACGTGACTTGCAAGCTTGCAACGCGACTTGCTACGCGTCGAGCTTCGCGCATCGTGCTACGTGCCCAGCTATCACGCAATGAGCTACGCGCTACACAACGCGCTCGCACCTTGGTACGAAGATTAGAAAACACATGTTATTTTGGACGACCTTATAATGATTTCTCTTAGTACAATATACCTTATTAAAATTGCAATCGGATCATAAGACTTTGTTGTTTTAAATTAAGTTGTTGTAATAACTTTAAACCCAACTATAATACATTACTTACTATACATTAATTTTATATCAGATTATATAGTCCCAGTTCCTCAGTACTCACAAAAGAACAGTAGGTACCTACATATTAGTATTTTTCTTTCCTTGTAAATTGAATTTTTAAAAGTACTCGTACTTTTTATATGAACAAATCAATGGCGATACCTGACGGTGTTTAATATTTTAACTCGCTTCGCGAGTCGAGTCGGGAGGGGTACTGTATTAGAAAAAGGTGTAAGGATTAACTTTGTAAGTAGGTTATAAAATGCAACTACATTTTTTTATATACTTAATTAAATACTCTTCACTAAGCACGCACCATACAAATTACAGATGGATGTAGAAATTTTACAGAAGGTACCTACTTATACAATGGGCGGTCTTATCGATAAAAGCAACATTTTTTTTAATACTCATCAGACATCGATTGTTACGTAATAACTGAAAATTCCACCCATTTTCACAAACAAAAGCAGTGTGTTGTTTTTGCTCATTCCTTGCGACTTGGTAATTAGAGGGACAGACTTAGAATTTTAAGCATCTGTTCCTAATGTCCCAATTTTATTACCTTACCTCATCATCATTTCAGCTGATAGACGTCCACTGCGGGATAGCGGCCTCCCCAAACGTCGTACTTATACCTATGTCACATAATATAACACCAGCCTATTGCTGTCCCGCTGCTGGCCAGAGGCCTCTTCTCGTACAGAGAAGGCACGAGCATTGACCACCACGCTCGCTTAAGACGGATATATCGTCACAATGTTTTTCTATAACAATGGCTCTGCAGCTTAGCCGGATTCTGATTATTCAAAGAAAATTGGCTAAGATATCTATAGTTTTTTTGGAGTACTGAACATTCTACAATTAAATACCTAACCTTAAAAGACGGACCAGATAACTACTTTCAGTTTAAACGTAGGTAGGGGATAATAAAAGTGTCGCGCGATGAACTTTATCCTGCTTACCCCTCCGGGGAATACAGGCAATTGTATACCTAATTATTTACATGAAAACTGTTTTAACAAGTACTATAGTACTACAAGCTTGAAATAATATAATAGGTACTATATATTTATATACAAGGTGGAATGAGTCTAGACACGATGGTGTCGTATCGTGTCGTGTCGTGTCGAAGGATATATTAGTTGGTTAGGGAGTTTCTATAGCCACCTATCGGCTCCATCATCAAACCCAGAACACCAAATAATCGGGCATACCTAATATCGAACACAACGATGCTATGTTATTTAGTTGAGGAGTTCCTACGGCCACCTTCGGACGTTATCGTCAGACCACACCGAAGTTATATAGAAGTATGCCCAAATTCAGCTCAATCAGATGCCAGGAAGTGCTTGAAAAGTGGATGACAAAGAGTAAGCGGAAACATAATAAAGATAGAAAGTCTTATTTGACCCAGGTTAAGGCATACAGTACGATACGATTAATTAATTTAATTTTTTATAAACCTTTTTATATACTGGTTAGAGGCGATTTCGAATAACTCGTTTTTATAATACTACCAATTATGTTACAAAATAAAATATTGTTGAAAACCTGCCAATGACCATCCTTTATAATGTCCTGCAACCGTTATACAATGTTACACATGACCCGAAAGTGGAGTATGTTAGTATCGCAGACTGTTGGCACTCAGACACATCTGCATTTTATCGATTTTCATAAGCTAGCACTGGTTATTATACCTACAATCGGCAATTGTATACAGCGTCCTGACTGGTGAAATATATGCCACTTTAAACAAAGGAAATATTTCAGTCTTTTGTTATACAGAAACAAATAATATTAGTTTGCAAAACGCCGTATAGGTATAAGACGTATTACATAATGCATTTAAGTTACTTACATCGAATTAGGTAGGTAATAACCTCAGAACAATTGTTCTGAGGTAATAACTTACTACTGGCTGTCATTCGTGGATCTGTGACAGTCGTAACGGGTCGTCAGTAGCCCAAAAGTCTGACAACCAGTCTTACCAATAGTAAGACTGGTTGTCAGACTTTTGGTAGACGGTAGGTATCGTACTATTACCCAGTAACTAGGTTCTGAAGGTCACATAGACAGTCGCTCCATGTAAAATACTGGTATTCAGCTGCATCTGGTTAGACTGGGGGCCGACCCCAACACAGTTGGGAAAAGGCTAGGCAGATGATGAGGAGATAATACTATTACCTTAGATAGGTATCCAAGTGATAATTAGCCTATAATGTTCCCACTGCTGGGACACAGGCCTCCTCTTGTCGAGAGGGAGTGGGCGGGCCCAGTGCGAGTCGGTAGATGTCTTCGAATTTTTGGTTCTAAGACATGCCGGTATCCTCGCTATGTTTTCCTTCACCGTTTTGAAACTAGTGGTGACGAAATTAACTATAAAAAGTAAAGCGTCTGGGTTCGAACGAACGACCTACAGTTCGTAAGTCAGGACCGCAACCACTGGGCCAGCACTGCTCTCAGGTAATAAAGACATACAAAGACATAAACACGTTAAGCAATTTTCTAAAACACTGCATCTCTGTAAAAGTCCACTATCAATCTTTAGGCTAAGAACGTTGAGTAGGTACCTAGGTTACACTACCTTTTCTAACTGAAAACTTTAGTGGTTTCGGTACCTAATAGATAGATGGAACAGGTCTAAACTTTTGACCTAATACTCAAAAGTTTAGACCTTATTACCAAAAGTCAGCGCTTCTATCAAACATCATTTATTTGTGGAGAAAATGGAGCCGTGATTGATTCAAGCTTTAAGTATCAGGTGCTGTGGTGCAGGTGCTGTTGGTAGCTCAAAGTGGAATTTTACAAAAGTAGAAAAACTTTATGACATCCGACGACGTTAGCGAAATAACTTTCAGAATCAGCACCCTAATTGCGTAACACACGTTCAATCACAATCAGAGAGTTTTGAAGGATTTAGCTAATCCATTGCTTCATTGGTTTGAAAAATTCGTCTCCTCAACAACGTTAATAGCGCAATGAACGTGGGTGAGCTGTCAAAGTGATCAGTCGTCATTTTATGTGTGTTACGGAATTATATCCCGCAGGATAGATGAGACTCGAGTGTAAGTAAGTAAATAATCATTTATTTACCAAGAAACTTCGCCAAGGTAACATTAGTGTTGTTTCAATAAATAATAGATAAGTATGGCTAATAAATGTAGATCTGTCCTTCAAACTATCAAAATCCTGTCTTGTAGGATAGTGTAACAGCAAAACTAAAGGAAGGTTATAAGGGCAGTGGTAACGGTCCCGAGTTACGAGTTGTAGGTCGTGGGTTCGAACCCAGACAGGTGCTTTACTTTCTGTAAATAATTTCATCACCACTGCTCTCAAAATGGTGAAGTAAAACTTCATGAGAAAACCGGCATGTCCTAGAACCAAAAATTCGAATGAACTAGGTATACCTGCAACTTGCAAGGATTCAAGAAACTCATTAGCGAACCCAAGCGGAATAAAACGGAAACTCACTTAAGAATTTGAACCAGCGCCCTCTTTCGTGTGACTTAAGCACTTTTTCAAACAGTGGTGAGGTGCGTGCAACGCCCAGTCCTTCATGATGACACTCTTCGTCTTCATACAAAATAAACGGTACCTATTACCTATCAACAATAGAGGACTCCGCCACGTCTTTATTTATTTTAGAAGTAGATGGATAATTTCGAAAATATATTTCGCCATTCTTTCTGATCTAGGCCCCGTTTCTTGAGAAAATCATCCACGCGTCAAAATTAAACGCAAGTCTAGTTTAAGTGATGCGATTGAAGTGCCGACAAATGGTTTATTCGCAAAAAAATAATTTAATGTCTTTGTTTATTCGTGTTTGTTTTCGTTTCAGAAACTGGTCGTTTGGTATTGACAACCATGCATTTCATCGGAAATTGTGTTCAAAATCTCTCAGTCCATCCGTCTAGTCAATCATGTATGCGCAATGTGCATTGCAACATTTGCAACGCAACGACGCGACGATACGATTTTGTTTGATTACGTAACCCCGAAGTTTAAATAGGATATGCGGGGATAAGTTTGACCGCTACTTATGTCGTTGTGTGCGTATGTTTTCGGCAACGACGCATCGTAGCACTCAAACGAATAATCGGATCACCATGGTAAAGTCACGAGCAAAAGTATGTAGGCTTTATTCAAAAGCGATATACTCCTTTATTTTTTATTAAAATTTTATGTTGTTACGAACATAGCATTTTCGAACCCATAGGTCTATGTAATGTGTCGTATTTCAACGTTGCATTCGTTATTTCACGAAAAAACGTAATTGAAAGTTGCTAAGTGTTGACATATCTATTGGTGCTCGTACGATTTCTTCTTGTTAGTAATTGTAGACCCATCGAGATTGGACCCACTGGATTGGTCTGGATGAGTATTAGTTCACAGACGTTGAAAAGGATTTGATAATTTACCAGGAAGGTGGTCGGTTGAAGGATGTCAGGGTTTTTGTTTCATAGCCCCATACTTCCACTCTTTCAACTTATGGTTTCACAATCATTGCTAATATTCAATACAACCCGTTCTTAGTTATTTTAGCTCTAAAACACCTTATATAACGAGATTAGAGATCACAATGATTTTGATAAACTTGTGGCAGCAACCTGCCAGTGAGAAGTTAAGTCAAAAGTTTACCCATTTTTTAATGGGTAAAAAAAACACTATCAGTATCCATGGGTATCATTTTGACAGTTCAATCACATTCATTGCGTTATTTACGTTGTGGAGCAGACACATTCTTTGAACATACAAAGCAATGGTTTTGCAATATCCTTCAAAATGATTCAGATAGAGACTGATAGTGTGTTACGCAATTAGGGTGCTTATTAGAACGAGAATAAAGATCACTGTTATTTGGACGGTGATGCAAAATCAGAGGCAAAATAACTGTGAACGGACTGTATTTAAATTATAAATAAGCAATGATAATAAAAGTCATAACGACATGTGTCGTTCGAGTATTTAATAACATTTATAAGTATATTCATAGAAGTAACATTCATTTTACAAACAGTGTATGTACTACGCAACATCAAATTGCTAATACTAAATTTCAAATACAATCACAATAATAGCCTGGTCTTAACGTAAGAGAAGAGGTAGTTTGCGACAGGTTGCAAGCGTGGCTTAGTTGGGGTAGGTCAAGTAGAAGGATGGATACGACATTCAACATTTATGTTTACAACACATACATCAATAAAGCCAGAAACCGTCTAATAACACCTATTTTTAATCGCTATATTACTTAAGTATAAAAAGCCAACTTAACAGAATTAATCTCGTAATCTATCGGAATAATGTTGTGCAAGTTTGAACTCGTGTATACTTTACAACTATGAAATAATAAGGAGAAAACGAGATTGTAATCAATGTCAGCTGCCTCGGTGGTCCAGCGGTATAGCGCTCGCTACACCGCGTGAGGTTTTACCAGTCCAGTCGAGCAATATAATATTTTTTCTTTAGAAAAAATGTTAGTCGATAGCCCGGTTGTAGAACTACTCCCAAAAAAAGGCGATACAAAGTGTTTTTAAGTTAAAATCGTCCCGTATAAAATAGAACGAAATACCGTCATCAGTCCTACCCTTACAGGGCTCAATAAATTTGAACCCTTAGAGGGCTCAATAAATAAATTAGACTTACAAAAAGGACGATATTCGTTTCGGTTGGTCAGTGGAATTTATAAATCTCATAGACCTAATATTTAGGGCCAGATATAATTCGTTTAATAAAAACTCTACTTTTTAGATAATTTTGAATTTTTTTTTTTCGTTTGTTAACATTTTTACGCGTTTAATTTGAAATATATCGATCACAACCCGCGAGTCTTTGAAAACGCGATATGTTAATTCATGTTATGTAAACATTAGGCTACCATACGTTTAGTTAAGTTAGTTGGAAATTATAGTACAACTAATTCTAGATGTAAAAAAATTGTAACAAAAAAAATGCTCACAGATGAATTCATATTTCATATCATATCACCAGTATGATTATAAAGTAGCAACAAAAAGTAATCTATCATAATATTATTACATAATAATAATACAGTATTCGACAACAATCATACAATGTTAACTACGATAAAATGCATTGTGTATCTCAGGTCATAGGAACGCCGAAGCTTGTCTTTGCTAACTTATACCAAGTCACTTGCACTTTCATAATATGCTGAAAACTCGAAGTCGTTCACTGTTCCGATGTTTATGAGCCCTAAAGTAAGTCCCTAGGCACACAATTGACACATGATCTCGGTTTTCACTGACACGCATAATGTTTCAAAGTGACGCACTTTAGAATCGCAGATTAACCGTTTCTATGATCCAAAACATTCCTTAGTTTAAACACTCATATTTGTGACAAAAATTGAATCAACATTTATGATTATGACTAATAACGCTACCATACATGAGCATTACAACCTTTAAATTTGCCTCATGTATTCAAAACCATGTGGTTGTCATACCTCAAGGCCTACGCGCATTGGGCACGCCACAATTGCGGCGATAAGTCCCCTCTTTGAGGAGTGGCTGGAGAGGCGCCACGGCGCCCTCACCACAGTAGCAGGAGACGCCCTGGCCGGGAGTCAACAGCCGACTCCCGGCCACCGTAGGCGCGGGCTTGCGGACGGCGAACAATGGGCAGTTCGCCGCCCGGTAAGGACCAGGCCCGGGTCGACGGCGCGTTGACGCACGCACTGACGGGGTTCGCTAGGGCCGATGCCCGTCAGGGCAGTGGGTTGTTCGAAAGAGATACCGTGGCCCCTAGCATAGGCAACTGAAGGAACACGGGTGGGTTTAAGTCAGTAAAAGTCTGACACGCCCTCCCGCTCCGCCCAGAGCGGGAGACGTTATTTGATGATTTCACTTCATTTAAAAAAAAAGGCCTACGCGCACGCGTTGGCCGAGGCTAACAGTCGTCCTAAGTCATGAGACCGGTTCATTCGTGCTTCTGCACGGATCCAATCAAGCCAAACTGAAGCTAATGCGTTATTGAGTTTGGCGGCCCCATGTATTGTAGGTTTTACACACAACAATGAATAATCGGAAAACATTGATTACACACCAATGAATAATTGGAAAACATTGATTACACACCAATGAATAATTGGAAAACATTGATTACACAACAATGAATAATTGGAAAACATTGATTATAATTGTTGAATTATTGGAAAACTTCAAAATTGGACATAAAGTCGTTATTAAAGATGGTGTATTTAAAACTTGACCAAGCCTGAGCCACGAATGCTAAGGTCTAGCTGAAGCTGTTGTTTTTATACTGCTCGTAGATCTCTTGGAACATGTTTCGGCAGTTCATCTTGACCTTGAGCTTGGAGCATAGCAGAAACACGCCGGAGAGCTTGCGGTGAAGCGAGTATATTTCTTCGGGGGGTGGGCAGAGGCGATGTGTCAATATGGTAGGTATCAGCGCCTGGATGCGACGTGTAGTCTGTTGGGTGCTGAAGTCGAACTCGCCCGAGCCGTCGCTGGTGAACACCTCACCCATTATCATGACGGTGTCTATGTGTGTCTCCTCCATTACCTGGAAGTGATAAATTTTAAATTTAAATGAAAGATGCTGTGTTGCTTTGTATTAAAAAAAATAAGATGGCATCGTTAGTTCCGATATTGGCGGCGCGCCAGAAGATCTTTTACGTCTATACCAACCTTGGATTCATATCCAGTCAAGAACTTCATTTCCCTTGACATATTCAAGATGGCTTCCCGATCGCCCCGCGAAGCCGCGTGTATGATCTCGATGTACTGATCCATGAATGGCGCGGAGTAGTCGCGTGTGGCGCCAAAGTCAAGCAGGATCACCTGTTCGGGACAGACAAGAGTTTAGTCTCTGACCACTTCTGTTTACAGCTTTCTTACCATACTAGCCGTGTGCCTACTGAGGTTTCGCGTCGGCAACTTCCAGACAAACTTTCATCTCCTAATCAACCCCTTTAGGGGAGTCATTTTGAAAAAATCCTTCCTTAGTGCTTACCGTCGTTATAAAAGGAACTCTTGTGCAATATTTCATGCTTTTAGACCGAGTGGTTTAGGCAGTGCGTTGCTTGTCAGGGAACTAATGAATTTAAGATTTTAAGTAGACTGGTTACCTGCTTGGTAGATGGATTATAGAAGAAGTTGGCCCAGTTCGGGTCGGTCTGCATGCAGCGCAGTACGAACATCTCGCGCAGGCACAGCTGCATAATCTTGTGTGCGATGTCCACGCGCACCTCGTACTCTGCGTCGAACAACTTGTCCAATGGCACGCCATCAATTAGTTCTGTGGTAATGACCTCCTGACCGCACAGCTCATCTGGTGATAGGGAATTAGGATCATTAATAGCCTGCAACATGATACTCTCTCTTAGTTTACGTAATGACTTTAACTAGTATGTGCGTTACCGATGATATCAGGTACAAAGTACTCGGGATACGGAGCGAGCAGTCTCTTGAACTTCCTGGTGCAATCAGCCTCGCGCAGATAGTCCACTTCCCACGACAACTCCTTCTTAGCAACCTCCACGATGTTGTCTATAAACATGCCCTTGGGGAAGATGTTCCATACCTGGCAACATTAGTATTTGTTAGGAGTGACTATCGGATTCTGAAAGTCTATTAAAAAATTTAAAGATGTAGTTCAAGTTTCGGAAATGAATCATCATCCAATTTGACGGGCAATGTTGAGATAATTTCAATTTTACAATAATAAGACCCATCGAGTTTAAGATAAAGATAGAAAAAACAGCTTCTTAAATTACGTCACTCATACCTGTCATGTGTGACAGCCTCCTCCTCAAACTCGATGTATTACATTAACGGTACTAGGTGTGGCGTGGGAGGCGTGCAGCGAACTATAGTAGTAAGAGGTAATTAGGTCATACCTTCATCACTCCTACGAGATTGTCAATGTCGCTGTTGATGCCCTTAGCGACGCCTGGGTACTGCACCTTGACTGCCACCTCCCTGCCATCATGCATCACGGCCAGATGTACTTGACCTGAACAAAACACATACGGATACAAAGACTGATCCGCTGGTTAAGTAGTCGCAAGACTACTGAGTGTGGAGTCCGGATAGGGCAATGTGTAAGAGGTATTTCTCAGTAGTAGTTTGGATTCATGACAGGTAAATGTCAATAAGCTTGCCTAAATATTACATGGGACTTGTTACATTACTGGCGAAATATGGGTGTACCCAACACCCTCAGGGATTACAGCTGTGTTGATGTTATTCATATGAATTTGCAGAAATTAAATCTTTGTTTATTATACGAAGACGAAGACTAGTAAAGAGTTTAGTTCTTCTTTGCAGCCAGGGAAGCGGTTCGGGAACCTTATGACTTCCTTCCTAGTCTCGCTATACAAGATACACATACTCAGAATAAACGCTTACCAATAGAAGCAGCGGCGAACGGCTTATCCTCAAAATAGGCGACTCTGCTCCTCCACTCAGGACCCAGATGGTAGCTCATGACTTGCTCCACTTGCCAGGAAGGCATGAAGTCAGCAGACTGGCGCACACGTTGGAATATGCGCTGCAGTTCTGGAGAGAACATCGTGTCATCCTGGAGGCTCAGCAGTTGACCCAGTTTCAGAGCCGCGCCTAAAAAATAAACATTTTGGGATAAACAGATGTGTTATTTTTTTATTTTAATTAACTATTGAGAATTTAGACCGTTTAGTTTTATTTGTCATATTTTTATTCGGAAATGAATAAGGTGATGACCTGGAGCTATAGTAATTAGTTAGGTACCTCGAACTTTGCATAGTGTATCAACGATCCTTTCTGCGTTTGCCGGGGACAGGAACGCATTGGACGACTCATCGACCTGACCCGTCACGGACTGGAATGTGTTACGAGCATATTGGGCCACGGTCCCCACTCCCAAACCAGCGGCCAAGGAACCGAACGAGAACATACGGCCGAGGCGCGACGACGGCACCACACGTTCTTTCGAGTTCTCGCTTAGCTGAAAACATACATTATAAATGACAACTCCTTTTACGTCTCTGCGTAAATAAAGTAAAATGCTCTATGAAGAATAAAAACTGCCATTCATTTAAATTAAGTGATACTTACAGAGACTCTTATTTTCTTTTTAGCCATAGGCTTCGGCCCCGCAGACCCTACATCTCTAACCCAAGAAGACGGCTCGACCGGTTCAGAGGACGACACGGCTTCCAGTAAGTCCTCTACCCTCTGAAGTTCTGCGTTCTGCATTCGCTTTTGCAGATCTTCAATCGGCGCCAAGATTTGTATAGTTGGCGAAACCGGGGCTGGTGGTTCTTTAGGTCTTGGCTTGACCGCGGGTTGTGGATCATCCATGAACTGAACCCTCTTCAAGGTGTTAAAGGTTCTGTTGAACTCCTTATTGAGCTCGTCGATCTCGTCTTTCATCTGCTTATCCATCTCGGGATTTGCTGTGCTGTTACTCATGTTAGGAACGTGCATAGACGCGAACTGCTTAAAGCCGTGTGCGACTATTAGGGCTCTGTCCACCAACTCTTTAGCAGAAGCTGGGTCGGGATTGTAGGTGAATAGGTTAGTCGGGCAGTTCAAAAGCAAAGGCCTCACGCTAGAGTTATTCCATATAAGGCTTGACAGTTCCTGCTGTGTTTTGACTCCCGCTTCCACTACTAACCGCAGACCTCTTAACACGCTTATTAAATCATTAATGTGAGACATAACCTGAAAGTAAATGTTAGTTTGGTTACATACATAGGTAAGTTTACATAAATATACTTAATAAGTTAATAATACTTTGCAAATGAGTGCAGTGAATGAGTTTAATATGGCTGTAAGGACAGATATCGTATTCACTAGGCACCTTTCCCACAGTCGACGGAAAAGCGACTATAACTATCAACGATGTACTCGCACAAAAAACGTTCAAAAGATTTTAATTAGTAATTTATTTATTACTCGCAGCACCCCGCGGTTTCACCTGCATAAGTTTCGATCCAAAATCAAAACTCATTTATTCAAATTAGGCTGAGAATCAGCACTTTTCGAACGTCAAGATTACAAAAGACAGTCCCGCAAAAACGCCCGCCCTTCACCACTTCCTAGTGCTATCTCTGGGAAGAAGAAGTGACGCAACAAACTCCCCAGCAGCACAGCTTACTGTTCAGTTAGAAAATACTTGATTGTATACATTAATAGATATGTTAAGTAATTAACATTACAAGACACAGAACATTAGATTAAATTATTTGCCATATGTCAGTTAGCCCGATACCGACCGAGATCCCGTGGGAATACATACAATGTGGAGATGACAATATGACTTTAAATGAAAACACTGGCAATATTGGTTTATAGAAACATTTGTAAACTATCAAATAAATCCGAACATCGAAATTAAAAAAACAATTTTTTCTAACAAACTAAATAGCTTAAAACTGCAAACAAAATAAAACACCATTTATAAAATTGGTACACTGACCTGCGATAAGAATGGCAACGCAGCTTCGTTTCATTCATGTGGCCGACGCGGACGACGGCGAATGTTTGGCGTATTCTTATTATTATTAATGCTCAATTACACAAATCAAATCACAGAATATTAACCAAATAGTCGGGCATCATTCACCCGCGAGTTATTCACTAATCAATTTATTATTCACAATCACTTTTCGATCACATAATAAAATTATGTCGACAATTATTAATTTTTTTTATTTTCAATATGTCCGCCGTGTTCTTGAATACATAAACTACACCGACGTGTAATGTTATTTCTCACTCTTGATAATAGGTCACCATTAGCAGCCATTTCTTTCAATTTATTAAAAGATATTATTATTCTATTTTTTAATTCCTCAACGGTAGTAACTTCTGTTGAGTATACCTCATTCTTTATGTGACCCCACAGAAAGAAATCCAGGGGCGTGAGATCTGGTGACCTCGCTGGCCACCGCACTGGTCCAAAACGGCCAATCCACTGCTGTCCGAACATTTGAGTCAAACGCTCTCTTGCAGACACCATTGAATGAGCTGGTGCTCCATCTAACTGGTACCACATCTGCCTGTACACGTCCAGCGAAAGTTCGTCCGTGTACTCGGAAACGGATCCGTCGAGGAGTTCAATGAACTTTACAGCATTTAAATTGCCATCAATAAATACCGGACCAATAATGGTATTTCTGTGTATGCCAGCCCACACATTGACCGCAAATCTGTACTGGTGCGAAGACTCCCGTACTAGATGCGGATTCACGCGGCTCCAGTACCGAAGGTTCTGTCGGTTCCATAAACCATTCCTTGTGAATGTACTCTCGTCAGTCCACAGCACATTGTACAGGAAGTCAGGATTCTCGAGATGTTTGGTTTCCAACCAGCGACAGAAAGTTTCTCTTATTGGCTTATCTCTCGGTAACAATGCTTGTACTTTCTTGTACTTATAAGGTCTGCGTTTGTCACGTTTCAAAACTTTTTGAATAGTTTTGTGATTTACACGAAAATGTCGACCTGCATTACGCAGACTGCACGTCGGATTGCGATCATAATAATTAATAATTCTTTCGTCTGAAATCACATTTGCACGTGGAGGAGCACCATCTACGTGCTCCCATCAAGGATTGATTTTCCCGTATCCTCAAGTTACCTAAGTTTACTTAGCTATTTAACTAAGTACGTTAATACGTTTATGTGTCCTGTCACTATTAAAACAAAGCGTCAAATTTCGCACAACACAACACAACCAACAATGATACGATAACACTCGCGCGGCGACTTCAAACGGGGGGCGCGGGCGCATCCGAATTTCCAGAGAAAAACAAAACGCGTCACAGGCACGAAGCACGTCCGGTGACTCACTGACACTGACTGAAGGCGTAACCGAGACACGCCGACAAGTAGCACAGTAGGAACAAGAAAACTTAGCTATCTCTTTCGCACATACATATTTTGCGATTGACAAGAGTGCGTAACAGCAAAGTAATAACTTTCGCATGCATTTTTTCTTATAGTAGCTGTGATGACACGCTTTATGACTCTTATGGCTCGGGCATAAAGTATAATTTGCATTGAGAAAATAAGTTTGAATGAAAAGACGTAGTTTTTATAGTAGCGAGCTGGCAACGTCTGTCGTTAACCTGTCGCGTGCTTTTCTGTTTACAATACATCGTGTAGAAAATACTTAAAATGAAAAATAAAGTCCTGTGGCTAAACTACTGGATATATTCATTTGATTTTTTGTGTGACGGTTGGGAATATCATGACTTATACGAAGTTTCATTTATGATCCTATTGTCCTCCCCACACTGTATATATATAATATAATAATCCTGAGTATTTGTTAATGTTACTCTCATTGATCGTTAGTGGAAGCTTGTAATTAGCCATCGTTTACACATTGTACTAGATATAAAAATCCATTAGCTGTAAGTTTTCCTAAAATTAATAAAATAAAATAAACTATCTGTGTGCCAAATTTCATCCAAATCTGTTCAGTAGTTTTTGCGTGAAAGAATAACAAACATCCATCCATCCTCACAAACTTTCGCGTTTATAATATTAGTAGGAAGTAGGTTAGTAAGAGGTAAAATAGATACCTATATGAACCTTTTGAACGCCAGAGTATAAACGCATCGGATTACCCAAGTCACAAATTCAGTGAAATAACCTACAAAATGAATAGGGATTCCAAAACTTTATCGATAAACCACTGTGCTTTTATTTTTGTCTGTAATTTTCGAATAAAGACTACTCATGACATTAAAATTTTATTTAACCTCGCACTGCTTCCCACTACAGTAACCATGACAAGTAATAATTAAATCAAATTATAATAAGGTACAGCACTATTATCGATCTGCTGCCTTGATATTATGACAATGGCGATGGCGTAGCCAGCCAGCTATATTACTGTGATTTCCCCGCATCTGAATTAGTGATTTAGCAGTACAGTATTTCGCTTATCGATTCTATCCAGTATGCTTTAAATGAACTATTTGTAAATTTCTCAATATCCATGGTATAATTTAATTCATTTCTTGCAATTAAATACGGACACGAGCTTAATTTTTTACGGATAGTTAACACACACAAAAGTAATGGTTTAATTGTTTATTTCGTGTTATGGGGCACCGTATTTTTTAACACATATTTATGTCGTTGGCTTGCAGGGTAAGCTTTCGTTTGTCCCATATATGTGACTGGCGTCCAAAACGTTAATGTAAGTAAGTTGACCGCCCAATACTCGTTTGTCGCAGCGACAAGAGCTATCAGAGAGTACTCAGTCTCACTCAACGATGCCTGAACACTAGCTAAGTGACTAGCCGACGACGTTCGCCCTGACGTAAAATTATCGCGGCGGGATTTTTTAACACACTGGATTGTCAACTCTTGGTGTTGAGCCAAGCATTGAGAATCCAACAGAACGCATCCCAGCGCATCAAGAACCCACACTGTTGGATTTTCAACTCTCGGCGCTAAGCTGTGCATTGAAAATGCAGTGCGCGATCAAATCCCGCCGCGTCCGTGCGAACGTTTGCGACGATACACTTGGTACAGCAAGCTACCCGGAACTGTAAAAATCAACCTTGAACCAAATGCTTAAGCGATAGAGTTGAAAATCTATTAAAGAAATTTGGCAGATTGTACCTAGTAGCTTGATGTGCTGGCGTCTGTACATACGAAAACTGTACATACGAAAGCTTTACTAGCTCTACTCGCTTCTCGTAAATCGACGGCAGTGGGACAGGTGCCTCAAGAACTTCTTTATAAATAGTGCAAATAGTTTTAGATCACCATGTAATTATTCCAATTAAAATATTACTATTGTGCAGGATCGCGTTTTAAGTTAAAAAGAAGCCTCTACTCCCATAAACAAAGTGACATTTTTCAATAATACCTAAGTCGCAAATGTTATTTATGTATGCAATATTATGTACAACATCGAAATTAAATACAGTACTCTTATGCTACAGGTGTCGCGATAACATGAACTATTCTTCGCGCACTGTCTGAGGGACAATTCTCATAATTTTAAGAACATTCACGTCTGATCTCAGTCTCAATCTATCAAAAATACCTGTAATTTCCCTACATTTTTTAAATTTATTGTCGCCGAGATGGGATTGAGACTAGATTTGGAACGTTTTTAATTACGGGAATTAATTGGCCTTCTGTTGTACAGCGAGACGTCGGTCGGGTAGCATTAGAGTAATTTGCTTTATTTATTCTTTATCAACCTCTACGTTTTATTTATAGTGGACTGTCGCTTAAGCAACTCAAAATCGCTTCGCGACACAGCAACCGCGTGTAGGCAGTATAGCCAGTATAGGTAGCCGCACTAATCGCTTCAGCAGTCGCAAGCAGCGAAATCGCCCACGCAAAAGTATCTAATGTGCGGCGAGCATTAGTTCCGAGAATCCGGTCGCACCGATCGATAATCACGCATGCGCGCTCCGGCTGACCCGTGGCCCGGTTTGAGCCGCGGCTGGCGCATGCGTAATAACGCCGACCCCAGATGCAGCTCATATTATGCTAGTTGAATTTTCTAGATGAGATCATTTATCATCATAATACAAAACTGATTATCTCACATATCAAGTAACATTACTCCTGAGACAGTACTCTAAGATTCTGAATCCAGATTTACAGGCCGCTGGCATTGTTAGCTAGCCAATAATGTATATCCATGTTAAGTGGCCTGTAAAACCAGTTCCAGAATCTGAGAAAACTTCTAAATCCATCGTACCAGCTGCTAGTAAGAAGGATTTTCATGTTCAAACCCCTATTTTTGCAGTAGTTTTGATAATTACTCATATTATTGCCTATAAGAAAGACCACACACCATCCGCATGTACTTATACGCACCCTAATTAGGATTTTATTCTCATTGTAGGCAGCATAACACTTGAAATGTCTAAGTATTTGCTATAGCTACATTATCTGGCTTATGGTTAAGATTCCGAACTAACAATGAAATTGGTTGGGGCTCATGATTTCTTGAGTTTAAATTTACATTCTGCTGTAACTAACAATGAAATTGGCCAGAGTGAGAAAGGCCAAACCTACATACTACCGGTGCACCCGCACAATCAAAAATGTTTAATTCTGCAGACAATGAATTTCCAAGTTTTTCATTGTACTTGCAGAATAATCTTCTAAAGACTTGGGTCAGTGGGTCATCTTAGGGGCGGAGTTGATATCTGCTTTGGATGCATTTAAATCTTGAAGTTATAAATCAGAATTATCAGAAAATGCGCCTAAATGTTCCGTAGATATATCCTTTGTTACACTCACCCACAAACGAAGAATCCTCCAACTGCTTTTCGTCTATTTGCACCACATTTAGGATATTCACTACTGGTGGAGGAGGTACAGCAATGGGAATTTGAACTATTATTACAGAAAGCTCAACTGTTTTAACCGGTTTCTCCTCAGGCGGGGCCATGATGGAAAATTTATTGATTGATAGGTAGACTGAATGTATTGGAATTATTAATTTGGTATTTACTCAAAATAAATATAACAAAACTTGATTTACACTTCAACTTGATTGATTCCAATACAATATTACTGTTAGGACACTATAAGATGAGATTTGGCAATTTTCAGAGCAAAATTATGCAAGACCACATCCAATGCAGCTCTTTCAAAACTACTAGAAAAATCAATACTGTCTGAGTGAGGGAACAGATAAATGACATTTCCCCATAATTAAATTGCCATACCATGCAGATTTTATCTCCCACAGATGCACACTAGGTAGGGCTTGTTGCACTGTAGGAAGTGGTCACCCCATTTTAAGGGTAAAATATTGTATACAAAGGTTATGTTTGAAAAAATATTTGACAGGAGAGTTCTGAATGCAGTTTTAAAATCACTTTGTCTTTGTTGGTCTCTCTAAAAGCCATTTTATGTAAAATATTGACTTAAATAACGTAAGAAACTGTGCTGATTAAATACTGCACAAAAAATGCATAACTTAGAAACTGAATAAACTTTTTCTTTTATGGACCTGGGGACTAGCAGATAATGCATTTGCCTCACAAAAAATTGTGATTCATTTTTCTTACGTTGTACTAGCGTAGGCGCCAGCAATTTAATTTTCAAGGTTATAGTAAATATTGCATAACATAATATAAATAACATGGAAAATTACGTCATGGTTGTTAGTAATTTATACAATTAATTTATGAAGTTCTCTTCGATTATATATTTTTTTATTGAAAAATGTCACTGCATAATCTGCACGCTTGTACGCCTGCATTATTGAAACTGTTGAATTACTTACTGTAATTTGACTGCAACCACAATATAAGAACAGTTATCGTTTTTGAAAATTAGTATAACTGACAATTCATTCTAATAAACACTCGTGTGGTTACAAATTTATTTTATTTACGCTACAAATTTTACAAGCATTCAACTCTTACTACAAAATAAATGTCAGTATTTCAGTAATGTCACTCGCAACTCGCAAGTATCACTCCTACCTATCAGGGTTGCCAACTCTTGAAACATTTACCCCTAATTATTACAACTATTTTGGCATCAACCCTAAATAAGTTTTTAATTTTGATTTTGATATTGCACGACTTGACTTTCCTAATATCTCGACATACCTAATATGTTTACATTGTATGTACCTAATTTATTTACTCAAATCGCTGTAACTGATCAACGCAAATATGTAACTCTTAATTACGTAGATGTGTACATGTGGAAGCTTGTAATTAGCAAATGTCCCTACTTAAGCATGATACTTAAGTTTTTTATTAGTCTGTAAGTTTTCTTTAAAATAAAATAAATAAAGCTAAATAAGCCACTTCTTTTAATTTTATTTTTTCCTATACAATTAATTTGCCCTGTTGCCCAACTGTTGACTGGAAATATGGGGACACATGTATTTTGCAAACATTTTATAAGTCAAAAACTGTGGGAGAAAGATCTCATAAGAAAAAATGTAATCTCGATATTCCATCGAGACTATGTGCTATCTTTGTAAACCTGAAGACTTATATGATAGAAATTCGAATACAGATGCTCGCAAGAGAATTAAGTCTGTTTTCATTATTGGTAGAGTTTACCTACATCTCTGAAATTTTCCAAGGTGGGGATAGGCCGGATAGGGAATTTGCCAGTAGGTCTTCAACTCCGATCATTAGTTATTTCTGTCGTATGCCTACAGTCTTCACCATAAATTGAACGTAAAGTTAACAAAGACATACACACCTACAAATACTATCCAACTCAGCCTATCACAGTCCACTGCTGGACATAAACCTCTCTCAGGCAGCGCCACAAAACCCTGTCGTCCGCCTTCCACATCCAGTCTGTCCCAGCAACCTTCCTAACAAAAACCTATAAATTATAAAATGCTTATATTTTAATAAATTTTCCACTAAAAATGCTTTTTTACTATTGGCAGGCGCTTCTCTTTTTCTTAGCTCGTGTTTTAATAGTGCTGCGCTCCAAATCACAAACATATGTATCTAGTTTTAGTTTAATTTGTGATTGACATAAAAGTATACAAAACAATGACACCAGTACAGCTACTTTCCCATTACTCGAAAACCCCCTAAAAACTAAACATTTACTAAAAAAAAAAAACACATTGTGCAAAAATGAAACCATTAGTTACTATTTTAACAATTGGTTGAGTTTAAGTACGGAACAAAAAACCGGCCCCTAAACGTAAAACAAATTTAACATTTTAGTTGATGGATTAAATTTAATATCAAGATCCACCATTTCGTTGCAATGTGAATCGGACCATCATCACACTTTTTTTACACAATGCTCTTTATTTATACCAAATTATACTAACAAATAAAAAAAATCCCTAAAAATATAATAAAGCCTCTGAAAAATCCCTGTGATGGAATTTTTCAGAGACTTTATTTTTTAATAAGTATTTACACCCTAAATTTGGGGTGAAAAGCCTTGAGTTGGGAACCCAGGAGTCAATGACAATATAATTTGACAGTTGACACTGACATTCACTCGCTTGATTTGTGTCAATGTTATTTTTAATGAGTACTAGGCTTTTGCTGCAATTATTAAATTTCAAGTTTATTTTTGTTATTGGGACTCGACGAAATATCTTTGTAAGATTCATAGCACAAAGGTTTTACATTTCGCATAGCACGGAAAAATAAAAATAGACAACATTGAATAAAATCATTATTTATTGTTAATACTATTTCACAAATAAATAATATCGAAATATAAAATAGGTTAGACACCAAAGAAAAAAAACATTTAAGACAAAACGAAACCTTTTTATTCTATCTAAACAAAGCCGTCTTTTAGAACAAATAAATAAACCAATATACAAACATACACGGAAATGAATTAATGTTCTCACTCTAAAACACACACTTGTTTATTACTGTATCGGTACAATATGTAGGTATATGAATTGTGTTTCCCGTGGGCGATGTTTAAGCTAGTAAAAGCTAAAAGCTGATTGCGCTTGTAGCCAATTGAACAGTGGATTGTGTTGAATGTTCGAACAATAGTGTTTTCATAATGTCGTTCATAGGCCAGTCTGTACTGGCCTACCCTTTTTACCAAAATAAACATGATAAAACGCTGGTTAGCTTATTTAAATAAAATCTGCATCTCCTACCCATAGCAATTTGTAATTTGGCACGATTTTAAGAGAAATAAATAGATTCACTAAGTGCTATCACTTTGACTTCAACTCCCAGAAAATTAAAATTTTAATCATTTATTCGATTGTTAGGTTAAAAGAACATTCTATTGTAATATTTTTTATCAAAGCAATAGGTATTAATTTTAAATAATGTAATAAAAAATGTCAGAAGAAACTATAGTTTTCATGTTAAGCAATTCAAAATAAAATCTTTTTTTTTAATTTTTTTTTTCTAATATTTTACTTGTGACCAAAGCTGTGAGAGTAAAATACAATGGAAGTATGCCGCTATTTTTGACCAGGATATCCCTAGTAATGTTTTGAAGAAATCTCACATAAAAAAAATTAAAATAAGCTTTTCTAACGCACAGTAATTTTTATAAAAATAATCATTCAAAACACTTATACAATATATATAAATGCATCAAGTAATCCACACCCACGTTTGTCACAAGACTTATCCAATACCATGTAGAGTATATTAAAAAAGTATTGACTACGTTACGTACTATACATATAAGATCACATAAATAAATATGCTTCTCATTACCTTTACCTTGCCTTTATATGGTAATATTTAAATGCTTACAATCACCACTGTCCAATCTGAATACCATCCCCAAAACAAAATACTTATTGGAGCAGGAGCAGTTGTTGAGGCAGGCTAGTTCTGACCACAAGACCGCTAACAAAACATCGATACATCATAGACAAAGATATTTCTAGAAAGCTGAATTACCTCAGCAAAGACAAGTAGTTTAAAAACGTTAAAATCGGATAATACTTCCTACGTGTATTGTTAAAACATCAATATTAATTATCTTATTAAAATCCCATCAATAATGAAAATTGAAGAGTAAAAAATTATCTTACATCATTACCAATATTATCAAAAAACATTAATTTTACTGTATCCTAATGTAAATGGTTAATTGTATTGTATTATGGGATTAAACTCCGTTGCAGGGGACGGCTCGTACTGATCATATTACATTCATAAATGATAGCAAATTACGTAACGTTGTATACGTCGCCTCGCGGTATACTCCTAAACGTCTAGCCAGTCTGAGCAATGTGTTAATTCCCTAATCAACTAAAGTGCAAAAACGGCACTATCAGAAAACTATTCAGTACTCCATCAGATTTCCCTAAATTCTTCAAATACTCATAAAAGTTCCAATACTATTATTATTTTAAGACAAAGATTATAGCCGTGTCCCACTGGGAGATAAATATAGGCCACACATCAATGTTACATAAGACAGTAATGACTCTTCTTAGTCTAAAAAAATCATTACATAATATCCAGGCAGCATCTGCCCTCACAATCATAATTATAAATGTCACACTACTAAAATCTGCTGACCCTAATGGCCGCGAAAGGTCATACACCAGACACTACAATATCATGGATTTCCACACAGATAGCCGCGAGCTAACAACGACCATGTCGGGAAACCTACAGTAAAATTTACACAATTCTGAAATGACGTGTACGTCTGTCATACAAATGCTTTACCTATGAAACATACGTCCCTCTTCTCTCAAAAAACACACTTCAAAGAGAAGTGTCCGTTCTTCTGTTAAATGCAGGAATTTACGTAAGACATATCTTCCAAACAAACTTTACCTGTACGTAATACTCTTGATACGTGGCATAGTTCTAAGGAACAATACGTAAGCACGGCGGAGTACGCACCGTGTTCCAAATAGTATTTTGGAACACGGTGCGTACTCCGCCGTGCTACTAGTTGTGACTGCCGAAATACGATAAATAAATTAAAAAATACGTTATAAATTTTGAAATATTATCACCACTTAAGCTCTTGGTTCTGCGCGGGCGATCGACTGAGGTGCTGGATGAAGGGAGTCGATCAGCTGCACGTACCACTAGCCTAGCTGTTCCTTAAGTCATCGCCAAAAAAGAATCACACTGGAGCTCTTTATACATGCTCTAAATCTAGTTTATTTCAAAACGGCTTCGTTTTGTTTCTTAGGTGCATTGATACGATTAGCATGTAAGCCATGGATGGGTACGATACATAATCGTAAGGGAAAGTATTATTCTTGCTTTTCGGCCTCAAGACGGTCCATTATGAAGGCGAAGTTGTTCTCTGGCAGCGGGGTGCAGTGCGATGATTTGTAGTCATGCATATACCGGTTGATCTGTAAAGTGAAGCATTAACATACATTAAAGTATGAACATAGTAAAGCATATTCCGCCTATAATGTTCCCACTGCTGGAACTCAGGCCTCCTCTCAGTGAGAGGAAGTGGGCCGTAATCCACCACGCGGGCACAGTGCGGGTTGGTAGACGTCACATGTCTTCGAATTTTTGGTTTTAAAACATGGCGATTTCCTCATGTTTTCCTTCACCGTTTTGAGAGCAATGGTGATGAAATAATTTACACAAATTAAAGAGCCTGGCTGGGTTCGAACCTACGACCTACAACTCGTAGGTCGGCGCCGTTTCCACTGCGCCATCACTGCTCATGATCATAATATTGAAGTAAATTTCTATGGGGTTTCCGATTTATTTAACCTTATTTTCTCTAAATTGCCAGTACCTTTAAGGTGCCTAAACACGTATACATAAAACAGTCGGTTCAAAATGGTCTCTTATGACCAGGGGGACCTATTCATACTCCTCGATATTAAGGGTACTCCTGTATTTTTGAGGTCTAAAACCATAAACTTGAACCTTGAGTCTTGCTATACAGTCCTTCTACCTCTGATTTTGCATCAGTGTCCAAAACAGTGATCTTTATTCTCATTCAAATAAGGTTGCTCTTGGCTTGCTGCCACTCACGAGTCTGTCAAAATCGCTATATTAAGGGTGCTCTCAGAGGTAAAATAACTGTGAACGGACTGTAAATATAGGTTAGGCTTCTTTAAAACCTTGCAACCTCGCTAATATTTTTACCACGTCACGATTCTCTCACCACCTTATTAAAAAACGTGGAGTAAAGTTACTTAAAAGTTAGTTTAACCATTCATTTTTAGAGGTTTCAACTTTACTTGGCTTTTGAGCAAGGCGGGGGACCTGCACCCTTATTTCGTAACACACTATCAATCTCATTCTGAATAATTTTTAAGGATATTGCTAATCCATTGCTTCACAATGTTTTAAAAATTTGTCTGCTGGACAACGTAAACAACGCAATGAATGTTGTTGAACTTTCAAAATGAAAGTCATTACTACTGGTAATGTGTTACGCAAGTACCCCGCGGATGTTGTGGCGCAGTTTGGGAGAGGAAATCTGCATCAGTGAACTGCGATACTGAGCTGCTGGGTTGATTGATAACTTTACTCCGGGTTTTAATTTTAAGGGGGTTAAAGTTCATGCCAATACGAGAAGAATGTAAGTTAAACATGAATGATTTACCAAGGGCAGCAGTGGTCTTTCAAAATCCTGGATCTCGGGCGCGTTTAGAGCAGTGCGCTGATTTTCTGCCAAAGCAAGCATTTTCATGAGCGCCACCTTTGCGAACGGATTCTGGACCAAAGCGGGGTGTCTTTGCTCAATCAGCTCCATCAGAAGGTAGTTGCCACGGTTTGTGGAGAGGATGCCTTGTCTGAAATACATGAGTCAAGTTGGATAGGCGATCGGATACGCACTAGCGTTGGTTGCGACGAACAGGGGTATTATGAAGTATTAATGCTATCATGAGGGTTCTCTTTCTTTTCGAGTCGATGTCAAAGGTAAATATATTAATGGGGATGCACTAAGATGGATGTTCGTGTTTCAGCCCGCGAATCTCAAATTTACTTACGTTTTTTTTACAATTTGCAGTCAATATCAAATTGTATGTTGATTAAAATATTATTCGCGACCGTAACAATTATGGCTTTGCAGAATTATTATCATTAGAATCACCAATACAACTCCTTGAGTTAGAACTGGGCTCAAATGTCTTGATTTCATGAAATATTCATTCATAAGGGTAAAGACAGTTGTATAGATGATTTTTATTATTATAATTCCATAAATAAATATTTGTTACGGTAGCGAATCATATGAAGATCAACATACAGCCTCATACTGACCTACAAATGTAAAAAACTTAAGAAAATTTGAATTTTGCAGGCTACCAGGCCGCTTGCGCCTTGAGTTGGGCCCAGTACGTAGCCACGCTAATCGCTGCATCAGTGACATCAGGTCCTCAGAAGTGCAGGTGTATGTAGGTGAGAGACTAATGCTATTAACACATTGTAAACAACATCGACGTGCTAACTGTTACCATGATTTCAGCACATGATTCTGACGATGACGGCGTAGAAATTTGCAAAAGTACGGTGGTCAAAATGTATGGAACGACGAAAACTTTGAACACTGGGTTAGAATCATGTACTGAATTCAAGGTAACAGTTTTCGCGTCGATGTCCTTTACCCCCTTTATAGATCTATAGCTCCGTGTCTCTCTCACATTGGAAAGATGATGGCATTATTACTTCATACTGTGACCCTAGGTCGTGGACCAACGAAGGTGCTAAGGCAAACAGTCTGCAATAAGTCAGTTTTCGAAGTTCAAAATATGCAAGACCATTTGAGTGATACCGTAAAACGAGATGAATAGAGATGCAGGGGTGAAACGGGACGCAACTTTAAAAGGGATTTACATAATCCGCCTATAACGTTCCCACTGCTGGGACACAGGCTTCCTCTCTGCAGGCCCAGTGCAAGTTGGTGAATGTCACATGTCGTCGATTTTTTGGTCCTAAAACATGCCGGTTTCCTCACGATGTTTTCCTTCACCATTTTTTGAGAGCAATGGTGATGAAAAAAATTACACAAAGTAAAGCGCTTGCCTGGGTTTGAACTGACGACCTACAACTCGTAAGTCGAGGCCGTTACCACTGCGCTACCACTGCTCTTCCTAAAAGGTATTTAACCTTGAAATAATACAGATTGTTGCCAAAAAGGACTCAAATGATAATTATATAACGATCAAGTGTCCTCGGCAACAAAGTATACTATGTTATTTCAACGTTAAAATCTATTTTAAAGTTTCGTTCCATTTCACTCCTGCATCCCTATTCACTCCATGTGTCTTATTTGGACTGAAAGTAGTGTTTCATCTAGTCTAGGTAGGTGTGGGTGAACGGAATATAAATTGTCTAGTAAAACTTTACTATCCTTTATACATATATACATCCTAATGCTACGGTTACATTGTCGCAATAACGCAAACTACACTTCGTGCGCTCCCTGTTGTACAGCGAAACGTCGAACGGTGTGCGAGAGAGAGCGCGCGAAGTGTAGTTAGCTTTATCGCGACAATGTAGCCGTAGCAATAGATTTCATCTGCTTTTATGGAATCACCTAAATTTAACATATACAGGGTGGAGACAACAATACGATAATAAATGAAATACACGTGCAATGCTAATGCTTAAGAGTACTTTGGAACTGTCAAATAAATACTAATATCGAAATCAAAAAATTGTTTTTTTCAAACAAACTAAATACCTACTAGTGATGTGCCGACTATGGGTTTTATCGATCTTTGACTAGCTATAGTGACTAAACTATTGCATATTAGATTTGATTGGTTTTTTGTATGCAGATTGAGAAGGGCATTAGATATACGCAGTTCAATAATTTATTGTTGTATTGTCGTCTCCACCTTGTATATACACTGCTACAAGGATCTTTTCGCGCTCGAACGACGTTGTCAGGGGGCGCTGTTGGTAAACATTTGTGTAGTAAAATTGTTTTGTGACATGTATTGAAAAAACAAGATGGCCGACGTTAGTTTCGATATCGCAACGCGCCAAAAGATTCTTGCTACAGTCCGTTCAGTCATTTTACCTCTGACAGCAGCACCTTAATAGTAACCTTATTGTAACGAGAATAAAGATTACAATCATTTTGATATACTTGTCAGAGGTAGCAACCCAACATCAACCGTATTAGATTGAGAATAAAAATCACTGTGATTTGGTGAGTGGTGCAAAATCAGAGGTAAAATAACTGTAAAGGTACTGTTTTTATGAGTTTATATGACACTAGGGGCAAGATTCACAGACTACACTTTAACTTAACTTTAATTAGGGCAGATTTTTTAATCGACAGATAAATTTTATTCGTGGAATTAAATTGACCTCTTACAGATTGTGAATAGAAGAACTGTTAAAAATGCAAAATACAATTATCTGGCGTTGGAAAAGTCAGCCCTTAGATAAGTAAGCGTAGCACGCGAATGAACAATATTCGCTTTAGCATAAGGTTCATTTTCGCATTCAATGCTTATTTTACTAAAGGCTGATTTCTCAATCGTCAGATAGCTGTTATCTTAAGAATAAAACTTTTGATGCTGCTTGAAAACTTTTTGTACATGTCAAATCGCCATTTTTATACATAAGTTAAAACTTATCTGACGATTGAAAACTGGGCCCTGAAGCAAAGTAAAACTAAAGTGATGGTCTGTTAACCTCGCCGTAAAAGCTGAAGCACTTACTTGTCGCTGTTCAACCTGAACAAAGGGTTAGATGCGTAGTCCTCGAGATAAGAAAGCATGTGTAAACAGATGGAGTGTGTATTTAAAGCAGAGAGATAATTAGGTACGTTATCAAGCGAGGTGGATCTATTGTACCAAAAAAAGTAAAGTACTTGTAAACAACATTTATTTAGTTTAATCCATCAAGATTAGCATAAAATGTCTCAAGAAAGCAACGAGCTGTTCTATTATTTAATAAACCTGTTTTATTCCTCTTCTTCATTCACGGCTTTATTCATAATTTATATTTATTTACTACAATAATTATTCAGCAAAGCTTCGTCTTAATACTAAGTAACATTTTTTATCAGTTTAATAAATATTTAATTATATTAATATATAATAGGTAAATAATTAAATATATTGTATAAATAAAACTGTTAAAAGTTTTAATTATTCACATCAGTATGGTTTTAGTTATCTTCACAAAAACCTGTCAAGAACACTACAAATATGCTACAAAACAAGATATTTTTCACAATATATGATCATGGTGTAGAGATAACGACCTCTGGGAACATAAATATTTATTCGTAGATTCTTTATTTATATAATTGGACTTAATGCCTGAGGCATTTACTACAAATAATACAATACTGTTTACCAGTCAACCTTATATTAAAGCCTAATTTCAAACGTTTTATTGTTCCATCACAATCGAATGATAACAATTCTGATCCGCTGATTGATCTGAGCTGCGAATTGATATCCCGATATCACACTTTCCCATAATATAAAGCAATATTCATGATTACTTAGTTTTTTCGCGAAGTTTATACAATGATTACAGATTTACGATTAAAAACTAGCTTTACATGTCAACCGACAAGGCCATCGTTACACTACTGTACACGCAGATATATGATTTATAAAACCCCCAGTTTCTGAAAGTTTAAGTCACGTATACACGTAAATCTGCTGACAAATCTCATTGATTAATTGGACAAAATAACAAAATGAATGGGATCAGTACAATAATCATGAATGATCTGCCATGTAATGTGGCGATAATAACAATCTTTATATAGATTTATCGTTCCAGTATTGCAAATAGATCGGGTGTGTGAAAATACTCGTAAGCTGAGCGCGTGTTCGACCAGATGTATGAATGTGGACAAACTAGGAATAGTATGTAAGGATTGTAGCATGTAGCGTTCTGTCTCTGCCTTCCCCATGGGAAGAAGTAAGTGGTGAATACGTTCATGTACAGGTATTGTAAGATTGAGTTATCATGATACTCTGAGGGAGACTTGAGTCGGTAGACTTTCAGAAACAGGGCGTATGTGTCCCCAAGCCGTGAAAGAAGCCAAGAAATGAATATTCTTATTACTGACCGCAAGCTAATAATTTCATCCTCGGTGCGCCTGACCAGCTGAACAGGGCCTTGGTAGCCGGCAAGCAGTTCCGCGATGTTTAGGTTGACATAGGAGCGAACCACTTCCTTTACCAACAATGACCAAGACTTTGGCATCTGGTTCTGTGCGAGGAACAGCAGGTCATCGAAGGTAGCGTCCAGGATCTGGTAAAAATATTATGTTTGAGGCAAAATTAGGAAGTAATTACTATTATAACACTGTGGGGTTAATTTTGGTCTCAGTAACGTATATTTTTGTTATAAAGTGACAAACGAACCGAAGGTCTATCCGAGGGTAAGTATTCACCGCTGCCTATGGGGACATCTGCATTTCCAGAAGCATCGCAGGTGCATAATTACCATTCTAAAGAAAGCTGAAATGTTTCTTGTATCTGATCACCAACTGACTCATTAGGGGTCTATTTCGAATTACTCTAACCATACAGGATCAAATTAAATTAGGTAGCGAATCTCAGCAGACGTGATGCATATCGATATACCAGCGCTGCGACATTTATTTTTTAAATGTCGAAGCATCATCATCATCATGTTTTATTTTTAACTGTGTTTAGTTTAGTTTATGATCCTGTACGAGTCGCAATAAATACTTTTTCTTTCTTTGTATTTAAACGGATGGCTATAAGAGTAGGGGAAGACCAAAGAAAACGACGGATGGACTGTTTATACCATGATATGGCTAGAAAAGGGGTAACTAGTGAGATGGCTATTAGAAAAGTATGGAAGAAAAATACATGTTGTGTCGACCCCGAATAAATTGGGTTAAGGGCAAGAGAATGGTGGTGATGATGTGCCTGGTTGTTGACAATAGGCTCGCCCCCATGAAACTGGCGAAATGAGGGTATACTTATACGTCACCTCTCACCCTTCGGTGATTTCAGGCCTTTTGGCTGACTCCTTGACAATTTAAAAGTGCATGTAAATGGTTTATTTCAAATAAATGCTTTGAAGGTTAAGTTATAAATAGAATTTTGTTAACATTGTTCCTTACCAAAGCGGCAACGGGATAGTTGACCGCGGCCCAGGTGGCGGTGTACCCGCCGATGCTCCAGCCAAACATGACGATCTTATCAGGTGTGAAGCCCAGCTCGTTGATAGCATACTGCACGACCGCGTCGATGGCGTTATGCTCTTGCGACGGGTAGGGTTTTCCCTGGAAGAAGGCAAACGAAATAGTTTACCAGCTATTGCGCACGGTATCATCTTATAGGGATATCGATTAGTATCAGACTTATTTTAAGAATAGGAGGTACTGCAGACTGCCGACCGCTTCGCAATGTCTTTACGACTCGACGAAACGAAGATTCGTTAATGTTCTTGTTATATGTTAGTTTTAAATGTTTTTTTTTACTATTTGTATTTCCTGTGTGTCACAAGTAAAATATTGTTCCTTATTTTTCTTTCTTTCTTTTCCTAAATAAATGACTCCAAATTATGGTGAGAACCGAATAAAAAATGTATAGTTTAGAATAACTAAGCGGTCACACAGGAGGCACGAAAAGCGACTTTGTTTTATAGTATTTATAGATGACATATGACAGGGATACTGTATCCGTTCGGTCAGCAAAGCTTTGGTTTCCCAAGAAAGCGCTGAACGGTCACACAATAACGGCTGAACAAACAAAGAGCGTTTTTTGACACCTTAATGTCGAATACTGGTGAAACTGACAGATTTTCATGACGGCCGTTATATTATGGCAGAACAGCTTTCCTAGGAAACCAAAGCCGGAAGGAAGGAAGGTAGGAAGCCGAAGGAAGGAAGGTAGGAAGCCAAAGGAACAGGGTGTAAAGTTCACTCATCCTCCATAGAAAAGGGAGGATCCTCCGACCAGACGGGTGTTGTGTCTGGCGGGCAAATGCCCGTTGATTCATGACGGGCCGTTGTATATATGCTAGTTGCGTGGTAAACTCTGCTTGCGAGATGCAGGATTGTGCGTGACGTCAGTATGATGCTTAGTTCGCATGTGGCGTTGTAGATACCGCCGCTAAGAATATCACCGAATTGGTAAACTGGCAATCTTAACAGAATGACGTAAATGTTTTAGAATTATAAAAGAAACGTCTAGCCCAATAATAATGTGATTAAAATAGGTCACAAGTACACAAAGAGTTCAATTAACAATCACCATTTAAATACAAAAGGCATTATGTATGCAGCTACAAGTGTATCGTATCGTACAGACATCTGTGCTGAGAAATTTTTACTGTATTATGTAGTAAGTATGTAGGTTAAAGATTATATAGAAATATACATTCTACATTATTTTAATCTTACAAAATACTTTTGTTTGTTGTCATAAGGTTTTTTTTCAAAGATTTGATCGATGTTAACGATGTTATTGTCGCTAGGTATGCTGTGTTTTGACGATCAATAATATCTGCTAGCTTCTCATAGATTGGTTCGATTTTATCGATCTTTACTACCGTCTATTAACGTTCGATGAATATCAAGGTTAAAATCGAGCATCAATTTATTGTTGATTTCTCGATCTACAAAAACGATCCACGATGTCAATCGTCTATATTGCTAACACATTTACTCAATTTAGTTTAATAACACGTATCGATCGCCAAATTCGAGTGAGCACTTTAAAATAGGTTAAATAACAGTTTGAGAATACCTGTATCAAAAATACGACAAATAAATGATACTTACAGTGCTTCCACCGAACCCAGGATGGTTCCAACCCAATGCCGAGTAGCCGGACTTAATCGGAGTGTTTATGATGCCGATCTCGTAGAACCCGGAGTTCCCTTCGCAGCAGATGACCAGGGTTCGACCCTTCCTGGAGCGCGACCGGTTGTCGATGAAGATCGTGTCAATTTTGTTACCATCAGCAGTTCCTATCTTAGCACGTTTTCCGTCATAATTTTCCACGAGAGTAGTCCTGCCTTGAAACAATGCGCCCCCTGAAAAAAGAAAGTTTAACAACGCTGCCATGTACGATGTCTGGATAAGACTTACTTTACTTTACTTAAAAATTTTAATGGATACTAGAGAAGAATTCTGCGTTTTTCAGTTCTTTAGTGACCTTCTCTAAAACACAGTTTGTGTGTGTGTTTGTGTTTGGTACTTACAAAGCAGAGTATGAACCACACCAAGAGACCCAGGGTAGATAAGTCGAAGTCCGAAGCTATGGGTAGCGCAGTAGGCCAGGAACTGGATGGGCACTCGTAAGTACATCGGCAGCTCTGGGTTGGCGCAGAACTTGAACAGGTGGTGATGGAACCATGGCAAACTAAAAAAATTGTTAGTCTTAGTAGTTTTGTCTGGCTATGAACGTTATTGTCTGTTCCAAAAATATCTGATAAAAGTGTAAACAAACCTTGTTGAGGTAAAATTCTTACGCTGATTGTGTAAGAAATGTAAGAATTTAATTTTTCTCACTAAAGGGAATTGGTAACATTAATTTGTATTTAGAAGGTTTCATCCTCATATCTCACCACAAAAATTGAGGTTATAAAATTATCCTCAGTTGTCAATTGAAAAACATCCGCACAACATTTTAATTAGAATTTCAGCACTCACATTTGGAAGTGGCACTACAAAATGGCATCCATTGGTATGTTTTCCGACCAATTTGTTAACATTTTCATTAGATTCCTTTGGAACAACAACTATAAAGGCTGCCCTACATAGTCAGTTCTACCTTCAGATTTGTCTGACCTCATGAAAATCTGTACCGTGTGGCTGTTACTACTTCAAGGTTTACGTGCAGGGTGATCATGCCTTGATACCCTGCAGCGAACCGTTTAAACTGAGTTTGTTCCGCGTGTGTGCACGCATTCAGAAGTCTAGGTCAACAAAATAAATAGTATTTTTATTTCAAAAGTTGTACTCGACGTAACTAGACGCGATGGCTCCCCATTAGATCTCGCTATCGTTTTGTTACAACCATTGTACAGTCTTGTGAAATTTTGCAATTATGTATATTACCAGCAATAGAACAGTATACAGTTTGGTTGTTTTATTCCAATCCTCAGCTCTGCTCATAAGGTCAAAATTCAAGTAATGAGTACTATCGTCGGTGTTCGGTATTAAACGTCTCTTCTTCTATGTAGCTACTTACTTACTAAACCAGGCTGTTTTTGTAAGGAAGTAGTTTATTCACAAAATTTTTCAATACCATCCAGAATTATAGATGATGCTCAAGTAGGTATAGTATAAGCAACTGTATAACTGCATGCACAGGGAAAATTATAAATAAGCATTCATTTTTTGTAATATTATGACCGATTGTGCCTTAACATTGCAGATAACCTAGCTGTTCGAAAACTACCGGACATGCATACACTGGAGCTGCACTTGAGAAAGTGCAGCTAGAAAAGACGAAGTCAATTTCTGAGTACGGTATGCACAAAACACGTAGTTTGGTGCAATTGCATAAAAAATATTCTTACATTCCAGGTTCCCACGTGCGCGTTTTTCCCACGGCGATTTCATTTTTCGCAAAATGGATTTTCAACGCTCTGCTTAGCGCCGAGGGTTGCGCAACAGTGTATTTTTGCGCTTGGTGCGCTCTGTTCGATTCTCAATGCTCGGCTCACACCGAGAGTTGAAAATCCAGTGCGCGATAAAATCCCGCCGCGATATTTTTACGTCCGTGTGAATGTAGGCTTTAAGGTGGATGCGCTGAGGTGACGCTTTCGCCTTAAGATTAAGTTCGAATTTTCGAAAGTGATTTAGTCAGGTAGTGACTTTGTAGTTTCAGAGAGGGGCAAGCAGATATAATTTCCTCTTAGGGTACTTACCCTACATGAATTGGATCCATCTTTATGATAGGATCCCGTGAACTACTGAAATAAGACATCCAGAATTAAATACCAACACATGATCAATTGTTTCTTAAGTAATTTAGTGTTAAGAAGTAAGAAAACTGTCATGCATTGCAAAAAACAGTGTTAAGCAAGTGTGGTTTGGAGAAACTGCATGTAAACAAAAGTTCGTCCTTGTGCAAGAGCCACTACTGCTAGCGCATGAAAAAGAATAATATACCAGCCTACAACACCCAAAGAATAATATACCAGCCTACAACACCCAAAGAATAATATACCAGCCTACAACACCCAAAGAATAATATACCAGCCTACAACACCCAAAGAATAATATACCAGCCTACAACACCCAAAGAATAATATACCAGCCTACAACACCCAAAGAATAATATACCAGCCTACAACACCCAAAGAATAATATACCAGCCTACAACACCCAAAGAATAATATACCAGCCTACAACACCCAAAGAATAATATACCAGCCTACAACACCCAAAGAATAATATACCAGCCTACAACACCCAAAGAATAATATACCAGCCTACAACACCCAAAGAATAATATACCAGCCTACAACACCCAAAGAATAATATACCAGCCTACAACACCCAAAGAATAATATACCAGCCTACAACACCCAAAGAATAATATACTAGCCTACAACACCCAAAGAATAATATACCAGCCTACAACACCCAAAGAATAATATACCAGCCTACAACACCCAAAGAATAATATACCAGCCTACAACACCCAAAGAATAATATACCAGCCTACAACACCCAAAGAATAATATACCAGCCTACAACACCCAAAGAATAATATACCAGCCTACAACACCCAAAGAATAATATACCAGCCTACAACACCCAAAGCCAATAGGGTCATATAAACGCTAATTCAGGTAAGTGCATGCAGTAAACAGTTGGATCGTAACATATTCAAACTTAATACTTTTAGGTACAAAATAACTAAAGATGCGCCGAATAGTTGTTTCACCGAATAACCGAATGATAATCGGTTAAGTTCTTTCCGACCCGAATATACTGCCGAATAATTCGGTTCACCATAGTTTAGCTTTTGCCAGATATAGCTGAAAGCTTGGTCTTCTTGCATCATACATAATCTACCGCTGCTTGATTATAAATATTAAATTTTAATTACAAATATTCTTGATTTATTTTTGTTTAATTGTATTAGTGCCTTATTTGAGAAAACAACATAGTTCATTCATTATGCATAAGTAAACCTTTCCTATTACAATATAATTGTAATTTGCCAGATTATTGCAATTAAAAAATACTGTTTTTTTTTAAGATACTTGATTTTATGTAACTACTAGCTGACCCGGCAAACGTTGTTTTGCTATATATAAATTATTTCTAGCTGCCCGGCGCTACTTCGTTTGCGTGGTGTCCTACTCCTACCCTACTCCTACCCTACTCCTACACTACTCCTACCCTACTCCTACCCTACTCCTACCCTACTCCTACCCTACTCCTACACTACTCCTACCCTACTCCTACCCTACTCCTACCCTACTCCTACCCTACTCCTACACTACTCCTACACTACTCCTACCCTACTCCTACCCTACTCCCACCCTACTCCTACACTACTCCTACCCTACTCCTACACTACTCCTACCCTACTCCTACCCTACTCCTACACTACTCCTACCCCAGGGTGGACATCCCTTATCACTTAAGGGTTTGAAAAAAAAAAAAAAAAAAATAGATAGTAGCCGATTCTCAGACTTACTGAATATGCACAAAAAATTTCATCAAAATCGGTCAAGCCGTTTCGGAGGAGTATGCAGACTAACATTGTGACACGAGAATTTTATATATAAGATTAATGCTAGGTTGTATTTGACTACCTGTTTAATTATATCTTTGTTTGAGTACCTTACAATAAACGATTTCTAATAAATATGATTGTTAGAATATGGGATTCCTTTAATTTATTTTGCACTAAAGGCTGATTTACAATAAACAATTAAACCGAATACATTCAGCATTTCAACCGAATGATTCGGCCGAATACGAATACCTCAAATTCTGCCGAAATTCACGCTAAATTTTGCATCGACTGCCCCCGCTATTACTTCGTTTTCGCTTAGCGTTAATTCCGACTTTTATTCGGTTCCTAAAGGTCTAAGCGTAATGTTAATATGTGTTTTTGCTCGGCTCATAGCCTTCCTCAAGAATAGGTCTATCAAATGCAACAAGATTTTTTTTAATCCGACTGGTAGTTCCACAGATTTAGAGGCGTTCAAACAAACAAACAAAATCTTATTAACACTTTCACTGTCCACGAAGTAGACACGTTAGTTAAACAATCAACCTGAATCATATACATACATGTGACTCATAGGACAGAGAATGTGTTAAAAATTACGGTCTGAGGATAGAGTTGGAGTTTGTTCAGTTAAAGGTAACATGCTTAGCATGCTAGGCTTCGACTGTTTTATACCATACAAGATACAACCTGACAATCAGCTTTAACTACATTCAAATTTTTGCAGTGAAAAGCCTAGTATGCTATAAAGCAGTGTAACAATCCTCCTACACCCAATCACTCAAATATACTGCATCACCACTCACCTTTCTCTGGTAGCAACGCTGAAAGTAGTCGGCCAGCATTTGATGTCGAAGTCATATTTTCGAAGTTCTGTCATATAGGTTTGATGATCAACTTTAGGAGTTCTCAGAGCCCTTATGAACCGCACGTATTTAGGACTGGATGTTCTTCCATATGCTCGTATAATGAACGAAAAAGCCAAGAGACAGGTGAGCCCGCCACAGAAACGTCCAAGTGACTTCATCTCCTCTATAGTGAAGAAGCCACGTTTCATAAGGTACATTAAGATGAAGGGCGAAGTGTACATGCTTATGTTTAACAGCGTAAGAGCCTAAAATAAATAAATTCATTTTATTTTGATATCTTTCACCATGGTGTCTATAAATATATTATAAATAAATAGTAAAACTAAAATCTTACCGTCGAAATAACCATGTCACCATATTTTTCCAGCCCTTGGGGCTGGTACAGAGACTAGAACAAAAAGAATTTATTAGACTTACAATAACTTTTTTTATCGGCAAGCAGTACTTCGCAATACTGTGAGTAGATGGGTGAAATAAATATCTATGAAAATAATCTGATGAAAATGTAAACAAATAGATCAGAAAGTGTTTCTGTGGATATGTAGTGTTACTTACAATGGAGTGCTTTCAATATTTAAACCCGAAATTCTAATTTTACATAACTTGAAAGATGTTTTCATTTGACAGTTATTAATGTTTTTAACCTGGATTGTCGTCGATGGTTTTTAATTACAATTTAATAATGTTATTCAAACCATAATAGGTGGAAAATGTGGTGAGATATATAAAGTCGAAACCTTCTAAATTCAGATGAATGTGTTACGAATTCCCTTTAGTGATTGATTGTCTATGAATAGGGTTTATTTACACTTTCATCAGTTACTTTTGGAATAGACTATAGTATGATGGGCTCACAGCTTTAGCGCAGCGCTACTACTACTATTTAGCTCGCTCGTGTATTAGAAAAGACGAGTCACGAGCCTAAAATCGTGGTTAAACTTAGAGGTTGAACTTGGCTTTCTCTTCGACCAGCCGTTAAAATATCAAACATTGCTGAACAGCCTTGAACTGGGTTAATCCACCCGTCGTGTGATTATACTCCAGCCAACTTAACCTCCCTCTTACAAAGACGAGAACTGTGTCCCAGCAGTGGGGACGTCGTAGGCTGATTAACTAGCTAATTGATTAGCTCAACCGGAGAGCGCACCAGACCGCAGTAAACCTTCCTGAGGGATCTGCGACTCGCGTTTATTGCCAACATAACTGGCTTGTGTGTATGTCTCTTACGAGTCATAAGTTATCCCTACACTCTTGTTGCAGTATTGTGAAAAAAAAAACAGCCAAGTGCGTGTCGGACCACGCACAATAAAGTGTTCTTTATTTTTTTATAATGGCATCTCCCAGGTCATTCTAGAGCGTTGTCGTGTCGTCTGCTTAACCGGACTTGATTGTGGACGTCTCAATAAATTAAGGTCTCCAGGCAAGGCTTAAAAAACTAAAAACAACGCTAAGGGCACCCCCTGTGGGATACGGACCTCGGCTTAGGGCGTCCCTGGGGGAGGGCAGCAAGGAATAGGCTGGATGGGAATTATTTACGTATTAATTTAAAGCTACAGACTCAGCGGCGCGGGCTAGCTCGACCTAGGATCGGGGCGGACATGGAATGGGGCGACGCGGCGGCGACGGCGGTCAGGACTTGTACTTCCTAAGAGTACATTTGGCCTTACTACTGCCCTGGGGGATGGTTAGGGTATGCCTCGGTCGAATCCTACATATGCATTGGGGGTACTTTATAACAGAGACGAAGAAACGCTTCAAGAGGCGTTTCATTAACTGCTGGACGGTGGGCATTCTGAGATCTAAATGTAGATTGTCGTTGCGGACATAGAAGGGGGTCTCCCGTGCCCTTTCTTAGGAAACGGTCCTGGAGGGTCTGCATCCTATGGAGATGGTGTGGCTTAGTGTGTGATGATGGGACGGATTACCGCGGGGTACATGCGTTATTTACACTTGAGTGACAATTTGCTGCGGGCGGGCAATATAAATTGCAGCCTACTGGGAACGAAAGCTGCGCGCGAACGAGCTACCTTTATGTGCTCCCTGAAGGTAAAGTGGTGGTCAAGGTTTACACCAAGTATTTAATATTTTACAACCTAAGTAAAGTATTTAGCTTGCTTCCCCCAAGGGATCGGCTTGTCATACATGGTGATCGGACTGGGATATGAAGGGTTCCGTAGTTGCGATGAATTTATCCCAAAAATAAACTTGACATTGTAGTTTAAATAGGTACATGTTCTGCCGTCAAACGTCACGGTCAATTCTCCAACTGCAAATGTAAGTTTGTAATGGCAAAAAAATTATAAAACTATTAACTAATGAATTTCTTTTCCTTTAATTGTGCTGTAAGACTTTACTTCTTGCCAAATTTCATGATTCTAGTCGAACAGGAAGTACCCTATAGTTTTTTTTTTTTTTAGTGCTCCAAGGGACCGTAGACTTACGTATTTGTAATTAATTTCAACTCGATACCTCCACGTGGTCCTGAGATAAAGGGTCTTCGCCGACTGATAGACGGACAAAGACGTAGTGATCCTATAAGGGTTATGTTTTTTCCTTTTGAGGTACGGAACCTTAAAAAATATAGGAAACATCGTTTCAATTCGGAAAACTTAATCGTGGAACTAGAAATAAATTGAAGCAGGCTATAAGGATAAAACAGCCTAAAAGACAAATGGTAACATTTTCCTGAACGCAGAATCTAGAATCAAGTAGTTTAGAAAATTGAAACATTAATCTCCGCATCGATTGTACGCTGCAACCGCGCGCATCCTTCCTGTGACCTGTACGACCGCACCGCACCCCACGTGCGCCTGACGGCCCCGCCCCGCACTGCGCAATACTTGAGGGCTCCCCGAATTCCCGCCCACGTGTAATCGATACGCAACTGCACGCTGGACCCACCCTTTCGTTAAACACGTGGATGTTTTTTAATTCGGAACAATGAGTCGGTTTCGTAACAGACGCTTTGACTTTGTTTGAGTTTAGTATGAGAAACATTTTGCCTTAAAATGTACAAATTGCACATGTTTGTGTTAAATAAAATTGCTTTTTAATTAAGGGCTGATTTTTTCTTGTATTCAAATATTATTTATTTCTGCCCAAAAATATAACAGCAAAGGAGCCTTGAACACTAGGTTTTAGTGAGATAGAGCCTGACAAATGCTATTTTCTCCTCTCGATTAAAGGGGCAGAACAAACACTAAAAAATTGTTTAAAAATCAGGACTTTGGTTGCTAGCCTCAAATTGCATGAGACTAAGCATTCAGAAACTAGGAAAAAATCATTGAATTTATCCCACAAATCCTAGAAATTACTGGAACAAGTAAACAAACCCGAGAATCTTTATAACTGATATTTAAAACTGGCCGATGAAAAACTCATTTTGACTCAAAGCTACATTACTATCCGACTTTCATGACTGAGAATTGTTTTAGAATACTGCCTTAAACATGAACTTATGCATCTCGGTCAAAGGAGTTTGTTCTTCTACTTTATAGTGCAATACTGCTGTTTAATGAAAAGGCTCAGTCAATCTGAGTTAAACCATAATCGTCTCATTAGAAAACAAGTTGTAGCTATAGTCGAAGCCCAAACCTTAGAGTCAGTTATTGTATTTTGAACTTTATTCCGACAACCATATAATTCTTAATACAAAATTGGACGACTTAGACTCGGGTTTGACATAGTTTTTGTAATTAGAGTTTTAGCTTTGTCAAAAGTCATTTTGACAAAGCTTAAGTTTTAAAACTAAAACTATTTACTAAAACCTCGATGGTTTAAACATGGTTCTAATGATAATCCTTGTTTTGTAATAAGGTTGTTAAAGTTTGCTTGATATTTATGATTGGCGGCTTATTTCACACACTTCTTCTTTTTCATCGGCTTAGTTTGCCGTAATATTTGTCTTCATGAATAATATTAAAAAGTTTTATGGAGATATTGAAGAGACGGTCAGACGGTCAGTAACATCAAGGCGTTGCTGGCCTTCCTTGAGGAGCTGGGGTGGATCGGATGATCGATTTTCCCACTTGTATGTGAAATACGCATTGGAGTAGCGGACACAAGCCCGTATTACCTATATTGAATGCATGAGGACACGCCTCTATAACCAGTGTGTTCTGCCCACCATGATGTACCTGTTATGAGTTGCAAAGACAGATAAAGAGTGTTCCATGTTTGGCATAAAGCTGAAATTGAACTAAGCTCCAAGTATGAGGCTCCGAGGAGGATGAGAGATCTAAAGTCACACAAAGGTTGGAAAAATTGGAATACAATTAACAAAACATAAAATGATTTAGGTGGGACTCCTGGCAAGTTATGAAGATGACAGGTGAAATTAGTAGTGACCGAGTAGGTGCCGAGAACTGGAATTAAGAATGGTTGTGTGGAAGCGAGTTCGGTGGAACACTTTGTTGCCATTAAGCATAAGTATGAAGAAAAAGAGGCTTGTGGCTAGCTGTGGGTGAAGTTAGTCCGAGGGTCATGAGAAATTAGTGCGAAACAAATGTTAAGTAGGGTATGTTAAATTTAATCTTTAGGACCTATCAATTAAAACATACATAGTTTCAAGAAAATAAAATACACTTATTAGCTAAACTTAAAAAATAATTTTTAATTATATTAATAATCTAATTACGACTCAAGTACTTAGCATAAAATATCGATTAAAACTTACATCTTTCGGCCCATCCCTGTACACCTTAAACAGACGAGGAGAAAAAATACATTGCCAAAATAATTTCATGGTGACGGTGAAACGATTAACCGCAATTCTAATACGAATTCAAATATAATAGCAGAAAAACCGTAACAATCACACTCAATCACACGAGTAGCTGACTATTAGACCACCGAATTAGACCGGCGTTCAATAACTTGACGAATATCCGTTAACTAGTATACAGATCATTAACCGGTATGCTAAGTTACTTGGTTTTATCGTTTTTATACGAATAACATGACAAAAATGTAAGATTAATTATTTATCGGTGCAATAGAAATCGGCCGTGCACAAAACATGACATGACCAGAGACTAAAACGAAAATCAATAATCTCTTTTCATCATGAACAAATCACTACTTTTATCTACCCGGATACCAGCCATTTTGCTTACATTTACATTCTAGTTTAACACACATTTGTGTCCGGGTCCGCTGAAGGGAGAAATTTTGAATTTATAAGATAATAGTGCTTCTACCACTGTCCACTACCAAGTCATAATTTCTAGTTCTCAGAAAGTGGTCACAAAAAATATAATGTTCTAGTTAGTGTGTAATGCACTGTTGTTTAAAATGGAAATATTATAATAATACACTCGTGACTTTACTTTACGCGGGAATCTTCATTTTAAATTAGGAAAAAGGGCATGATATAGTTTCTATGGAAAAATCTAAACGAGCATAAATTTGAAACTCAACACTACTAATCTTGAATAAAAAAAAATAAGAATAACGTGTTTTTGCATTTTTTTAATTCAACCCCCTAGGTGAAAAAGGGTAATCCAGTTCTCAAGGGAGGATTTTATTGCTTGCTTCGATCAAGAAAGAAAATCAAATCTTTGCCTCTTAAGGAACGATGACTAGTTTAAGGTAATGATGATAATGTTACGATGAAGTAGCTGCATGAAGACTACGCTGACGTTCCTAATCGGGGTCACCATTATATAGATATGAGGAACAAGGTGTAATGTTCGTCATCCGAAGTAAAGGGAAGACCCTCCAAACAGACTGGTGCCGTGCCGTGTTTGGTGGACTCCTGTCTGCTGTTTGAAGTCGGGATGTTGTATAGAGCATTTAATAATAAATCGCGCGGTTATGCATCATTTACCGACACTAAAGTAATTCCATCTAGAATGATACTTTTCATAAAAAATACCAAATTGAGGTATGCCACGGACCTACAACGCCCTAATAAATAATTATAAAGGAAATATATGGAGACACTCTCCATATATTTCCGTACATTTTACTTCTCTGTGTTATGTTAACGCGATGCCGCGGCCGTGACGCGTAACGTAGACGTGGATGTGGATTGTCCTTGGAGTTTCTTACCTGTTCTTCTCCATAGAGATCTACGTTTTGGAATGGGCAACTAGCTTCAACTTTCTGACTAACTGACCGACTATTTAATTTTGACAATTCAAAAGTGCCTATAGATGGTTTAATTGAATTTAATGATTTGACTTTGACACCTACAATTAAATCGTCACGTTAGGAATGATAAAACCGCACATTGCGTTTTTCACGTTGTTGAGTACTAACATTTTAAACAAAGACATTTATTCGTCGGATATGGTAGGTAGTAGGTACCATACAAAGGTGGTTGGTACATATGGATAAGTTCGACACATCCGCCGCTACTAGCGGCATACGAATATTTTTTACTCTAATAAAAAAATAAAAAAATTGTTTTCGGCTACTGTGGAGAAGAAGTGAGAGTTTTTCCCATTGTGACAAATATGGGTATTAATAAGATGTAAGTAGAAGATAGATTATGAATCTTTAACTAAAAAAAAAAAAAATTAAAACATTGTAAAGAAATGGATTAGGTTGCGTGTCGCCTCGTGTCGCCAAAACAAACGTCTTTTGCAGACTTTAGTTTGTAGAAGATTCGTGTGTTAAGTCAAACCATATGCCCCTTTAACACACTAGCGCTTGCTAAGATTTACCAAGGTTATTTACAGTTACATGCTCTGTGGTTATTTAAACGTGTGTGTGTGCACCTTTACGTTAATTACGTTATCCATACATAGTCAAAAAGTAAGTCATAGACAATCTGTCTTGTATGAAACTTACTTTACTTGCCGTGTTTATCTCCGTCACTGACTGAGGAAATGTTTTTGTGAAGAATTGGTATTTCAGACGTAAAGAATATAATTTAATATTTCAAAATTAATGCCGTCATGAAACATGATTTGTGTTGTGAAAAAGGCTGTTTTGTGCATCTTGGTGGTAGCTGCAACCGTGTCGTGTAGAATACACAAACTGCAACTTTCGGTAAGTTAAACTTAGACATAAATCTGTAGGAAAATTATGATAGTTACAGAGCAATCAATTCATGAACCTTATGGCAATTAAATAAGGTTATTGTCGTGGTGTCATTGTTCTTTATGTATCTAATATATGTAAAAAATGTGAAATCTTGCATTGTCGATCTTAAAACATTGTTTGATTTGGACGAGTTTTGTGTACTCTTCTTGTAGTTCCTCATAATCGAAAAATATATTTATAAGATTACTGTTCTCACACATAATCCAGCTGGAGCCTAGAATTGAGTGGTATTTATGGAGGAAACAAAAAAATCTCCAAGTAACTATAATTCACATCTGAAATAAAGTACTGTTCTATATAGTTGGCTCATTTTTATTGATAAGCATGTATGTTTATTACTCAGGGATCACAGTTATCTCGAATAGTAAATTTGGCCATTGTAATTCTTTTTCTTATCGTAAATAATATCTTGAAGGGTATTTTATTTAATAAAAGTATTAAAGTGTTAATGATTTATAACCAAAAAATATTTGTTGAAAACTTCCTGTAATTTCAGATTTAATATATTTAATTTCACACAATCTTACACTGCTACAGTATTTATATCGGTGCACAAGTAAAGCGAGTATTGCATTGTGAGATGATGATATTATAATCCTGTTAGTTACTAGGTAATACTATTTATATACTTATGAAATTGTGCTATTTCTATGCAAAACATATTTGCACTTTGTTTCCTATTTTTGTCCCTTTATCTTTGGCATCAACTTCAATGTTAGTTAATAGCAATGAGTTTGATATGTCCATTTTATTTCGGCAATTAGTCTTATTATTAATCATTATACATATATCATTACTGAAGGGGAGGAGGACTTTCATAGCTTCATCAAACTGGCAAGGATAGTTGTTAGTAATGGAGAGCCAGAAGTTCGTTAACTGCTTATGATCGAAACAATTTTTAGTGACGTATCTTCAGATAAATGAATGAGTTCTTCATCTGACTGTTGGCCTGGTCAGTCGTTGTATTCTCCTATTTTTAAAGGCCTACCCACATTTGCATTTAGGAAATGAAAATATTGCATATAATTATGTAGTAGTTAGCATAGTTGCAACTATGGCGCCTCCAAACTATGGCGACCCACTTTGTTTGTGAAATGATGTCCATGAAGAGTAAAGTAGAACCAGCAAGTATAAAGAACTAAGGTTACTAAAAAGTTTTTAAAGTTCTCAGTGAAGTGAAGATGCAAAAATACTTATGAAATAGGAAAAAGAAATTCAAAAATGTTTCTCTGGAGAATACTTTACAGTCTATGGCAAAAAAAAACAAGCAAAGATAAACGTAAACCTACTATTTTATTGTATTTAGATTGAGATCAGCTAATAAATGATGGTTGATACCTACTAGACAACATAATTTATTAATAAGGTCCATAGATTCTCGAAGGAGTTTATAGTGCCAAACAGAAGGCTCGTAATTTAAAACGTTCAAAATCTAGTCGCAGTGTCATCTCGGCGACAAACAAATGTCAAAATGTAGGGAAATTTGAGGTATTTTTGACAGATTGATACTGAGATCAGACTGTGAACTTAACTCGCCTGATCTGGTACGGCAGACAGCACGTCGCGCGGTGGTTTAACCTTGCAACCTTGAGCGCGCCTAGCGTAGAACGGAGTTTCAATAGAATGCGAGGTCAGCCTATACTGGTCTTGTTACCACGTATGTGCGGCTTGCTGCACCATCACTCCATTGATAACCATCTAAACAGCCGACTACGAGCTCTACGAGAATAATTAATAAACAATAAAAACACCAATGTTAAATGTTAGCAGTTTACGAAATTTGTACTAGTTACGCTTCAACGCTTAGGTGACCGTATTTAACTTGGGAGTCACCGCAGACACAGCTCATTAACCACAGTCTTGTTTGTCATAGAGTTCTGAATACTCGCTGCCTTCCAATTATAACATGATTGGGCTGTTTTCAAGGGACAAACCATTTTCCTTGAATCAACCAACTCAGCCTATCGCAGTCCACTGCTGGATATAATATGTATAATAGGCTGCGCCACAACTCCCTGTCCTCCGCCTATCTGTGTATGTGTGTCCAGTCACCTTTTTAAGATAGCTTTTGCCATGAATCGTGAATCCTTGATAACTTACACATGATATTGTCAAACGCAAGGTTCGTTACTTCTAATCTGGGTGTTTTTCTATCTATAATAAGTATGTATGTACAAAAAAAAAAAAAAATTGTATATAAGTAGTTTATCAGCCATCTTGTTACCATAACACAAGCATTAGGTTGCTTAGCTTGGGACTAATGGTGCTGTGTGAAATGTCCAGGGATATTATTATTATAATTCAGTTTGAGCCGACAATCACATAACCAGTTTTGAGTTTTTGAAATGAAACTTCTTAGGCGACGATTCGATACATAATGGACAAGAATTGAGAGTGAAATTTCTCGGACATGTCACGTTTCGTTACATGAGAGAGAAGAAAGAGATGACTTTCTCTCTCTGTGTCCCTCCCACTTAATCTCTCGTATTCTTAATTTTTTTAAGATGTGTCACTTCTTTCAGGTGTTCTGCCATTTTATTTTAATTGTTAAGTAACAAAACGGTTAATTTTGTTTATTTAGCATGCCACCTATAACGGTAATGTTAGTTTTTTTTATGGCGCTGCACGCGCATTTTTTATGCATGAAAATATTTTTATCCCTGATTCCCATATCATCCACGCGGGTGCAGTCACAGGCACTTCTTGTATAGCAATAACTATGTCGTAGGCAGGTAAAGTTCTGCCGGCTTCTTTGGCAGTCTTTAATAAGCGACAAATGTAGCTGCATTTGTAGTGTTTCTCTTACACGGTACTTATCGTCTGGATTACATAAATTTTTATGTCCTTGATTTATTATGCGGGCAGCCGTACCGGCAGACAATTTCAATTTGCCTACGTTTTTTAATCTGTCTCGTCACACGAAGTTAACTAGCTCTTCTGTGTTATTCATACATTTTTAACTTTCAAAATAGAACCAGTAACTGCCTTTTTAACCTAGTGCCTAATAAGAATAACTCCTAAACTCGTCGTATTTCAACAAACGAGGAGTCGTTGAAAGCGTCATCTTGTTCCGCGGGTTATAGGCTTTATGACGTCACATAAAATCCACCATGGCGGAGGAAAAGGTTATAAAGAAAGTGTACTTTCATGACACTGAAAACCCTTCTAAAATGTTATGTAGGTGGTTTTTTTACAAATCCTAAGTATCAAATTCCATTTGCTACATTACACAAAATAATAAATAACCCCTAATGTAATATAAAAAGGGTCAAAACTTTTTAGTTTTGACCCTTTTTATATTACATTAGGGGAAACTAAACCAAAAACGCCAACCCAACTAAAAGAAAAACGCCATCTAAAAATGAATAAGTCATGTGTTTCCAAAAGTAATAGTCTTATTATAAAATAATTACTTATCAATTTAGAAAGAACCTCTTTTTAACTTTCTGAACTTTTTAAAACTAGGTCGCAGTAACTCCGAGTTCCCGACCAAACAACTGAACCAATGCAATGGTTCGTCTGTGTTATTACTTAGATACCTATCAACAATTCTAACCATACTTTCAGAATTCCTCAGATCTATCATTTTAGTGATTACAAAGTTTGAAGAGAACTATTTGACGTTCAAACATTGGAAACTAAGTTCAAAGGTGAACTTCGTAAATGGATCAAAAGGGAACAGTATCGTACCTATATGTATATTATGTTATGTAGAACTTCAGGCGACTCCTACTATAAATTATAAACGCGAAAGTTTGTGGGGATGGATGGATGGATGGATGTCTGTCTGTTTGTTGCTCTTTGACGCAAAAACTACTGAACGGATTTGGATTAAATGTGGCACACAGATAGCTTATTACCAGAATGTTATATGGAATGATAACTCAATCCAGAATGTTTGCCGATGCAAAACATTTTTGAACTGACCAAAATGTCAATATTTAGCTGACCATTTAAAATAGCCATTTAAATTTTCCGACCCAGACTCTCAGAAATCTCTTGAAACAATTTTATCAAAGCTAGCTAACCAAATTACGGTAGTAATTGGCAGCCTTGCCGTTCAAGAGAACGAGCCGTTTGATGCAATTAGGCTTCCACTGAACTGCCACTGACGAGCTTGCTGATGATCGAGAAGAGGCCTGTGCAATGCAGCAGTGGGAACATTATAGAGCTGATTATGGTATGCAATGCTAGGAGTTTTCATACTTCGTTATAGCCTTTTGCCGTCGATTCAATAGAAGTTAGTAGCCTTTTTCAGAAGTTGTCAGAAAAACCTGCGTGGTAATTACGTAACACACTTAGCACTAGTAGCTATGACTTTTATTTTGACAGTTCAACAACATTAATTGCGTTATTTAAGTTGTTGCGATGCGCAGACAAATTTTTCGAACATATGAAGCAACAGATTAGCAATATCCTTCAAAATGATCCAGATTGTGATTGAAAGTGTGTTACGCAATTAGAGTGCAGGCCAGGCGTGCGATTCTTTATTGCATTTTCGTCATCGTGCCCAGACAGAATACCTTGTTTCGTTGAAGACCAATAATATCTTTGGAGCTAGTGTGGTCCAAGGTCAGGTTGTTTCTCTTGCAAGTCAGTTATTTTCGCATTTTTTAAATTGTTCTAACAATAAATTCTTACCTACTTGAATAAATCAATTTTCTTCAGTCACAATTTTAAGTGCTTACGTAATACGAATAATAATTCTTTGAATGAATACAACGATCAGTAACTAGGGGTAGGTAAATATGATCAGAATCCTTGCCTGCATACTGCGCCCACACATAAAATAGGTATGTCTTCTGATAACATGCTTGCTTATAGTTATATCATGAATTCATATCAGCATCGATTCTGAGAAACTACTGAACTAGTTCTAAGTAAAAGTACATAAATTAGTAAAGTATTTTGCCTTATCAAACGTTGATCGATTGCATGGATGTATACGGGTACTGCTAGCGTATCTTTCATTTATCTGTCATTGGTTATTTTTAATACTTTTTGCCTATTGAGTATATGTAGTAATTTTATTCTATGTGCACATCGTCTTCGCATACAGCAGTGCGATTCTGTAACCATCTCATCATGAACTTAGGTGAAGTGAGCGTGGAGTGAGCCGTCAATCCAACTAATACTAGGGATTGACACTATTGACAGCTCACCCTAAGCTCACTTCACCTAACTTTTCACGGTGAGATTTTTACAGAATCGATCGGCAGGGTAGCAGGGACATCGACGCGCAAACTGTAACCATGAATTCCGCACATGATTCTAGACACCCAAAGCAGAATTTTGGTTATCAAAAAATAAACTGCTGCCTCATCGAAAAGTGCAATACCTACGCGAAAAAAATGTACTGAACAGCAATTTTTTTTAAAATTACCCTCGTTTATTTCAGAACCCCCCGTTGTGTGCCTACTATGTAATATACTGCTGTTTGTTATTCCTATCAAATAAAAATAAAACAAAATAACCCCCTGCGGGTTCAGAATCATGCACTGAATCCATGTTAACTGGTTGTGCGTCAATGTCCCTGCCACCCTGTATAATCATAATGATTGTACTTATAGAAAATATTGTACCAAATTTAAAAGAGTAACTATGGTGTTTGTTTCTCAGTCTTCTCCATTCTAAACTTTAAAATCAATTCTATTTTCTAGATTGCCTTTTAATGGCCTACTTGAAATAAATGATTTGACTTTGATTTCTTACTAAGCTACTTATGTCTTAGACAGAGAGAAACCACGTGTCGATCTTTGCGGTGAAATGTATGTTATGAACTCATCACCCTTTATCGTCTCAAGCGGTGTTCTAAATTCTATTATACAGCCGCGATCTATTAAAGAAATTTGACAGATTGTAGTAGCTTGATGTGCTAAGCTAAGTACTACAATCTGTCAAATTTCTTTAATAGATTTTCAACTTTATCGTAAGGCATTAAAGTTCTAGGTTGATTGGGAAAATCTGACAGTCTCGGGTACCTTGATCTGCTGGCGTCTGTAGGTCCTACCATATTAGCTGCGCCCCACGATTCAACCCGCATAAGTCTCAATCCCGTGGGACTATCGGGATAAAAAGTATCATATCTCCTAACCCAGGTGATGGTCTACCCATGTGCCAAATTACATCCAAATCCGTTTTAGCGTGAAAGCGTAAAAACAAATATACAAAACTTCAAATATTTTCTCTGTATAATATGACAGTGTTTATAAATTAGGATTGACCATAATTCTATGAAAATTCATGCCTCTGCGACTATATGCCTATTCAGTAAGTGTTTACAATGTAACTGGTTCTTTTTCCTGTTGTTATGCGCAACTGCGCAAGTAAAAATGGCAAATGGTTTGCCTGATAAGAAAATACACAATTGTTTGTAATGTACAAGTTTGACATTACATTACAATCCAACCATTTATGTGGGCATGCATATGAAGAAATTATGAGACAGAGGTCAGTTTTCACTAACACTATGCAACACCTAAATTAATGCCTGCTGTGCTCAGCCGAGTTTGAATTATCGATGGTACCGTAGAAGGAACATTCAAGCAAAATTATATTTGCTCGTTTGTTTCCGTTACCATATTGCTATGTATCGAAATAGTAACACGCTATGTAAACTTACATATTATGTATTTTTATCTTCATAATAGGAATAGCAACAAGAAATATATGCTTAACATTTCTTAACAAAGGACAGGAGCTGGCGAGCATTACGTTTCAATGCCGTTATATATAGATAGACCCATAGTTATGTACCTAAGTGCTACGGTCATTGACGATTTAGTGGAAGTTATACTTTTGTATAGATGCATGTCTCTATAAAAAATAATAAAAATAAAGTACATGGACTTAATTTTTGCGTTAAAGGAAGACCCACCCTCTTAGAGAGGAGGCCTGTGTTCCGTGGGAACGTTATTTACGCTGATTATGCTTGCTATGCTATGTAATTGTCATTTATTTAGTTACACGCCGTGCGCCCGCTCGCTGGTCTCTTCGTCAAAAATGACAAATTTCCACATTATCTTCCACAAAAATCCTTCCTTATTGCGCGCTCACTTTCGCTACATAGGGATCTCTTGTGCATAATTTTATGACCCCAGTGGCTCAGTTTGTGCGTTGTCTGTCAGTGAATGAAGATTTTTATTACCTAAGTAGATTGTCTTTATAGCTTTGCAACTTTTTTTTGTTTTTTTTTTTGCTCTTGCTTGCTGAGTATCGCTGTGCTTTCTTGGCTCTGCTCTGCACCTGATTGAATTAATTATCAGTCCCGGAGTACCATCCATCATGCCCTGCGAATTTCCCTATTAATTCATTATTGTTTTTTTTTGTCGTATCTTTGCACTTGCATATTTTATGAACACTTGTTTTTTGCTCTATTTATATAAACGTTGTACCTCTGGCTAAATTACAATAATCCAGTGCTTAATTTCTGCCTCTAAAGGAAATAAACTTATTTTTTATTCAGTTTTAATTGAAAGAAAGTTTTTGTTGTTCATTAAAACATTCTTTATTCACGAGTGTTGCGAATGGTAACAACGTAGATATTATTGAATTTAACTTACAGAAATTTGTTGCCAGACAATTTTCTAAGAAAAAGTTACCAATTAGGTATTATTGGAAAAAGAAAAATATGTATATTTCATGATTGGAAAAATAATCTATTTCTGATAAAATAGATGAAGCTCGCCTTCAGACTGACGGCTTTATTGAATCTTATTTTGATTAGGCTAATTGGATGCTGGAATATAGAGCTTATTTTCTGTATTATTCTGTAGATGGTGTATGTTTTTGTGAAAATGATTTTATACAAATTTTTGAAGCGAATCTGTATTATGCCAAAGTTTCGCTCAAGCGAAGAGATTACTATAGCGATCACCTAATCTAAAATGACGTGCCCCACCACTGCGGATGCAAATGCATTGCAAATGTAGCAATTACTATTATACAACATGCAATATATCAGTTGGGTTCCGGGTTACGCCTATCTCGAATCCATAGTGATGCCTTATAATGTTCAAACCAGTTGAACCACGTGGATTAACGTTGGAAATTAATTACCTTCGATTCTTTCCTGCGACTTCGTGTACGTGTATTTTGTATTTCTTTATTTTTCCATACAATTTAATTAATATAATTTAAAATAATGGTATTCAGCGGTATCCGGTTAGACTGTATGCATCCGATCCGACGTAATAGGGTTGTTTCCTGGGTAAAAAAATAATAATTATATTTAGACCGTCAGTTAGATTATCGAAAAATAATGGACACGTATTTTTTCTTTTGTCAATCAAACAAAAAATGACAAAGATAAAGCGCGTCAAAATTTGGGAGTGGAGGGTCGTGCTTGCGACACTTTTGCAAGCAAGTGACGTTACGCGGAACTTTAACGGGCGATATCTTCATCATTTTTTATATAATTGACAAAAGAAAAAATACGGGTTCAATATTTTTTGATAATCTAACTGACGAACTAATTACAATTATATAGGAAACTAGCCTATTGGGAGAAAGAAGGCTAAGCCGATTATGATGACCCAGGATGAAAAGTAGTCTATGGCCTTCTATGGCTACCTATTTGTAAATTTACATCACGATCGGTGCACTGGTTTAGGAGTGAAAAGTCAACAGACAGAATTACTAAACGCGAAGTTTATAATACTATAGTAGGTATGACTAGTATACTAAATGCAGATTTTGATTTTGATTTTGATTTTGATTGGTCATTGATGATCGCGTCTCTCTCCAGCACTGGAATCATTATGGCATTAAAACGTCATAATACGGCACCTGGTCAGCTTTGCCACCAACTTGCTGCCTGACTCATATATTTACCACAGCATATGAGAATTGTTTATATCTTTCATATGGTCATATATGTATGTCGTAACGGTAATACAAGCGGTTACATGGTAGAAATTACTTTCAACTTCTTAGTTTAGCTTGAAACCTAGCCACGATAATGTTAAGTAAATGACCAAGGTCGGTATCTCTGATCGAGATCGTATCAATACCCTATACGAATTAGCCCTTTACTATGGGCTGACCAAGTGAGCAACACCCTAAGGACATCAACTTACGAGTTACGACACGCCTTACATTAACAAGCCATCAGCCGGCCAGCAGTTTATCTATGGCTTCATAGATAAACTTTGACGATCTCCCTTCATTTGTGACGAAAAATGGAGAGAGATCGTCATAAAGTTTAGTCGGGCACATCACGACGCTGAATGAGCAAACGACTAAAGGGAAGGTATCAATTAGTTGATCCTATCATTCATCAATGTCAGTTAAAATAGATCCATGTAGGTTACGTAAATGTTAACAACATACAGCTAAATATAATATTACTTAGAATATTATAACCTGCTAGTCTTTGATGGGATTTCCCATTGGCAACAATGACGAATTTCGATAACCACATTTTCATTTCCTAACCCGTATAGGAGAACTTTCCAAAATCTTTCCTTATATTATAAGGAACTCGTAATGAGGAACAGTATGGTTCTGGACCCAGAGGTTTAGGCAGTGCGTTGTCTGTTAGTGAATTAATGAATGATGTGTTATCATGACCAGCCTATTATTGTCCCACTGCAGGACAAAGGCCTCTTCTCATACAGAAATGGCACGAGCATTGATCACCACGCTAGCTCAAGACAGGCTGGCGATTTCAGACTTATTTTCTAATATATAAAATTCTCGTGTCGCAATGTTTGTTACCAAGCTCCCCCGAAACGGCTGGACCGATTTGTATGAAATTTTGTGTGCATATCGAGTAGGTCTGAGAATCGGCCAACATCTATTTTTCAAACAAAAAACAAATATATATTTCCTAGAAATAATGTATATGGCAAAACAACGAATCAGGTCAGCTAGTATTGACTATATAAGTCTAGGTTTCCTCACGATGTATTCCTTCACCTACGTCAGTAATCATAATCAGCCTATAATGTTCCCACTGCTGGGACACAGGTCTACTCTGTGAGAGGGAGTGGGCCGTAATCCACCACGCGGGTCCAGTGCGGGTTGGTGGATTTCACATGTCTTCGAATTTTTGGTTCTAGGACATGCCGGTTTCCTCACGATGTTTTCCTTCACCGTTTTGAGAGCAGTGGTAATGAAATAATTTATACAAAGTAAAGCTTCTGTCGCCTGGGTTCGAATCTACGACCTACAACTCGTTAGTCGCGGTCGTTACCACTGGGCCACCACTGCTTATTATGTCAGTAATGTCCAAGATAAACTGAGAAAGTACATATAAATTGAAAAAGTCACTTAATGAATGAATTTCAGGGATTTGTTCTGCCTAATCTTTACCGTAAAATATCTCGCAATCGCCATCACGTTTTGCTATAATACTGATCCTGTTTGGTGTACTGTTACAGGAAGATGAACGTCGCTACGTGGACCTCACGACCTTCGGGTTCTTCAAGGGCGGAGTTCTCGATGTCCAGATGGTTAACTTCATGATGCCTTCGGGACCTGTTTATGGGGAGGTAAGATCACACATGTTTTATTGCAAATATGTAGGATGCTTCTATAGACTAGAATCACTCCTTTGCCTTACGTACACGTAGTAGCGAGGATCTTATTTACTCGTCATCTCTCCCCACTTCAGCCAGTTTAAAAGGGTAATTACATGCTAAAGATGCCTCATTGCGATCGCAGTTTAGGTCGCCTCCATGTTAAACAAATACATGATAATAGACACGCATGCACATGCCAGGCATCGAGGTAAACCGCCAAGCAGCCCGCGATGTACCGAAGTGAGGTGTCTTTCGGAACGTGCGGGCGTGCCTATTAGCATGCATATCTTTTACATGGAAGTGACATCGAGGTACCGAGCTAAACCGCGACCACGAGGTATCAGAGTGAGGCAACTTCGACATGTAATCACCCTTACAGTACCCAGGGCCAGGCGTTAGACATACATTCGGGCACAACTTGCTGTGTCCAACTTGGAATATCTTAAATCGTTTCGTACCCAAGTCGGTCGCAACAAAGAAAATCTCTATAAGTGGGGTTTCATGGTTTGCTCAGAACTTCGATGCGTATGCGGCGTCTGTCCTCAGACAATGGGTCACCTATCTGCGCCGCCCTGTCATCTGTACACGTGAGGAACCAAACGGCTGCGTCAGCAAACGGCATACGCGTTGCTGAATTTGGAGGATAAACGAAATGTGATACTTTTGTTTTCGGCACGCAATAGAAGGACTTCAAGTAGAGACCGTGTACTGACAAGGGTAGTTCGTGACAGAAACATCGCTAGCCAAACTTTTTCTAAAACTCAATGTGCATTATTTACAGCCAGATCTTTTCGTCGTCTTTGGAGTTGGTTTTTCTTGACCATCCCATTTTAGTCTTCGTTCTTTCCTGTCTTAGTATCTTCAATCGTAATGCAATAGTTCAAACCACTCCTAAACTTCCTAAGTTTGCTTTGTTAGTATCGATACAGTCGCCCCCTCAATCGATGTATAAAAATAAAACATTTTGAGACCGCCTCATGCAATCACTGGGCATGAGCATCAATAATTCACCAACTATTCGTCCGGTCAATTTGATCAATAATGCAGTGATGCATTGGGCGCTCGTCTAATTGACATTGTATCGATTCGAACACTTGAATAGGCAACTAGAGTATTCTAGTCCGTCTAGAGCTTATAGTTAGGTATAGTTCGTCACATAACTAGGGTTTGTTTCGTTTTATTAAACTGGAGAATCTGCTTACTTTTAAATACTTCGCCGGGGCACCTTATTTTGTGGACGCAAAATCGCGTCCAGATGAGCGTGGGACACACACACTGGGTGCGTGTTAAATGCACCACGCCTTATCGGGTTCCTGAAGAGCTATTGAAGTGTTAGATTAGTTCCTATATATATTTAATACACTGACATGCGTCTTTTTGAGTGTATAATATTGAAAGAAACATCATGCGTTTATTGGCATAGGTGTTTAGAGGAATGAGGAACAGTGTGTTACCTCCGACCACACGGATGTTATGTCTGGTGGGCTAATGCCGCCCTTCCATTGATGTCGGTTCGTTGTACATCATGCTAGTCGCGCGGCAAACTCTGCTTGCGCGATGCAGGTTTTTGCGTAGTCAGTTTGACGCGTAGTTCACATGTGGCGATGTAGAAAATTCTAAAGCCAAAGGGCCTCAACTTGCATAATGTTAGATGGCAACACAAGGTACTACCACCTGACGCCGAGTTTCTGCTACAGCGAGTTATTAATATGATGATTCTCGGTAAAAAGGGTGGTTGCTACCTACGTTAGCCATTTACTTTTATATTTACTTAAGCAAATTGATTACTAATCTCCGTATGTGGCGTATGTACAAGAGGTTACTATTGTTTGTGCTGCCTATCATTTTAAAACAAACTATATTATAAAACGGGGAACAAAGGCGCGTAAGCCTGCTTTTGTGTAGAGTAATGACAAGTCTATTCAGGGGTTTGACGGCAAGGTGATGGAAGCGTGTGTCGACTGATTGGGACATAGGCATGGAATATATGTTTCAAACGGATATAGCCAATATTACAGTATGTGTTTCAAATGAATTAGTATAACCAGTATTTCAGTACCTACGTGTTTCAAACGGATACAGCCAGAGATGTCTTCATGTATGGCTCTAGTTACTACAGCTAGTGAAGCGGTCTAATTCTGATTATGATTTAAAGTAGCGTTTAAGTATCGTACTGATACTGTCACGCATAGGTGAATGACAGCCCAATGGGACTGGTGCCGACTAACAAGCCTTTTTAAATTATTTTTTTATTAGTTGAAATAAAAAATAGAAGCATATTTTTTATGTGGCATAAAACAGGTATCCTTGTCTGATACCTACCAAGACTTCACTTGTGTCTGGTCTACGTACAGATAATTCGTCCCTTTTTTATTTAATTAAAATATTGGTTCACCAACAATTGTTCACTCTTTTTTTATGCCAAAGGCAACATGCAAAGTATGTTGATATGCACTTATCCTTTTTAAATACAAGTCCTTTTAGGTCCCTACCCTTTACTTTAGAGATGTATCACAATAGTTTATTTTATTTTTTCACAGTATGGCTTCACGTTAGACCGGACGATAAATGCAGCGATAAGTCCGTACCTCGCGCAGTCCAACTCCGCAACATGCTTCCTCAAGGATAGCGACAACAGCATACTGTCGCCGCAGCATCCAGCTATCGTGTTCTTAAAGATGGACTTCAAGAATCTCAGGTCAGTTCCCCTGAAACTACAAATTTAATGGTAAATGATAATCATAAATGATTTTATTCCTGTCAGTAGGTTTTGCACGTGAATGATATTTAAAAAAAAAAAACTAGATGAGATCGGCGGTTCCTATTTGACTGATCTGAGAAGAAAGGACGAAACAAACTCGACAGTTCACAGTTTCTTTTAAAGTCCAGACATAATGTTGTTCAGATCATGTAAAGTCCATGTTGATTGGTGTCTGAAATGGTCTTTTGAGAAAAGAACAACACGGATTGAGACACTTTATTGCTTACTGATCCCATAGATTTTCGCCTAGGCCATTCGGGGTGCTTAATTGTTGCAAAGGGTTCACACTAACACGACTGGGAATATATGCGATGATTTTTGAGACGGGGCAGTAAGGGCAGGTACCTTTGACCGTTACAGCTAGAGGAAAACGGTCTTAGGAGGTTGTCCTTAACTTTTTATATGGGTAAGGTATACGCAAAATACGCGCATTGACGTGGACTTGTGGACACCAGCCCGTATTACCTATTCTCGTTTAGCGGCTTTTCTAGTAGTCTAACCGTAATTGGTCGAGAAGAGTCTTTCAAACCTTATACGGAACTGTATTGATTGGCATCATAAAAATAAAACGTTAGAATCGACGTATTTTTATCTGACTATAACATTTTTCCAAAATCTGTAAGTGCAGTTAGCAATAAATCAAAAAGTTAAGAACAGTCTCAAGGTACCTGCCGTTACTGATCCTTCTCAAAAAACTAGACTGTATCATCACACCTCTACTCCCCGAAGGTCTAGGCAGAGGTCTATGAGAAGGAGTCGTGCGGTGTCGGCGAGTTGATCAATTTGTGAAAAAATAATTTCTAATTATCGCCAGCCTGCAAGACTTATTTGACAGGCTACTTTTACAGAACAACCACTTCGTTGTTATGTTTAAGTCCCAAATAATACGACAATAAATAAAAGACCATTCATTTGCATGACCAGGATTAAAAGTCCAGATTCCGGCCTAAATTGCTACAAAGTAAATTTCTAATAGTAAAAACCCAATACCAGTAGCCCCAACTGGTGATCGAACCTGTGTGCGTAATTATCTATAATACACTATTCTTAAAAAACGTTACTTAATTTTTTTTCAGATTAAACGTGACGTGCAAAGCTAAAGTCTTGCATCTGTTTCCGAATAAGTCTGCGATACCAAATGGTAAGTTACTTGTCATTTATTTCAGTCGTTACAGGTCGTCAGAAGCCCGAAAATCTGACAACCAGTTTTACAGGGGGGTTCCCCTGTAAGACTGGTTGTCTAATACTATGCTTGGTAATACGATAGTATTACCCAGTAACTGGGTTGTGGAAGTCATATAGGCAGTCGCTCCATGTAAAATACTGGTATTCATAGTTGGGAAAAAGCTAGGCAGATGATGACCTTTGCCCGCGGCTTCACCCACATGGATGAAATTATACCACAGGAACGTACTACCGGAATAAAAAATGTTTATCCTATGTCCTAACCCAGTGCATCGTCAACCTGTGTGCAAAAGTTCATCGAAATCCGTTCAGCCGTTAAGGCATGAAAAGGTAACAAACAGACATAGTTACTGTCGCATTTAAAATATCAGTATGGATTCATTGTTCATATAAAGTTGTCTCGATGATTCAAATCGGAAATGGATTCCGATAAAGTGTACCAAAATAGATTACCCTTTAGTAGAGTCTAAAGGGTAACCTTTGGTATAGTTTACGCGATTGTCGATAGTATAAATGTAGACAGTCGCGTGAAAGGCGACTCGGGTCAAGTATCTTCTAACACAAGAGGGGGAGATCTATGTCCAGCAGTGGACGTTTTTCGGATGAAATAATAAACACAAGAGAATGCTGCCCATCCTCTCTTTATAAAGGAAAAAAGGTAGTGATCAGTTGATCACCCACTCACTTCAATTCAATTCTTACGCAGACATGTGAAAGAATTTAACCTGAAGGCCAATTCTCGTAATTTAAAACGTTCAAAATCTAGTCGCAGTCTCATCTCGGCGACAAACAACTGTTAAAAACCTGTCAAAATGTAGGGAAATTAGAGGAGTTTTTGACAGATTGAGACTGATATCTGACTGTGAACGTTCTTAAAATTACGAGATTTGCCCCTCAGACTGTGAACGTTCTTAAAATTACGAGATTTGCCCCTCAGACTGTGAACGTTCTTAAAATTACGAGATTTGCCCCTCTGTTTTTTTTCCTGAACAGCGTGGTCATTGCGTAACACACTAACAGTAACAATGGCTTTAATTTTGACAGTTCAAAACATTCATTGCTTTATTGACATTCTTGTGTAGACAAATCGATGGATTAGCAATATCCTTCAAAATGATTCAGATTCTGATTGAAGGTGTGTTACGTAATTATGGCGGTGTTTCGTTAATCCTCTGTTGCGTAATGTAAATTGGTGAATATTGTATTCATATTTTTTTACGAGAGTTTTTTATATAATTACAGAAGTACCCGCTGAAGAGAAGTGCTACTATTCAGTCCTACCCATCACGAAGGAGACGAGAAATGGATTCGACTACTACAATACTAGCGTGAGTTTCAAATTCTTCTTCTTTGCGTATATATACGTGTAATATGGCAATACGTTCAAACATATTTCTCTATTTCTCTATTTTTTTTTTTCTCTATTTTTCTTTATTTCTCTTTTTTTTTCTATAATATGTATGTATTTACAAAAAAAAAAAATTGTATATAAGTAGTTTATCAGCCATCTTGTTACCATAACACAAGCATTAGGTTGCTTAGCTTGGGGCAAATGGTGCTGTGTGAAATGTCCAGGGATATTATTATTATTATTATTATTATATTTCGTCCAAAATACATTTTGTAGAGATGATGCTTATGCCGGGAGCAGCAAACACTGCGTTACCGCGCTTTAGGTGACAGATCAGACAGATTTTTCGACAGCCCAGGCATGTACGGCCTGCTTTGGGTGGATTCCCAATAGTTCTTTTGAACACATAAGAGAGGCAATTCTCGTAATTTTAAGAACGTTCACAGTCTGATCTGATTGTCAATCTGTCAAAAATACCTCTAGTTTCCCTAGATTTTTGACAAGTTTTTGACATTGATTTCCGCTGAGATAAGGGGGCCTAAAAAGGCCACTTTGGCAGAATCATAATAGGATAACAATATGAATCATATTAAAAATCGTAAAATGGTCACAAACTGACAATTCATAGTATGATCTGTGCGCAATTCATATCACGTAATTCATCTATTTGACAGTTTTGTATGGAGATTCGTAAAATGGTCACAAATTATGAATTGCTTTAATGAAGTTTTAATGTCAAATAGCAGATTCATAAGATGTTAGTCAAAAGCAACATCTCACAAATCATATTGGGAGGTTTTGTGAAGAAATATTGTTTTAGTGGCAGATTTAGGCCTTTAAAAAAATCTGGAGCACGAAGGAAACCATTTTATATCGCCGACGAAGTGTAGCTCCCCTGAAAATGAACATAGTCTTCGAAATGCCGGACCTCGAGTTTGTTGGCGTAAGGATAGATAAACGGGTTTCATGACCATTCATGAGCTGGAGCCATACCTAGTACCCGCCACGATGGCATAAGTACTACCTCCAAGGCAAGTAAAATAATTGTGATAATAATAATAAATAATATAAAATAAATAAAAACTTTATTTCTCAAAAGAAAAAGTAGTGTGTTTTAACTAAGTAGTTCCAGATAGACATTATTGTAGAGGTTTACTCTGTACCCTCTAGATGAAATAAAAACTGATCATATTATGCTTAGATGACAACTTACTACAATCTTCTATTCACATTTTAGGTGCTGAGTACACTTAGTTTTTATACATTGGATCATACCAGAGATATAAAGGGGCAAGTGCATAAGATGCACTAAGTTAGTGTATCTAACTGTGTGAGAGCCGTGACACTAGCTCCGTCAAACTCAAAACTGGGTAAGTAAGAATATTTATATCACTAGGTACAATACAGTAGGAATACTTGATTATAAGTTATTGTGGCGATAAGCAGCTCCTCCATTGTTAACTATAGAAGGAACCTATCATGCAGGACTAAAAGTGGGTGCACATATCTATTATAAACAAAGGGAACCTACTGTTAACAGTTTTATGATGTCAGGTCTTACCAGAAGTTTAGAATGACTGATGTAATGATGTTTTTGGCTATATTGGTGGCACTCACATTGCTATTGTTAGGCCTGCCGAATATGAGAAGAGGTTTTTAACCGAAAACTATTTTCACTCCATAAATGCTCAAATTGTGAATACCTACAGTTACCAACTGTTTTTGCTGGCAATCATATATGCATATTTAATATTATCTTGCTTACCACATAGTACTAAAAGTACACCTCTGCCGAACCCTTTAGGTATATATCGGTGTGATGTTATGTTATATTGTCATAATTTACTTCAGTTTTATTAAATAGCATTATAATATAAGAGGACATAAATTATACCTTTTACTAAAATAAAACAATAGTGATAGAAAAATAATTTACTATAGGTTTAAATTAACAATCTCATCTTATTAATAGAAACTAATTAGTATTTTTTTTCATTAAGGTTTGCGACTCTGATTTGTGGCGATGCTAGCTGTAGAGGGGCTAACCATGTCTCCTTTTTATGGAATCACCATCCACTTAAGACTCACTTGGAACAACTTCACCAGGCTGAAAAGGAAAATTTGTGGTTTTTAGGTAAGTCAAATCATGTCAATAATTAAAATAACTTTTAAATAAAATGAAATTACAAACATCATTGTTTAATTTGAGTACCTATTATAACAAAGAAATATGTTTCAGGTGATGCAGGCTAACCCTTTAAATCAATGTTGAAGACACCACTAGTTGGACATAGAGCTCGATACCTTTTTGCCTATAGGGAAAGTTTTTGTGTTATTTTAATGTTAGAATATAGTGTTTTCCATTTTGTATTTGTTTATAATTTTATTATATGAATGTTAATGTTATACTTAATTTTTTATTGCATGTACAAAAAAAACATACTTTACCTCTATGGGAAACCAATAAATGTCTTTCGACTGCATCAGCAAGCCTCCCAAGGTTCTGTACTATTCATTTGCCATATAAACTGCAGCATGTTGCATCTCCTTCTGAGATAAAATTACTCTCCAAACCTCATCTAGTGCAGCCAGAGGGTGACCTAAAATCATAATAAATATAACATACCTACTTAATCGTTTTCAATAGTCATCATTAGTCTTAACCGCAACATGAATAGCTGTAGGGTTAGAAAAATCTACTCACTGCGGCATCTCGCTTGCCAAGTTCGACTAGGCAGAGGCACCATTGTTGCATCGGCAGGGGTCGGCTTGATGCTGACGGACGAGTCTGACCGAACATGGGGCTGCAGTGATCTTGATAGGGGGCTCAACACCGACAGCGCGTCCACTTGTACACAAGTGTAGAAAGTCGAGCAGAATGTTCCATTGTGTCTCAGTCACTAGCTGAACGCCTTCCCATTCCTACAAAAAATTACGTACATTTAAATACTTTTGCACAGCGATACAATTAAATATTGATCTAACACAAACAATTATGCACTTACTTTGTTTTAAAAACGATCTTACTAGCACGAAAATACGAAATACTTTTTTTATTGTTGATGTTTACAATAATAGTTGTCAACTTGACATAACTCAAGGGATATACTTAGAACTCCTTTGTACGCGTTGCCAGCCTATAAAGTTTTTATTCTTTCTAATTTCCCTTTTCAGGGCTTATCTGCGATATTTTTAACAGTTATTAGTAAATTATAATGAAATAACATTTAAACTGTAGAAATAAAAAATAAAAAACCAATGTGATTAATGAAAACTGTAATGAAAAATTTACCGATACAATTACGGTTTTTATTTTTTTCATGCGGCAATGTTTACACCAAATGTGATTCTAATATGAAATGAATTGTAGGTGATTCAGCTATTAAGTGGTACCATTTTACGAAAATTAGAGGAATTGCTTATGATCTGCTGGGCGTTCAGGAAATGAATCACTTTTAGAGGTATTGCTTAAAGTGGCCTTTTTAGGCCCCAAGATTGCGACTAGGTTTTGAACGTTTTTAATAACGGGAATTGGTCTTTTGATATCACAATGCGTCTTGTGAGATAATTCAGAATTACTGCTTTATCCTGAGAGAACCCTTCGACGTTGATGGAAATTCAACGCAGGGCTAGTTTGTTTAGCCCTGGGGAGGATTAGCACTTACATTTGACATCGTGGTGGAAGGATTAGCCTATCGATAGTACGTTACCAGAGACTCATGTTCCGTGAGTTCGTGGACTATCCCAATAATACTGAGACAAATCCGCTTTTTTTAAGTTCCCGCATCCAAAGGTTGCCAATGGAAGCCTTCACCGTCTATCTGTCATAAGGCGACTTTAGAACCGTTCTCAGAGAATACATGTAATGTAAGCATAGCCGCTGTCATCTCTATAATATAAAAAATAATCGCTGAATGTGTTACTAAGCGCAAATCTCGAGAACAGCTGAACCGATTTCGCTAATTCTTTTTTTAGAATATTCCTCGAAGTACGGTTCTACAAAGAATGGTTCTGTAAAAAAAAATTAAGAAAGTTGCTTCACGCGGACGAAGTCGCGGGCAAAAGCTAGTTATGAATAAAAGTAGTAAACCCAAAATACGCAACCCATAGAGCGCATGAGTCTAAGATATTGTAATACTCAGTAACTGGGCTGTGGAGGTCAGATAGGCAGTCACTCACTCCATGTAAAGTACTGCATCCGCTTTGACTGGAAACCGACCCCATCACAATTGGGAAAAGTTGTTGAAGATCCAACTATGTTGGGGTCAGCTTTGAGTCTAACCGGACGCAGCTGAATCCCATTATTTTGAGACAGCCGTGACGAACGGCCTAACGAGCTTTCCGAGCCACGGAGAGGCATTGGTATGTAAAGATGCTCACCCATCCACGGACTAAGGTAAGCTAAAATGAGGTGTTTAATACAGTGTATTTATCGTTTCAGTTCGCTCTGTACGTGGCGTCGCAAAAAGAGGAGGGTCTCTACAATCTGTACTTGAACAATTGTCCGAACGCCGAGTCAGGGGCGACCGCAGTCAACACGATAGTAAGCGTTTCTTTTTATTTACAACTTCAAGTTTTATTAGGCTGTAAAACGCGCTGATTTGAATGTCCAGACTATCATTAGTTAAGGGCATTAGCAGGCATGGTACTAATATCATCGGTGATAAGCGATTTAGTCGCTTTTTGGAGCGTTAAAGCCACAAAGCTGGCATTTGTGATACAGCAGTCAAACTCAAAGCAGCGATACAGGATCAAAACAATCATAGAAACGCGCAATTTTGGGCGCATTACGACAGAAAATTATAATCATAAAAATCATCAATACAACTCTCTAAGTTCATGTTACCTTATTGAATGACAATTTCATGAAATCTTGACATTTGAGGCCAATTCTACCTTAAGGAGTTGTATTGCTGATTTTAATGATTATATTATTATGTAAAGCCATATTTGTTACGGTCGCAAATCATATACTTTAAGTAAATTTGAATTTTGTGGGCTACCTTAGCGTTCTTTAATCATAAAGGAATTGAACAGAAATAGTTTCGGTAATAAAGGGCTCGATAAAAAATTTATAAGCGTTTATTTTCAATTCCAGGTACAAATTTACGAAAGCAACGACGGCAACTTTCTGTCAGCCGGCGAGATGCCTCTTCCTGTGCTGTACACCATGATGTCTTTAATATTCCTGATGAGCGCTGCAATATGGACGTTCATACTTCGGACCAGTCGCCAGCCGGTGTACAGGATACACATCATCATGTGTGTGTTGGTCTATTTGAAGGCGTTGTCGCTCGCCTTTCACGGGATCAACTACCATTTCATACAGACGAAGGGGGAACATGTGACTGCTTGGGCGATTCTTTTCTATATTACGCATTTGTGAGTATTTTGTTTTGGTTTTTTGTTTTGAGGGATTGCTTTGATAAAATGAGGATTTGCGAAAAGATTATGTGAGTAGGAATGGCGAATACGAACTACTTCGAAAGAGAAAGGCCACGTAGTTACGTTTGGATCGCCTTAAGAGTGTGTACAACGTAAGGCATTTCATACAAACTTTCAAAACCTTGTTTATCGAAATGCATGAACCGATTTTAATGAAACTTCATACGCATAAGCAGAATACATGGGTCTAAAAAGTAAGTTAAGAACATTTTCGAAATGTCTTATTTAAAAAAAGATAATTGGAAATTTCTGTTTCTATGGAAAATTTAAAATCGGTCTATTTCAGCTGTAACACTATTTTTCAAAAAAGTTATCAATTAACTTTTTAGATCTATATATCCTGCTTATGCGTAGGAAGTTTCATTAAAATCGGTTCATGCATTTCGATAAACAAGGACTTGAAAGTTTGTATGAAATGCCGTACGTTGTCAACAATCTTAAGTTAGAAACACATGACTAACGAGGTGAAGACATCCAGCCACGATATGGAGCTAATTCTTACCCATGGTTACAGAGCTTTGACACAATAATATAGTCTTCGTCCGTCGCCTCCCACACGTTAGGACGTCGCGGGGGGAGTCTAACACCTCACTCCCCCCCCTGACCCGAGGAGGCCCGCTGTGGCGGGCCGGCACCAGTCGGGGGTTGCGGACGGATCGTACGTTCCCGCGACCCCCGGCGTAGGTGTGAGATGGAACACCGGGGTGGTTTTTAGTCAGTAAGAGTCTGACAGACCCCGTCGCCCGCCCCAGGCGGCGGACATCCATGAGGATTTTCCACCCCGGAAACAAAGGGCTGAATCAGATCTTTTACCTGTACAATAAAATTGACATCTGACAGTTCCAGTATGGTATTATTTCTGCTAATACTGTACATCGCATATTCCACAATAAAAAATCTAGAATCCCTTTTAGGCTCCAAATTGTTAATGTACATAATTATTCTAAAGATCAGTCCATCTAGCCACGAGATACACATTTATAAATTCATTCTTCAAAGCAAAAGTGAACAAGCATCTTCTAGGCACACTCATTCCATCATAAACCTCATCCATCGCTTGTCAAGAGCAGACCCATTTAGCAATAGAGATAGAGATATTTTATTTTGCAAATATTGATACAAGTCATGATGGTACATAATATAAATACAGAAACAGCCATATACTTTGCCAATTACAAGGCATGCAAAAGTACAGAGTTTACAATTAAAATAAATATTTACTATTCCGTTAAATAACATATTTCTAGTTCATCATTCACTAATAATAAAATTATCAATGTTCAACTATTCAATAAATAAAATAATTCTAATTCATCCGTCAATAATATAATTAATGACACAATTTCTAATAGTTATTTAAATACAATATATAAAATAGTCAAACAATTTCTTTCTCCAATAAAAAATCTACAACACTATAATAAATAAATAACATCGTTCTAATTCTGTAACTACCTTTCCAGATTGAAAGGCGCGGTGTTGTTCGTGACGATAGTGCTGGTGGGCACCGGCTGGAACTTTATCAAGCACATCTTGTCCGACAGAGACAAGAAGCTCTTCATGATTGTCATACCGCTGCAGGTGGGTTTATATTACGACAGTGTTTTTATCACACGAAGTGACGTGCTTTACTTGTGGTAACTAAATGCAACACTACAAAGCTGTTGAATGTGTGCGTGAAGACGAATAGCGTCAGCACATAACACATTTCCGACTTCGCCATTGTCTCGGACGATACCGAGAGACCATATCAGAGAGGCAATTCTCGTAATTTTAAGAATGTTCACAGTCTGATCTCAGTCTCAATCTGTCAAAAAATACTTCTAATTTTAGGGAAATTAGAAGTATTTTTCATTTTGACAAGTTTTTGACATTTGTTTGTCGCCGAGATGAGACTGCGACTAGATTTTGAACGTTTTAAATTACGAGAATTGGCCTTCTGTACACTTTCATACCGACCATCTTGATACAGCGAACGGCTTGACCGTGTTTGGAGCCGATGGCATTTACAGGAGATTGAAGTCTTAGCATCTGTCAAATATGCGAAGGTGTCCCGTCCCTACTTGCCGCTTCGTTGTTGTGTGTAGCTTCTCAAAGCTACGCAGCAAGCACGGTGATCTCTATATCACATTTTGACTCCTTTTGATGTCACTATGCCATTATACCCTGAACTTCGATCTGGTGTTTTACAGGTGTTAGCAAACGTAGCAGAGATAATACTGGCGGAGAGTGAAGAAGGAGCGGCGGAACACAACGCGTGGCGGGAAATCTTCGTGCTGGTCGAGTTGCTGTGCTGTGGAGCCATCATGTTCCCCGTCGTGTGGTAAGTAACTAGTTAGTCTATTAGCAGGTAGTACTGGCGGAGAGTGAAGAAGGAGCGGCGGGTCACCTTCGTGCTGGTCGAGTTCCTGCGCTGCGGAGCCATCATGTTCCCGGCCGTGTGGTAAGAAAAGTAATTATAAAGTTAATAAGGGATGTAAAAATATTTTGTTCTGGGTATGAATGTCTTCAAAAAAGACGTCCATTGCCCTCGGTATCCGGCATCAGCACAGTTGAAACCCATAATTTGCCTGCAATTCTACAAAGGTGCCATCTTATTCCAGGTCAATACGTCACCTGCAAGATGCCTCGAGCACGGACGGGAAGGCCGCCATCAACCTTCGGAAGCTGAAGCTGTTCCGACACTTCTACGTCATGGTCGTCTGCTACATATACTTCACCAGGATCGTCATCTCTATATTGAACGTAAGTCTAGTCTTCGCTCATATTAGTCCTACTAAAAATGAAAGATTGAATGTCTGTGAGTTCTAATGTTAGTAAGATTGGGTGTATGTGAATTCAAATTTTGGTAAGTTTGGATGTTTGTGAGTTCAAATGTTGGTAAGTTTGGATATTTGTGAGTTTGGGTGTTTGTTACTCTTTCACGCTTTAACGAACGGATTTGGATGCTGAGAGACCGACGTAGTGACACCGCAGACAAAAACTAATATTATTAATAAAGTAAGTATTATATTCTGAAATTAAACGATTTGACGCATATTCGCCGATTTTATAAATTGTATTTTAAATCATGTAACCATTTAATGATATAACAGCCGCACGGGTCGATCGATCAGGTTAAGCTACGCTTGCCGCGGTTGGTCCGTGGATGGGTGACCATTTTCACATACCAAGACCCCTCCGTGCCTCGGAAAGCACGTTAAGCCGTTGGTCCCGGCTGTCATTCGTGGATCTTTGACAGTCGTTACGGGTCGTCAGTAGCCCGAAAGTCTGACAACCAGTCTTACCAACGGGTATCGTATTACCCATTAACTGGGTTGTGGAGGTCAGATAGGCAGTCGCTTCATGTAAAATATTGGTATTCAGCTGTATCCGGTTAGACTGGAAGCCGACCCCAACATAGTTGGGAAAAGGCTCGGCAGATGATGATGATGTAACCATTTAATGATGTCCGAAAGATTACAAATATGTGCTCTTTCGGTTTTTAGGCCTAACTAAATATGTTTCCTTTGTCTCCAGATCACAGTACCGTTCCAGTACGCGTGGATCGACGAGATGTTCCGTGAGATGGCCACGCTGGTGTTCTTCGTGATGACGGGATACAAGTTCCGCCCGGCGGCCGCCAACCCGTACTTCACGCCCACGCATATCGACGACGTGGAGCCTCAAGTGTGAGCATATTTTAACTTCTTAATGTAACACTGCCTGCCTAGTTGGTGTAGTGGTCGCAGGCGCTACTGCTGAGCGTGAGGTAGTTTCCCAGGTCGGGTATAGTGTTTTTGGACTTGTTCATTAGGCATAGCGGAGTTTGTACTTGTGCCCGCTTGATATTAATAGGCACGCCCCCCTATTACGTGGAACTTATACTTATGTTAAATGTCATGTAATTGGTACAAATTCGGACTCTAAGCTAATAGAGATCCCATTAACACAAGTCCAAGACCCGTTTGACCAGAACGCCAAGTCCAGTAATTTAAAACGTTCAAAATGTAGTCGCAGTCTCATCTCGGCGACAATCAATGGCAAGAACTTGTCAAAAAGGTAAGGAAATTAGAGATATTTTTGACAGATTGAGACTGAGATCTAAAGGCCAATTCTCGTAATTTAAAACGTTCAAAATCTAGTCGCAGTCTCATCTCGGCGACAAACAAATGTCAAAATGTAGGGAAATTAGAAGTATTTTTTGGCAGATTGAGACTGAGATCAGACTGTGAACGTTCTTAAAATTACGAGAATTGCCCCTCAGCTCTGCCTTTCACACAACAGAGTCAGAATATGAACTGAAAAACATATTTGTTTGTCCGCAGTCTCTCAGATATCGGAGTGCTTGAAGGAGTCACCCGGATATCTAACCGAGGCGACAGGAAACGGGAGGACCTACAACCACTCATGCAGGAGACTAACTATAATTCTGACTAGCTGTAAGTTTAGATTTAACATATAGGATAAGTATATGCTTGGGGAGGGTCGAGCCATGGATTTTATTAATACAACCCCCAGTTTCTGATATGTTTGCCTAACATACTCGCAATGACAAACCATTGCTTAATATGTTTGAAAAATGTGTCTGCGCATCAATAATAATTACGTAATGGATATCGTTGAACTGATTTACATCCGTCACCTCATACATCAGGTTCAGTTGAAAACCAGCGTGAGGCACTAGTTGTCTGGCATTTTTGCTGAACTGGGCCTTTTTAGTGCAGCTGTGAGGCACACTTTCCTGCTATTTTCTTACATCGGACTTTACAGTTTCTATTTGATTTTTATTTGTTGCTATCTGATGTATGTATCTGAAGGCCAATAATTCTCGTAATTAAAAACTGTTCAAAATCTTGACGCAGTCTCATCTCGGCGACAAACAAATGTCAAAAACTTGTCAAAATATAGGGAAATTAGAAGTGTTTTTTGAGAGATTGAGACTGAGATCAGACTGTGAACGTTCTTAAAATTACGAGAATTGCCTCGCTGGTGTACGGTGAGTCTTTTAGTCTGTGCTAAAGAAATGTATTTTCTTTCTTTCTTTCTTTAACTGTCATAATAAAAGAGATTGTCATAACGACCGTGTTACGCAATTTGGGTGCTGTATTATAAGTAGTTTCCTAGAAATATATACCTTGATTCCACTTGAACATTGAGTGTTATGAATTTGGACAAGCTTTGAGAAACCAGGGGTTGGTTGGGAAATGTTTCTAGTATACCCTATTATTCTTATCTTTAAGTTCAGTGGGGCAATTCTCGTATTTTTAAGAACGGTTATAAATATTCTAATCTCAGTCTCAATCCCATGGATGTATGGAATCCCGTACCATGCTGCATCAAACTCAAACTTTGTTTTTTATAGACTACACTTATCATATTAACTCCTACAAAAGTTCTTTTGGTAAACAAAGACCGGGTATCCGGGTTATTGCTCTAAAAAAATGATAATAGTTTAAATAAAAATTCTATTCTATTATATTCTAGTTATTTTTAATTAATCTAGAATCGGCCATTATATCGGTTATATTAATCATAACATTTGAAACGGAACGTCATGTATAGGGAATAAAACAATATTAACATTTTATTACTTAAATTAAATTTCCTGTTCAAAAATCAAATCCCCGAAGCGTAATGTCGTAAAAAATTATAATAGTACAGACGCCAGCACATCAAGCTACTACAATCTGTCAAATTTCTTTAATAGATTTTCAACTTTATCGCTAAAGCATTAAGGTTTAAGGTTAATTGGGAAAATTTGACAGTTTCGGGTAGCTTGACCTGCTGGCGTTTGTACATATGTACGCAATATACGCGCAGTGTCGTGCAGTTGCGGACACCAGCCCGTTTTACCTATTATGATATAAGTGCGGTAAGTTGAAAATTACAGCCGAGGCGATATTGCTAGCCCGAACCGTAGGCGAGGGCTACAAGAAAGCAGAGGCTGTAATTATCAAAGCGCACGTATGTCATACGACGTTTTATAACATATTTGCGAGGAAATAAATAAAACTCGGACTTTCTTAAACGAATAAATCCTTAATCACTTGTTAAAGCAGTTATAAAAATTTGAACAATTTGTAAATGTTTATTTATTATATTTTATCTTCCAAAGTTAATTTTATTCATAAAATGTTGACCACTTCTCGGACATAAAAACTTTTTGCTAAGATTTAAAAAAGTACCGTTCGTTTTAGACGGAGCATCTTGATAAACCGTGCGTTTTACCTTAATAAAAAGAAACTCGTGCGTTTTACGTTACAATAACGCACAAGTGCGTAATGAGATACAATACGATATTGAAATTGGTGAAATAAGAGACCCTTTACGAGGAAATGTGTTATAAAAATAATTACTATAATATTTTGATCTTGACGCATGAGACTTTGATACGAGTTTTCGTCAGTCTCCTTTAACAAGTTTTTGACATCGATTGTCACGTTTTTAAGTACGAGAATTGGCCTTCGGGTGTTAAGATGTTTGTATTTAATAGTTTCAATTTTCATTGACATATCTCGGGACCCTGAGTCCCGGACCTTCGAAGGGCAGATAGATAGGCCTTAGATAGTTTTAAGTGTTGAGGCACCTATTATTAAAGGCGTAATCATAACAAAATAAATAATACAAAGAAAGCAAAAATAAGTTAACAATTTAAAGCTTATTAAAAAATCGGTTAGGTAAGTATTTTTATATCGCTGGTACAGTGTTATGTTTATTTACATATTATGTAAGCAAAAGCATAATCAGCCTTTAAAATTCCCACTGCTGTGAGCCTGTGACACAGGCATCCTCTCTGTGAGATGGAGTGGGCCATAATCCACCACTCGGGCCCAGTGCAGGCTGGTGGATCTCACATGTTATCGAATGTTTGGTTCTAGGTTTTGATTTTTGGTTTTAGTACATACCGGGTTCCTCACGATATTTTCCTTCACCGGTTTGAGAGCAGTGGTGATGAAATAATTTACACAAAGTAAGCTTGCTTGGGTTCGACCTCACGACAGTAGGGATTCTCTCTCTAAGTCGAGGCCGTTGCCACAGCAGTGGTGACCCGTCACCACTGCTCTCAGGCCACCACTGCCCTCGGATGATCACTGCTCTCCTGGTGTACGTAGTTACATATACGTTACTTATACATGTATGTTGTATGTATTTAATACTTAATATCTACATATTGTGATAATCCGACCATGGATGTACCTTCCCCAAAGCAACGTTAAAGCTAGTCCCTTTCTGATAGCATTTCTGCACATCATATGTGCAAGCTGCAGAAAAAGAAGACTTTCCATTTAACAAACTTAATTTAAGGGCAATCACCGAATCCATTTTTGTATAATTTTTTTTAGCTTTTAGTTCCTTTTATTAAATTTTTATTTATAATACCTATTTGTATGTTCTTAACAAATCTATTTAAAAGAAAATATACATTTTTATTGATATTCCATTTTTATAGTTAGGCATTGACAGCCACCGCCGTCACCGGTGTCCGCTAACAGTAGATTCTATTGTTTCTGTTGTCTGGCAGTCAACGTGTTAACAAATATTTTTTACTCTTGATAATTATTGTATATGTATAGACAGTGGGAAACCACTTCAAATAAGATATCGAATAAGATAAAATGCACTACTGTTTCTGTTCCTGACAGCATTAGGAACTATTCCTTTCACAGTTATTTTACCTCTGACAACAGCAACCCAACATCGACCTAATATTAACGAGAATAAAGATTATTGTGATTTTGACAGACTTGTCGGTGTTGCACCCCAACAGAAACCTTATTGCCACGACAATAAAGATCACTGTGATTTTGACAGTGATGCAAAATCAGAGGTATAATAACTGAAAGGACTGTAAACATAACGATCGTGGCGAGGACGGTGTGATCCTGTTTTGTTTTACAAGCCTTTTATTAAATTGCTTCGTTGGTTTGTTTCCGGTTACTGTTTGTCATCCATTTTTCGTACTGCAGATGTGTAAACTGTGTGGTTACGAAAAGTCGAGAAAAATACAAGAAATAATAAAAGCACATCAATCGCGCCTCACTGCACCAATACCAGAGGTGCTGCTGGTCTATTCTGTAAAAATCTCAACGTCTAAAATAAGGTCTAGTATTGTTGAGTATCAGGATGGATAGGAGATGCTCATTGAAAATGGACACCCGATCACAGCTTTTGGTAAACATTTTCAGAGAACATTTTCACAGCTTTTCACAGAGTGACAGCCAAAGACAAAAGAATACATTTTATAAAAAGGAAACATGAGTTTATAAAAGGTTGGTTACTGGTCGTCAACAAGTATCTTGAAGTGAACTGTCAATATTGTCAATCCCAAGCATAGCAGGTAGAATGACAGCTCTTTTGAAGTTCACTTCACGTAAATAAATAAATAAGTAAGTTATCACGGTGAGATTTTTAGCGAATAGACCAGCAGAAGATTTCGGCACAACTCCTTATTCGGGACAACACTGACAGGCTGGTTGAAAGATTGAATTTGTATGAATACTCTGTAGAGAAATAAATGACTTGAATAGAATGTAGCCACGACGACGCCAACCTTTGCAATAGTAAATAAATAGAACTACATTGTTACAACGATTTTTACAGACTTATTTATATATTTTTTTGTGAAATTCACAATTTGAATAGCTGTGTTTACAAGGGTCACTTTTGTACTAATATATTCCCTTTTGTACCTATTAAAAAATTTCAACGTTAATTCGAGTGAGCAACAAAGCTTCTAATTGAAGTGCCAAAATTGAATAGTCGAGTGTATAAGACCTCTTTTTGGATGGCAATATTGAGAAGTATATAGATTCTTAACACAACTGGGCACGTATTCCCGTAATTTAAAACGTTCAAAATCTAGTCGCAGTCTCATCTCGGCGACAAATGAATGTCAAAATGCAGGGAAATTAGACGTATTTTTGACAGATTGAGACTGAGATCAGACTGTGAACGTTCTTAAAATTACGAGAATTACCCCTCAGGTTGCGATGGAAATTCTTTGCCTTAGATTAGCCACATCTACTTTCTTCGAGTCCGAAGAAAATAGATGTAAACAACAACACAACAATTAACACTTCACCCATTTTCAACACATTTTGTAACAATTTATCAGTTTAAATTGTTTATAAAAAAACGATTTGATCCCTGGCACCAGCCCTAACTGCTTAACACACTGTCAATCAAAATCTGAATCATTTTGAATGATATTGCTAATCCATTGGTTCACATCTTCGAAAAATTTGTCTGCTCAACAGCGTAAATGACGCAATGAATGTTGTTCAACTGTCAAAATGAAACGCATTACTACTGTCAGTGTGTTACGCAACTCCAACTAGGTACCCCGCGGTTAGTCGAGGCCAAATAGACTAAAGTACACATTTTATAGTGAGTTTTACACATAAAGGTAATACTTATATTGTAAATTTAAGACTACAGCTGTTTCTGTCTCGTAGTATGTGACGGTAAAAAGCCATAAGAAGTGACGCACGGTTCGAAAAAATAACAATGCTTGGCCGCCCTTGCGTTAATGTGCCTAAAGATGACAGTTCCTAATTTTATTTTACCGACTCGAATTATCTATGGATCGAACATAAGATTTAATTAAAATTTTATTTAGAAAATATTATCAGTTTTTCTTCTGATATTTTTGTTCTTTTGTTTTTAGGTTGTGAAATTTTTATGTTTTAATGTAATGCTTGAAAAATAAGTTTTTTATTTCTTCGCGAAGTCTTTAGCGACTGGTTGTAAATAAAACTATCACGGTAAAATTAAAAGTAAATATCACGGCTTTCCTTTGTAGATTTAAAGTAATCGAGGGTGTCTAGGATATACATATTATCGATATGCGACGCGGTGAATGATATGCGTATGTTACGTATTAATTATTATTTTAACCCATGGCAGAACTTATTTATAGAATAGAGGTTCCAAGACCACAACGGCGTCAGTAACTGGTAAATTGGTGAAGATCATAACTTTGTATCGTTATTAAAGTTTTATAAAGGCAATCGATAACTTGAATTCGTCATTCGTCCCTGGGTACCGGTTTCAGACGAGTACCAGTTCCAGACGGGTACCGGTACCAAATTTAGGTAGGTACCTGTACGGCGTGTACCACAAATCTCATATTTGTACAAGGAACCTAGTATGGTTAGAAACCTTGAACTTATTTTTCTAATGCGTATTAACTATCCTTTTTACTTACTATAATATCTGTTTTCGCTCTCTTACTAACGCAAATATTTGTTTGGTACCGGTAAATACCGTACCGATACTGATTAGAAATACCAATAGCACAAGTACTACGTCTGGTACCGGTATGACACAAAGACCAAAAATACCGGTATTTCAAACCCTGCTTACAGCACCTTTTTCTCTTGGAACCTGTAACCCAAATTATTATATTACGTAGGTATTCAGGAAAATTGTAACTGGAACATTTAAATAGGATTGAGTGGATTCATCACGCCTTTTTTAGGTGGGCCTGTCAATGTCTACACGCTAGGTGTGCTCACACTGCGTCAATATTAATAAAAATGCTTCTCATTGTGAAGATAAAACAGACTACAACTTACAGACCATAGATAACTTTAAATATTTTTCACTTTTTCCCATACACCGTGACCTTCCTCATAATGCCATTTGTCTCCTTGCCAAATTTTATCGAATTCCGTTCAATGGTTTAGGCGTTAAAAGGTTCCATACAGACAGAGTTACTTTCGAATTTATAATATTATTACAAAATTTGTATGGATGGTTTTTAGTGGATTAGATACCTACATAATATGTGGCTCAGTTCTTAACACGCAATATACGCATGTCACTCGCTGGTCGTTTACTATAATATAATAAGATGATTATCTGTAATCAGAATCACAGTGTTTGCATTGTTGTGTTCGCTAGACTTCTATTTAATTAGTTGTGAACTATTTACACTTATGGGAAGCGTATAATTCATCAGTTTTTGATGAATTCTCGAGAAAATTAAGTCGGCTTGCGATTTTTTTTTAACAAAACCTCATACATTTTTGGTTTATTACTTAAGAGGGATGGGATAGGGTACCCCACGAAATTCAAATTTTCGCATGTTTTTTTGCAATTTGCAGGTTTGTGTCAGGTTTTATTATATTGATCAAGGTATGATTCATGACCATAACAAATAATAATACCTATTTACATAACTATAACTATTATTAGAATCATCAATACAATACTCCCTAAGTGAGAATTAGCCTCAAATGTCATGATTTCTCATTGAAAGAGGTACTCAGTAGGGTAATTTGAAGTTGTAGACTTGTATATAGACTCTTAAAATTTAATGTGTTATGTACATTTTCTAAGTTCTATCACTACTAATTTGTATAGTTACTAAAAGACGAAATTGTGCCCTAAGCGGTTATGAAGTTGCATTTAGATATTATAATGTATTCCGGTTTGATATGTGTGACTTACATGCACCTTTATTGTATAAGTAAGTTTTTAAAACGTACCTAAAGTTTAGAAGCACACAATGAGTTAAAACGATGTCTTATAATGGTAGTTATTGAAATAACACGATTAAAATGTGAGTTTTCAGTGTGGATCTTAACTTCAGGGTCAGCCTCAAATCTACTTTTTCTTGATATTTTTGTCAATTTTCTTTAGTAATGAATCGTGGTAGTAAATTTAGTGTTACGCAAACCTATATCTATCTATCCTAATAATAAAGCTGAAGAGTTTATTGTTTTTTTTTGTTTGTATGTTTGTTTGAACGCGCTCATCTCTGGAACCAGTCGGACTTGATAATTATTGTAGCACTAGCTGCGCCCCGCGGTTTCACCCGCATAAGTTTCGATCCCGTGGGAATGTCGGGATAAAAAGTATCCTATATGTTAATCCTGGTTATAAACTATCTGTGTGCTAAATTTCGTCAAAATCTGTTCAGTAGTTTTTGCGTGAAAGAGTAACAAACATCCATACATCCATACATACAAACTTTCGCATTTATAATATTAGTAGGATTTGATAGCCCGATTCTTGTGGAAGGTTATAGCCAGAACATCACGCTATAACCCTTAGGAGCAGAGTAAAAAGAAAAATAATCAGAAGGAGGGTTAAGCGAAACAAAATAGCCGATCGATTCTGTAAAAATATCACCGTGAAAAGTTAGGTGAAGTGAGCTTACAGTGAGCTGTCAATCCAAATTAGTTGGAATGACAGCTTACTCCACGCTCACTTCACCTAACTTTTCACGGTGATATGGTTACAGAATCGCACTGCAGGGCGCGGGCGGGCGATGCGATGCGTCGGGGTGGGTCAGGGAGCATGAAATTTCACGCAGACGTGCCTCGTGGGCTAGCTAGTAATTATTACTATACCGAATTGCAATAATAATTACAATAACTATTTGTAATTAGTTTAAGCACTGTGTTGTTGCTAAGATAGGGCCCCTTCATTACGTCTATACTTATTTTGTAGATTAACAGCAAACCGATTTAGATGTTGGTTTTGCGATATGTATCATAAGCTGTACAAAATAAAAGGATAATGATTATTTTTATGTTTTATTGAAGACCTCTTCCTTCATGTTCATAACCCTCGATACTTCTGTGACCATGTCGTTACCACAAGGTGCCCCACAACATTTAGTTTAGGTACCTACACAAGAAGACACGAGTATTGGGTTAGATGTACCGGCTGGCCGTAGTCGGGAGGCACCTCTTGAGATATCTCCTGGAACCCTTATACACGGTAATTGGTACATAAGCGGTAAAACGAACGCGCGGTGTCTCTCACCTAACGTCAACTTCTTAGGGTTAAACAACGCAACGGTAGAAAGATATTGTCGTTACAAGACAGACATGGACTTCTATTCTGACTTGACGACCAAGAAAAAGTAAGTATCTATTGTAAAGGTCCATCTACACAAGTCGGTGTCAGGGCCTAAGTATCGGGATCCGAGCCGTCGGGCGCAGAATAACATTTCTACTTACCGTCCGGAAACATTGGTCGTGTGTGCCAGAATATGCTTCAATAATCAATATACACAGATACTCGACTCCCCGGACTCTGCAATGTGTGAAAAATGTCATACAATATTTAAATATCAATATGCAAGCAATATTTCCCCGACCCTGACGGGACACTGAACGAACCAAATGTTGTGGGCGAAAATATCGTAATATTTTTAGACAGCGATCTACGACAGAGATTAAACAAATAAACAAACACGGGCATTTGATAAAATATGCATCATGTTTTACTACGCGGAAGTGGAGCGGCTGAGACAACATTCTAAAACACGTGATTTTACGCTTGCAATTAATTTATTAAATAATCTTTTTTTTTTTGCTAGTCTATTTTGCCTCATTGACGTTGGTGTAATGGTCGAAAGCGCGAGTGTTATTGCGACATTCTCAGCAAATCAAATCAAATCATTTATTCATTTGCAAACATGGGTAATAAGTATACATACCTATAGATGTTTTATTTTTATAATAGTGCTCCATGTTCTACCGACACATGGGCATGCAAATCGTATTATAATTTTAAGTAACAATTAAAAATGATGATAATACAAAATACAAATTAATGTCAAATCGTCTGAACTACAGTAAGAATGTCATAATAATTCAGAAATGTCAAATCGTTCAAATTACAACAGATGTCAAATTTTTTGAAATACACTAATAATAATATACCTAATACCTATTTAGATTAATACAAAAAATGTCAAATCGCTTAAATTACAGTAGCAATGTGTCATATTTATACAAAAATGTCAAATGTTTTCAAGGTTGCATGTATTAGAGATCCCTGTACATTCTACCTTAAATTATGCAAACATTTAGTACAAGTTCATAATAGATTAAAGAACAAAAATAAAATAAAGAACTAAAGATATAATCAAAAAACTTTTTCGGCAAAAAATTCGGAGACACTATAATAAGCTTTCTGCAAAAGAAACATTTTTAACTGACGCTTGAATGCACTACCATTTAGCTCCTTCCAACGTTTAGGCAGTATGTTGAATATAGCAGGAGCCATGCAGATGATACTTTTGCGCATGAGTGCCGTTTTTGCTGGATAGACGCGAAGAATGGTCATATCCCGTCTGTTACGCGGTACAGCGTCCTGTAGACGTGGAAACAGTTTGGGGTTTGTTTTAACAAACATTGCGGTTTCGAGTATATACAAACTAGGAAGAGTTAATATATTGTACCTTTTAAAATACGGTTTACATGAATCAACCGTTTTTAGCCCAAACATAGATCTAATGCATCTCTTTTGGGCCTTGAATGCCGTGTAAGCGTCGGTCGAGTTTCCCCAAAATATGATGCCGTATCTTAGGTGAGACGCAGCTAAGCCATGGTAGGCTGCAATCAGGGTATCTACATTCACAACTGCAGCTAGAGAGTGCAATGCAAATGCAGAACTACAAATTTTTTTGCAAAGGCTATCTATTTGTGATTTCCAGTCAAGTCTTTTGTCAATTACTAAACCAAGGAATTTAGTAGTATTTACGATTTCAATAATTTTATTATCTATATTTATGTCCATATTTTCTATCGCAGGAGCCCGATATCAACTAATATCGTCTCATTCAGTTTTTTTTAGCCTTAGGTATAAATGTCGCCACATAGACCTTACAACCTTATGACGTCCACGGCTGGACATAGGCCCCATAAGCATCACCACAACGATCGAATGCATGGGGAAAGATTTCTTTTGTTTTATGACACATCTCTATCAAAAAACACGTACTGGATCTCCACTACAGTGACAGTTTACAGTAAGTATAAGTAGGTACATGTACCTAAAATGAAAGCCAAGGTCAAAACGCTTTCTTTTCCATAAAACTATATAATAAGGAGGATTCACTGGCAGACCGCCAGTAGTAAGCACTGGTTGACGCATACCTACTACTACGGCTGCACTAAAACCGCGTTCACAGTATTCTTCTCCCGGTTTATCTTTCGGGTCTCACAAGTTACCTACCGTGGCTGACTTGGAAAACTTTAAATAGCCTTCTCAAGTCGGCTGCAGCAAAGACAACCTCCACAAGTGGGGGTTCATGGACGGCTCAAATCTCCGATGTGTATGCGGCGTCTCTCCACAGACAATGGCTCACCTCCCATCTTGCGACGCATCTGTCCGCACCTGTGACTTGTATGCGTGAGGACATAATGGCTGAGTCAGCAAATGGTATTTGCGTCGCTGAATTTTGGGACAAACAAATTTAAAATATAAGTATGTTATTTTGCCATCGATACGCTAAAAATATGAACTTATTGAAATAGACCAGGGAGACTAGAAACTGGCGAATTTGGTGTCATGCTAGCGAATCGTGTGTTGGTGTTAAAAACATGTAAAAACTACACACAATCTGTAAAATAAACTGAAAGATTTTAAGGAAATCCTCGATATTAGGCATTATTACTAACATTAAATAAATAAATAAATCCCTGGACATTTCACACAGCACCATTTGTCCCAAGCTAAGCAACCTAATGCTTGTGTTATGGTAACAAGATGGCTGATAAACTACTTATATACAATTTTTTTTTTGTAAATACATACATATTATAGATAGAAAAACACCCAGACTCGGAACAAATACATGTAGGACATACAAATATTTGTTCCGTGCGGGAATCGAACCCGCGACACGCAGCGCAGCAGTCAATCGCTTAACCACTGCGCCAACCGTGCCGACATTGAAGGGTAAATTCGAAAGTACCTAACTCGTTTGTTTGTACCTAAGTATGTCAATGACTGTTAGGTACCTTCCACGTTTTCAACCACTGAGCCGAAATTTAACAGATAGGAAACTGGAGAATGACTTGGCTATTTTTCATCTTGCAGCTAAATTGCGTAACGTAACGTCACAATTTGAATCATTTTGAAGGATATTGCTACTCCATTGGTTCATATATTCGGAAAATTGGTCCGCTCAACAACGTAAATAACGCAATGAATGTTTTTGAACTGTCAAAATTAAAGTCATTGCTACTGTTAGTGTGTTACGCAATTACCCCACACTGGATATTTTTTATATAAAATCATGAAATGCAAAAAAATGCATTAGGCCGTCTCCACGAGCGAGAGAATCGCGGCGATATTATCATCATGCAACGTACGCACGGCTACACATCAAGCTATAATAACCGGTATAAGCTGACTTCTGATTGTACGGAAAACCTATACAATGAGAGGTTAGCTAAAACTGGAGATGCATAGCTTGACGTGTAGCCGTGTGTATCTATTTCTATACACTCTCTTAGAACGTGTCTCCACACGGCGATATCATCGCGGCGAGAATTTGATGGCACTATGATAATATCGTCGCGATTTTCTCGCTCGTGGAGACGGCACCATAGGCAGTCGCAAAGAACAGCTGGTATACCTGAGTACAATAAGCAATCCACCTGAAATTTGACCACCTCAATACCTATCTGTTTCCTTTTAGTTTCTATTCGATAGTTCTATGAAAATGGCCTAACTTCCTAGTTCCCATAGTATCCGGGATTAGCGAAACGACCGTCATAAATAATACCGCCCTTTATTACCGACGTGAAGTAAACACGCTGATACCCGACACGTTGTGAATGTAAACATCTTAACGTCAGTTGTAACGATTTAAAACTAAAACGGACCATTAAATTGTAACTGATTTACCTATGTGATTCTTGTTTGAATACAGAAGTTTCATCGATATAGAGGACGTTAGTGGAGTAGAGAACCATCTTGGACGCTTGATATTTTTATTCTATACCGGTACGAAAAGTTCTGTATCGCTACCAAAAGTTCTATACCGGTACTTAGCGGTTCTTGCTATTTCGGTACCTACATAGGTACCGGTTCCAGACGGGTACCGGTACTCTAACCTAACAAGTACCGGTTCAATTCAGGTACCCGCTGCGTACCTACCATAAATCTCGCAGTGACCGAGCTGTTAAAGAGAGTACCTACCTACTCGCTCAGCGACGCTCGCTTGGTGGACAAAACACTCGCCGAAAGTCTCACGCGTGGTACATACGCGTACCAGTAGTTATCGCTTCTCGCCGTCGCGCACTCGTTGCATACCAACTCGTTTTTAGTTTCTAGCTCTACTCGCTCCGGATGTGGGACAGGAGAAGGGGAGCCCCTTGGAAGTCCGGAAAGTGGAGGATCACGATCAATAGCTTGTTGATTGGTGTTATCACAGCAGACGACAGTGCATAAGACATAGCTTTACTACCAGGTTGCCAGTAAATGTAGGAGGTGTCAGAGGCGTGTCTTTTAAAGTTGCCTAGGTACCTATACCTAATCAGATAATCGGTTTTTGTTACTAGGGGCGTCCTACAAATGTATAACGATTTGCCGGTTAAATATTCGTGTGTTACAACATTGTTTTTTGGTGGCTATGCTAAAAAAGACAACAGGTGGGTGGGTGTGATTGTGGATAACATCCTGTAAATGTCTATGAAGACCTGTAGGTACCTATACGTAGGCGGGTCTCGTACAATGTCATTAGTAATTCATTATTTTAACTGCTACTGGTACTCACCTCTGTGCTATAGCTTCATTGGTCTACAACACAGCCTATCGTGGTTCATTGCCTGATTAGCATGTTCAGCATAATATGTTGCTGTGCTGATACAGTTCTTATACTTTATCTTTGCATCAAAATCATAGTGATCTTAATTTTCGTTGTAATACAGCTGCTATTGGGTTGTTACTGTCAGAGGTAAAATTACTATGAAATGACTGTAGTGGCTGAATGTACTTACAGGCCACAGTACGAACTGACATGGTACCTACATTGGTCTCACTCAGATTTGTTACAGTTAGCGAAATAAATTGACACACTACGTCAATTTGCCGCCTTTTAGCCATTTCATAAAACTGCCAAGGAATGAAATACGATTTGTATATTCGGATAATCTAAATTGGCAGGTAGTCAATTTACTTAACAATTAATTTCCCTGAAAATTTGATTTTAAATAGTAAATACAATAGTTAACAATAACAGAGAAAATTCTTTCTTGTACCATGTGACGTGAGACGACAGTATACGATATAATAAATATAAAACACTAATGCATAAAATTATATAAAGATTCTGTAAAAATCTCACCGTGAAAACTCAAGTGAAGTGAGCTTGATGTGAGTTGTCAGTAGTGTCAATCCCTAGCATTATTTGGAATGGCAGCTCACTCCACGCTCACTTCACCTAAATTTTCACGGTGAGATGGGTACAGAATCGCACTGCAGCAGTGGTATTCTGTGATAATCTCACCGTGAAAACTTGGGTGAAGTGAGCTGTCATTCCGACTGCTAGGAATTGACAAGACAACACACTTCAAGCTCATTCCACCTAACTTTTGAGAAATTGGTTGCAGAAGTTAACGTATGATGAAACCGAGAATCTTAATAAACTAATGCTGTATTTAAATTAAGGCGCTGTTAGTTTAATTTATGTTGTCTCTATTGTACAATATATTTTTAATCCTGTGTACTTATGTATGTTTTCCAAGTGTAGGTACTAATAAATTTATTATTATATTCTAGTATATTTTCACGATGATATTTTTACAGAATAGATCGGTAGTGGTTCACTTTAGCCCTGGATCGAAAGAGCTGGAAGTCATGGGGAGAGGCCTTTACCCAGCAGTGCAATTATGCAGGCTAACAGTAACAGTAATGTATAGGAACTATCAAACAAATCCTAACATTGAAATGAAAAAAGTCATTTTTCAAAGTCAATTTTGCCGATCACCATTTAGTTATAGCCTTCATCTTAGGTGTCGAAGGCCGCTTAGATGGACTCGGCCCAGAATTCGGCTACGTGTTTGGCGCCGTCACTAGCGTCCATCAGTTCCTGTAAGTGCAGCTGACAGGAAACGCAGGACATGATATTAAGAGTCCCATCGTTTGCGGAACAGCACCACATTTACATTCCAAGGCGGAATCATCTATGAATCTTCACTGAACAGGTTTTCCTTGCTTCGGCCAACCTAGGTCCAGAGTATGTTTAAGCTGTAGATAAGTCTTCCAGTTTACCCAAGGCAACTCATGTCCAAGTCTTCGGCGGGTGGCACTGTCTTGCCACAGCTTCAGTCTTTCTTGTGATCGATTGGTTATAGTGAACTTCCTAGAATCATCTGCCTAGACTTTTCCCAACAATGTTGGGATTGGTTTCCAGTCTAACCGGATGCAGCTGAATACCAGTATTTTACATGAAGTGACTACCTATCTCCTGACTTCCACAACCCAGTTACTGGGTAATTGACGGCACGGTTGGCGCAGTGGTTAAGCGATTGACTGCTGCGCTGCGTGTCGCGGGTTCGATTCCCGCACGGAACAAATATTTGTATGACCTACATGTATTTGTTCCGACGAGTCTGGGTGTTTTTCTATCTATAATATGTCTGTATTTACAACAAAAAAAACAAAAAAAAATTGTATATAAGTAGTTTATTAGCCATCTTGTTACCATAACACAAGCATTAGGTTGCTTAGCTTGGGACAAATGGTGTTGTGTGAAATGTCCAGGGATATTATTATTATTATTATTATTAGTTACTGGGTAATACGATACCCCATGGTAAGACTGGTTGTCAGACTTTCGGGCTACTGACGACCTGTAACGACTGTCAAAGATCCACGAACAAACCCATTGGAGTGACTTACCTATTGGATATATTTCATTGAATTTTCGTATGCGGACTGAGAACGTCATTAAGGAATACGCAGTTGGTACCTACTTTGTATAGGTATTCTTACTTTAGGTAGAAACGAGAGGAGCCGAGGGCGCAGTTAGTATAAAGAACCTTGTTTAAAAACAACGATTAGGTATTCTGAAATACACAGGCCTTTACGCGTTGTCTTTAAATTGCAACTTACGCTTAATTTCCCGCACCCTTGGACGGATCTGTACTAAGGACGCAGCCGCTTTCAGTGTTACAAGTGTAATTAATTCACTTTTTATACGGACAGCACACCATTAAAACAATAATAAAGATAAATTTAGACATTACTGAATTTCGCAGCATTTGGTTTCGCCGGGCCGGACGGTGGGAAGGTATTTAAAACATAACATAACGTCATGCCTGTATTACCCTAAAGAAAGTTACGTAAAGGGGTACCTATTGTACACCTACATTTTACTTTACAGCAATCGGTACCTACCTATACAAAAGAGATGTAAAGTCAGGGAAAATAATTGTTTAACAAATTGTAACTATGAAACAATGGGCAATTAAAACAATGGTCTTTTAGGTTTGGTGGCATCTGTCTAATAATTATAAGTTGCAGGTAGGCCGCAAATAAACAGCGCATATAATATAAAAAGCGCATTTAAAACCAAACTCAAAAATCTTTTTTTTTTTAAATTAGGCTGACAAACTCACGGACATAAAGAGACTGAAGACAGCCAGCCATACATCCGATCGTCACCACTTCCTAGTGTTTAGCTGGGAAAAGTGGGGCAGTTAACTCAACAGCTGCCCCGGCAACAAGTGTCTATTACGTAAGGGACAGACAGACTTTGCATTACCACTTTAACCGGATTTCGTCACAGCCTCTAGTTTACTCCGGGTACAACTTTTTTTTATACCTGAAATTCTGTTCTGTTCAGTCAGGATCTAACTCGCGACTCGTAGTGCGTAGGTAGGTATAGTTAATTACCGACCGCATAAAGTCAAACGCACGACAAATTTTCACTTTACATACAGGAACGTTAATACGAACGCATGCGCCACATAAGCCCTGGATCAAAGTGGAAGTTACGGGGAGGTGATTGCCCAGGAATGGGATGAGACAGGCTAACAGCAGGTAACGGTAACCGCACCCCAATTGCGTAACACACAATCAATCGGAATCTGAATCATTTTGAAGCAAATTGCTAATCCATTGCTTCATAAGTTCGAAAAATTTGTCTGCTCAACACGTAGGTAAATAACGCAATGAATGTTGTTGAACTGTCAAAATGAAACCGATTCCGATTGATCGTGTGTTACGCAATTAGGGTGCGTATCGGTCCGTACTTTATGGGGCTCTGTATGTTACTGTGAATACATGAATACCTACAATATACAAAAATATATAAACTCCCGCCTTGTTCCAACTGAGGTAGGTAGGCTGAAACTACAGAACGTCACCTACTACGATCCTTGCACACTCCGTTTGCCTCGTTTAAGTTCATACGATAAGTAGTGGTGGACCAGTTGTAACGGCCCTTGCGTGTCCTAGGTTCGTACCAGGGAGCCAGATTACTTTGTGTAATTTTTTTTTATCACTACTGCTCTCAAAACGGTAAAGGAAAACATCGTGAGGAAACCGGCATGTCCTAGATTCAAAAACTCGAAGGCATGTAACATCCTCCAACCCGCACTGGGCCCGCGTGGTGGATTATGGCCCACTCCCTCTCACAGAGGAGGCATGTGCCCCAGTAGTGGGAATGCTAAAGGCTGATTATGCTACGTTCATACACCTGGTAATAGTGGGACACGCCGGTTCCGCGTACTACGCACCATAGAATACTTTCTGCATAAAACATGTGTTTATAGAAAAAGCCCTCGAATACTAGCACGCTACCTCTTTAAGCTTTCTGTAGGTAGCTTCTAACTGGATTGTAAAAAAGTAACTTACAACCTTACGTCTAAAGCCGATTCCTGTAATTTACGGACCGTTATTGGTTAAAATTACCAATAATGAAGCAAAGACCTCATAGCTATGCATAGTAGACCCTCCCACATGGAAGTTATCACAGGTAAAATTAGCTTACGAATCTATTTATATGCCCAGCTTGGCAATAAAAAATGTTACCATTGGTAAGCAAAATGATTCGTTTTTGTTTATAGAAACCGAGCTTAAAAGAGACTCATATTCCATTGTAAACTGTTGTTTTGGTAACAAGAAGCATTACTTCCACCATCATTCAGACGCGTTCGCTCATCTGCAAGCTTTAAATTAATCACATAACTTTAACGCTTACACCCAACAACTGTATGCTTAGTGTGAGTTTGACAACATCGTTCGAATGACTTAACCATCGCGTAAATCGAGTTAACGTCAAACGTATCGAGAACCGAATGCATGCGAGTGCGAGTTAACATCGAAGCTAACCATCCAATACGCGTTTGGTCACCGTGAATTGCGAGCATTATTTTTCTTATGTTGGTGTCACGTAAACGTCCTCCGATAAACCGACCAAATAGAATGACATTTAGATTCACTGTTCCTAATGAAAGCGGCTGTCTATCAAATTTGTGTTGGTTATAACTTGACGTTTATGTTTAGTTTGTCAAGTGTGAAGGTTATTGTGATTTATATTTATTGGATTCTATTAATTAAAAATGAAGACGAGTTCGTCCCAATTATGTTACGATGGTGGCATTTATGGAGTAGTAAGTGTAATTTTAATTATTTGGTGATTAGAGAGCTTAGAGTTTGTGAAATTTGCAGAAATAAAACTAAGTTTATTTGGTCTTCTAGGCATGGAGAATTGGAGACCTCAGCAAGCTATCTTCAACAAATATCATTGGTGTGCAAGTCGCTACGAACTTGGCAGTAGAAGAAGCTGGGTTGTCACGGGTTTAAACTTCTATTAAAACACCAACGGGTAGTCTAAAAATAAGTTACTTTATTGTGTCTCATAAATTGTATTCTCTTACAGGAGATTCACATTCAGCCCAATTCCACCTGTTACTTGTGCCTAATCTCTGAAGTGTTTTTGATGAAACTCTGAAAAGAGTTAGCCTGAAGTATGTTTATGTGTCGCGGCATCAGCTGAAAAACTCCATAAAATTTTTATGTTCTATGCATCCAACATTGGAATGAGCCAGGGTCATCAAGAGGCATTGCCCCTGCATAGTCGCCGCCTACAATGGCTCCTACACCTCTTTCTTTTGTGGAGATAAAGTGGAAGGTCAGAAAGAACTTTTTTAAGTTTTTAAAAGGCTCGAAGATGACAACTCATAATATACATAACTTTTATTATTTTTTCTAGAGACGGGCATGCTCTCCCCAACCAGACCTTCATCTTATGTCTATGTAGTACAGCCAGCCTGTTATGTCTGTGCAAACTACTTACTCCTCGCTGTGCAAGAATTCCAAGCAGACTCGTTTTAAAGAACAGCAACATAAAGATTACATGGACTCGAGGAGAGAGCAGAAAAGGATTAGAGAGCTGGAGGTGCAGGCTCAGAGGATTAAATCTTTTAGAGAAAATTGTAGATACATTTTGTAAAGACTAATTAGATATATTTAATATTAAGTACTACTACTGCCCACCACCTTTTTTGGTATTATTCTTGTAAGTTAGTTTTAACTTAGAAGCTGAAATTCCATAAGAATTTGTGTGATATATAATATGTGTTCCTATTTACTACTTGTTATATTATTATGTAAACAATTTATGACAATAAAGTTATCTCAAAGTTCAACTAACTAGTTAAGAATTCGAAGAATTGTTATAATATCAAAATAAAGTTCCTAGTTTGTGACACAATTTAAGACTGATTATTGATGAATAAAAGTACTGCAACCTGCTTCGTGGTTGGTATTTCATTACCTCTAATTAAAATTTAAGAACTTCTCTTACTATGGTCAGATTCACTACTCAACCTTTCTAATTCTAAACAGAAATAATTCATAAACACTTTCTGTCTTCGACACTTGCTTCACAGAAAGTCACCATGGAGAAACTGCCTATCTTGCCAGATAGGCAATTGCTCCATGTAGAATCCTACTGGTATTTACCTAAATCCAGTTGAGACTGAAAGCCGACCCAAATATGGGAAAGGAATAGCAGATGATGACTTTATAAATAATATGGAATTAATAACAATCATAATTGATTATATGATTCATTATTAATTTGGAAAATACTGAAAGTATGTACCTACTTATTAGATTTGATTTTGATTAGGAAAAAAGTAAACATTTTGTTACAAGTGTGCTAAAAGAATTTATTCTAGAGCATTCTTGACATTGATTTTAAAGTAACAACTACCTAATTTTAATAATATTCATTCATAATGGACTTATTGTAAATCACAAATCTTAATATTAATTGTACTTAGATACATAAGAATGACATTTGAATATTTGTACACCATAATACGTTGTGGTAGTGTATAGAACTTAAAAAATATTAACACCTTACTATGTAAAACTACATTCATACAAATAAATAAATTCTAATTCTAAAAATACTTTCATTTAGACCATTAAAAAGGCACCTTTGAACATCAAAGTATATTAAACTAAAAGTGTTGAAGTCTTTTAACTAATTGTTCTCTTAGAATCCTTCTTCTTCTGATTAGGTCAAAATATAAAAATATAAAATATAAAAAATATAAACGTGATGCCATTTTCCAAGCAAAATATATTGGTTTTATGAACCCACACTACTAATTAAAATAAAATAACTTTGAAAATTCACCACACTCGCAAGGCTCTCACTACAAATCCTTCAGTGAAGAATTAACTTATTCGAAAGTGAGCGCGTTTCACAAACGAGCTGTCAAAACTGTCAAAATTGTAACTTACACTCGCGATAACACAAAGTCACGTTAATTTACGAGCTCACTATCGAGTGGGAATCGATCGTCACCATCGACAAAGTAAAATAAAAAACTTACACTCGCATGTTTTAGTTCTCGCGTATGGCACCAGGTGGCGCTAATTCAGCGCCATACAAATCAGAGTAAACTCTAACGCGATGGTGAAGTTAGAAAAACTCACACTAAGCATACTGTTTAACATTGAGACCTTCGACAAATGTCGTCATCCGTCAGTCAGGCCAAAACGTTCTGGACCCGAACGTTAAAAAACATTGACGACTATATTACATGCATATAAATTCAACATGATTAATACGCTGGAACATTTGGGCCCAAGTGGGAGTGATGCCTGTTGGCCTACCGCCATACTCAGTCGCAGTGAGGAAGCCGGTGTAAACAGGGCTATTTGCACGACTTGATCTTGGCCAGATCTTGACCTATTAACACGCAGTCCACGCAGTGGATGTCAGTGAGTGTCGCTCCGTGTATTTATAGATTGGGGAGCTGAAGCTTTTTGTTTCGAGTTCGCGCGCAATCGGGGTACGGACGAAGTACGGAGGCGTCGCGTCGGATGTAAAATGTCCGCGAGAGGGATCAGACGGAAGAAATCGTCGCTGTCGGAAGTGAAAGTCGCTGTGATCGGTGCGCCGTCTGTCGGCAAGAGCGGTACGTGGAGTGGAGTGTTTGTTTATTATCTAATGCTGTGTTGTTATTGTGTATTGTTGATATTTTCGCGAAAATTGAAAACCGTTTTTTTTTTGTTAAGTTTGTAATTTGCTTAAAAATTCGCAGTGGTCTAGTTAAAGTGATTCACCGATATACGAACACACGTTACTCATTATTTTAGTTTATATAAAAATATTCGCAAATGCGTAGGTGCGACATTGCTTTCTAACACCCTTGCTGAATTAACGTTGATGGAGTGCAAGTGTTTTTGTCTCAAGGCCCTGAATATTTTCAGATCATAAATGTTAACAAAAAAACGTGAGGGATCGATGAGTAACAAAACAGCGGAATTTATCATTGCCTGATAATACACAAGACGTTATGCGAAACATAAAACTTCTTTTAGCTGTTGCGACTTGCCAAGTTTTAATTCAGAAAGCGTTACTTAATTTGATTCGTCTTTGTTTTAAAATAACTTGCGGAAGAGGTGGCTCGGCAATCGTGATAATTGTTGGAGCTGACCTGATATCACTTATTCAGGAAATGTTTAATAGGGCTAGTTGATCTTGTACAAGCGTCTCCAGAAGGATGTACTCACCTACCTACAGTAGCTACACATAAAGTTTGGTGTTACTCGTATTTATGCTCGATTCCTATAAACAAAAACGAATCGTTTTGCTTACCAATGGTAGCATTTTTATTGCCAAACTGGGCATATAAATAGATTCGTAAGCTAATTTTAGCTGTGATAGCTAAAATTAGCTTACGAATCTAATCGGCGTCGGCCACAGGTGCCTCGACCACTGGGGGCCTAAGCCACGGACCCGGTCTTCCAGCGGCGAGATAGGCAGACGACATTGTTCCCGTCGCGGGTAAAACCTGGATGAGGCTTTCACAGGAGCGTGGGGATTGGCACAAGAAAAGAGTCGGGCTGTCATGATGATGACTATGCAAAGCAATAAGGTCATTATTTGTAAAGATACAAGAGTCTTAATTTGAACCAATAACGGCCCGTAATTGTAGGAATCGGCATTAAGTGACCAAATTCTTCGTGAAATTTGAGGAAACAGCTCACAGGAGTTGAAACAATATTAAGGTAACAATCTTGTCACAACAGTTCTAACGACTAAAGTTCTGAAGTTTGAGGCCATGAGTTAGGTAGGATCCAGCGGTGAAATGTCGGTTCGAACTCATTCACACTTTGACATGGAGATTTGATTTTGATAAGAAGTTGTTAACTTCTTATCAAAATCAAATCTCCCTATTTCTGCCACCGGAGCTGCTAAGCCGCGAAACTGTAATCACAGACACAAGAGACACATTTCAGTTCTATCTCCGGAATGGCAAATTATCTAACTCATAATCAACTCTCTCTCTGAAAACAATGTGTTGCTGGGGAGTTTGTTGCGCCAGTGATTTTAGCTGGGAAGAAGACTGCCCAGCTAAAAGCACTGGATGGACAAGGTAGTGACGAAAGGCGGTCGTTTTGGGGGTCTGTCTAAGCTGGGTCGTAGCGTGTAATTTTGACGTTCGAAATAGTGCTGATTCTCAGCCTAATTTGAATAAATCGCTTTGATTTTGAAGCAAAGTATTTATTAAAAAAAAAACAATTACAGGCACTTTTGAATCGTCGAGGGGTCAGTCAGCCAGTAAGAAAGATAAAGTTAGTTGCCCATTGCAAAGCGTAGTAGTTTCTTATCGAGTAGCACGGGCAAGAAACTCCACGGACACTCTTTTAAACATTGGTTTAAAAGAGTGTCCGTGGAGTGCAGATGATTGCATCTGCAATAACCTATGCTACTACAAATGTATATAGGCGGTAGCGGGCAGTGGTATTGGGGTATTGGAACCGACCTGCTAGTTGTAGGTCGTGAGTTCGAGCCCAATCAGGCAATTTACTTTGTGTAAATTATTTCATCACCACTGCTCTCAAAACGGTCAAGGAAAATATCGTGAAGAAACCGGCATGTCCTACAGTCAAAAAAAACGAAGACATGTCTGTGACATCCACGAAACCGCACTGGGCGCACGTGGGGACGATGGCCCACTCCCTCTTACAGGGAGGAGCTATGTCCCAGCAGTGGGAACATTATAGGCTGATTGTGTATTTGCCATACCTATGTTACTACAGATGTCTGCATGACGGCTGAGCACTTACCATTGTACAGGTGGCTCGTGGGTAGAATAACATAAAAATTCTTAAGATAATTAGTTTTAAATATTTCAGCTTAAAAGTGAATGAAACCTCATTCCAGCGCACATTTCATGGCATATCAACTCTGTGGGTGACGTAGATTAGTATTGTTCGTATATTTAGAGTCATTAACGGGCTTTTAAGAAGTTGCCTCGTGTTTACAAAGCAGAAGTGACGCATGCCCGCCACAGTTCCGCATTGTTTGACATAAAAGTTATTATAAAGTTAAAAATATCTAGGTATGATTGTTTTTATAAGGGGCTTCTATAACCTTGCAATATATAGAAGGAAAGAAAAGAAAGAAAGACAATGATATGTTTATATTCAGTAAACATGACGCAAAAAAGAACAAAACACAAAAAAAATAAAGGGTTGGGGAAACATGTGTCACCATCCACGCAAAACGGCTATCGCTTAGCATTATGCTGCAACCCTGTGCAAGACAGGGCCCCAGCGCTGGATTTCAGCGACAGCTGGTATTGGTTTATATGGGTGAATTTATTACGCTTCTGTCTACCCCGTCGGGAATACAGGAGTGATATTAGATATGTTATGCAGTTAAATGCTAAACATTATAATTATACGTTCTAATGTAATAAACTGTATGTTAGCTATGTACTAGCAATATATTAGTAGATCGTTGCGGAATGTGCAACATTTTAATTGTACCGACGTTACGTACGTTATATACGTCGGTCGCTGTTCAAACACACAACAGTATTAAACATTTTACTAAACGATTATGACAGTAATAAAACATAACGAATGAGATGGAAATAAACGTTTTTCACATTTTCTGTGCGTTTACATCCGATCCGAAATTATTCGGAATAATTTATATTTTATATGCAAACTAGCTTCTGTCCACGACTTCGATTGCGTGTAATTCTTTTTTCTCCCGACCCTCCGAGTCGCATCGCATCGTCTGCCCGCGCTATTAAGTATTTATTTATTTATATAGGTATACTTTATTGTACACCAGAAAAAAAGTTCAAAAAAAAAAAAAACGATTATCACTACAAAACATACAATGGGTGGTCTTATCGCTTTCTGCAGTCTCTTCGAAGCAACGCAGTACAGTAGGTATAGCAGCAGTAGGTACTTCGTTTTAAGAATAAAGATATTTTCTTTTTGCTCCGCTCCTAGGCGTCTTAGCTTGATGTTTAAAAGCCTTGCCTTCCTTAATAATTGGGCTATCATAAGCATTTGTTTTTAAATCTTACTGGTGGTTTTTGAGATTTTTTTAATGATATAAACTAGTGCTTGACTGCGATCCCGCCTGATGGAAAGCAGTAATGCAATCTTTGATAGTAAAGAGCACTAATTTATTATGAGCCTATTCACTCTAGCCTTGAATACACTTAAATTAGCACTTATTATTAGCGCATTCAAACAAACAAACTCTTCAGATTTCCTGCTTGGTGACTAACTCGTTAATCTTTCAAACCATATCAAATCCAGAATATGTTTTCGGAAAACATTTTCTTATTTTATTTGGTTTAGTCCATGTTCAACCACCACAATCTTTACCCCCTGGTCGGAGGTTTTTGAACCCCTAAATGTTGTCCATGTCAATTTGTCCATTCTATCAATCCGAGGGACGATAATGGCAACCATGAAACTGAGCCACAAGGTGGTCGAATGATTTAGTGACCTGTAATTACTCGAACTTTATACGTAAATGAAACTTTATGAACTTTTAACCCTCCATATCTGAGCCAAATGCGATTTCAAGTAGTGCTCAGCACTAATTTTAACTCCGGCTATTCCATTAGGGTTTCGTAAGAAGTGTAATGTTATGAACATGGTAACATTACATGGCTACTTACACAATATTTTTTCAATGAAACTCTGTTTTATACAGTACATCGATACTTAGGTACTTAATATTAGACCTAAATGTAATATTTTGGAGGGAAAGGAAGTGTGTGTGCATAGTGTTATTTATGCTCATCATCTGCCTAGCCTTTTCGCAACTATATGTTGGGGTCGGCTTCCAGTCTAACCGGATGCAGCTGAATACCAGTATTATACATGGAGCAACAGCCTATCCAACCTCACACAACCCAGTTACTGGGTAATACCCCCTGGTAAGTCTGGTTATCAGACTTTCGGGCTTCTGACGACCCGTAACGATTGTCAAAGATCCAAGAACAGCGAGACCAACGGCTTAACGTGCTTTTCGAGGCACGGAGGTGTCTTGGTATGTAAAGATGGTCACCCATCCACGGATCAACCGCGGTAGCTTAACCTGATCTATCGACCCGTGAGGCTGTTATTACTTAGCCACAAGCCCACCATAGTGTTATTTATGTTATAGCTCTAAAATAAGGACTTACTACCTATGCGATGCTCAGCGATTGTAGTGCACAGCGAATGTTTGGAAATACCCTTTTTACAGGTAGACAATGGGGTGCAGTCAACAACAAAACTCACTTAGCGGTTGACGCAGATCATTATGGACGGGCCGCACCGCATTGCAAACATGCAGAATGTTTGCAATGCGGTGCGACCCGCATCACTATTTTGTACATGTTCTATGAACTCCTCTGTCTGATCTCTCTCCGCGGGGTAATTGCGTAACCAATGGATTAGATTCTGATTGTGATTGTAGTGTGGGGCTTGTGGCTAAATAATAACAGCCGCACGGATCGATCGATCAGGTTAAGCTACGCTTGCCGCGGTTGGTTCGTGGATGGGTGGCCATCTTCACATGCGGAGACACCTCCGTGCCTCCATGCCATGATGATGATGTGATTGATAGTGTGTTGCGCAATAAGGGTGCTGGTCGTGTGGGATTGCCTTCCCATCGGACTATGAGAGTAAGGAAAGAGAAAGTGCATCTGTGCCTGCGCACACACTTATGCAATATAATATCTCTACTCAATAATTTTTCTTTCTTTCTTTCTTTCTTTCATTCCCTCGCCCCTGTGCCAGTCTCCTCCATGATTCGATATAACTTTTAACATCGTAAGTAGGTGCAATTATTAGATTTTCTTTTTTTACTTCCTTCACCCAACGCGGACTGCGATTATAATTATGTATGTCAAACTCTGATTTAGGTACTTATCACGCAAAGTATCGACTACTATAGTACCTAAGTACACAGTAAACGGAATAAGAATGTATTAATTTAATGTAATTTTCTAGCTGATAAGAATGCTGCGGAAAACCTTCTTTATTTTTTTCATTTCCGCGGGGTACCTTAATAAATGTCTAAGTAAAAGTGCGCTGTTGGATTTTCAACTCTCGGCTCAGCACCAAAAGTTGCAAAACCAACAGCGCGCTTTTACCTAGTGGATGCACAGAATAACTAATATAGTACTATCGTGGAAGTGAAAATGGGCATTCAACTTTGTGCAGAGCATACGACTTTTTTCCCAGCAACAATTTTTTTTGCGCAAAATAGTGGCCAGCTAGTTATACTCGCAACTTCGTTTGTTAACCATGCACACAAGACTTTATTGGATTGGCAGGTACGGCATATACGCTATTGGCACATACGAACAACCGGCCAAGTGTGTGTCTGACCACGCATAACGAAGGGTTCCATACTTGAAATGAATTTATCCAAAAAAATAAACTTAACATTGTAGTTGCACCTAGCTTCTGACGTTTCATAAGTGCCCATGTAGGTTTATGTGTAATAAAATATTTTGTTTTTCTTGTAAAACATTTTCTCCCACACATCTATGTATTTTAATACGTCACGGTCGATTTTCCAACTGGAAGTGTATATTTGTAATTGCAAAAAAAATTGTTATAAACCGTCAAATTAACGGTTTTCGTACTTTTTCCTTTAGGTGTGCTGTGAGACCTTGCTTCTTGGCAGATTTCATGATTCTAGGTCAACGGGAAGAGCCGTATAGGTTTTGCTTTATTTGCGAAAAAGGGTCTTGACAGACTGACAGCGAAGTGATCCTAAATATAAGGGTTTCGTTTTTCCTTTCGAGGAACGGAACCCTAAAAAACCTTTGATGGTTTATAATACAAAGTGTTTACAAAACCGATGCAGCTCCATGTGGCCAATTAAAATCAAATAGCGCACTCGACCGATAGACACTACAGATTTCATATCGATACCGAGTTACAAACTCATTCGCTTTGCAAATATTCATCCTTTCTAGCGCGCGGAGAGTGCTTCAGTGTTCGGTGAATATTGAAAAATATCCAGCACCGGTATTTTGTACCCAATTAGAACGAGTGGGAAAGAACTGCAAAATTAACCATTCACATTTTCTTCATGTAAAGTGGCCTCGTTAGTTGAGTTTTCAGTTTCCGATTCAGGAAACTGAATCGTTATGTGGTGTGCCACATAACGATTTTATTTTATAACAAGTAACTTCGGCTTAGGTTCCGCGCAAAAAAAATCTATGAAAACCAATATGCACGCAAACGAAGTCGCGGCCACAGCTAGGCACAAACAACAGCACAAGTATGCAACACAGCTAAATTCGTACAAACAAATAATGATTTATTTCTTCGTTTTTCTGGCTTTCAGTGACATCTTAAACTAAAACAAGTGGTCCTCTCAGGCGTTAAACCATTGCTCACCCATCCATTAACTGGCGGCTTAACCTCGTACATCGATCGGTCTGCGCAGGCGCCATTAGGAGCGCTTGCCACGGTGTAAATAACAAAAGCGTTGACAACGAGTGTGACGACGGACGATTCGCAAACAATGTAAACAGTTGGCTATCTCCCAGATTGTTCAAATATTTCCCTTTTTTACCAACGAAAAAAATGAAGGAGGTTATGTAAAAAATGGATGAGTATTTTTTTGTGTTTACTCCGATTTCTCCATGATAACTGAACCGATTTACGTAATTATTCTTTCATTTGGCAGACGAAGCTCGTGAAGTGGTCTCATATAAATTGTATAAACTTTGCTTGGGTAGTTTTTGCATTAGCTTCAAAAATCTTAGAGTTTATTGATGATGGTACATAGTACATAGCATAGCATATGGAAACAGTGGGTTGTACTACCAAGTTTAAAATTCTTGTCAGTTTTCCGGGCTCCTAAACTAGGTACGCAGACCTGTATCTTAGGAGTCGGAGATTTTGCGGCTTCAATTGATTTAATACAACCGTGACTTTTTGGTTACAGTGGTTGTTAACACAGCAAATGGAGTGGAGTGAATGAATGTGGTTGTGGATCTAGGAGTGTGTATAGTGTAGTTTGTGTGTAAGTGAACTGTGAGTGTTTGATAAGCTTTCTTTCAATGTAGGTTTGATAAAGTTATGACACAGTTATGATGCTATAGCCAATATATTTTCTGTTTCATCATATGTTGGTATAATAACTTCCTGTCACTGTATAGAAGTCATCATCATCAGCGTAACCTTTTCCCACTATGTTGGGATTCCAGTGTCACCTGACACTATAAACCGGACCTGAAACTATAATAATTTACATGAAGCGTCTGCCTATAATCTGACCTCTACAACCCAGTTAATGGGTAATACGATACCACGTGGTAAGACTGGTTGTCAGACTTTCGGGCTTCTGACGACCCGTAACGGCTGCCAAAGATCCATGAATAACTGTATGTAAGTACAAAGGTTTGTTAAAAGCGTGTTGTAGAACTCGTGATCAAGTTCGAGCAGGAATTCTATTGATCTAACTAGAAGCTAAATGTTCCAGTCGAGTGGATGTTTGATATCCGGCATACCGCATCATTTATAAACCAGTGCAACTAAAATTGCAGATGAAAGCTATGTATATTGATATAATCAATTGGTTTTTAGTTATTTTAGTGGGAGTCCGAATTACTGACTTGTAAAGAACGTTTCATGCTCTTGACTTTAATCACACCTGATGGAAACCCCATCGGTTTCCATCAGTCAGGATTGAGGTCTATGTTGGAACGAGCGAACGAATGTTCCCACTGCTGGGACACAGGCCTCCTCTGTTGCTGTCCGAGAGGAGGCTGTAAGCTGTAATCTCACTGCGGGTTGGTAGATGTCACATGTCTTTCAATATTTGGTTCTAAGAAGTTTCCTCACGATGTTTTCCTTCACCGTTCTGAGAGCAGTGCCTTCAGCTTGGCCTGAGTTAGGACTAATTATACTTTAGTCCCGGGGATATAATTTCCAACGTATTATGTAGTATAGTGGTGAGGTCCGGGAAAACGCTACTTATAACATGTGTGGTGCCCTTTAACGACGCAATATACATACTCCTTGTTTATATATTGCGTCGTTAAAGGGCACCACACTTAATTAGCTATGCAGTTGCATGGGTTCTTGCCAATACTGAAGCTTGGAATTATGTCGATATCAAACGCTAAGTCGTAGGTCTATAGAGGTATGAGGACCAGGATGTAAAGTTCACTCATTGAAAGGATCCTCCAACCAGACGGGTGTTGTGTCTGGCGGGCAATTGTCCAACGATTGATATTGGGAAATTGTATCTATGCTAATTGCACGGTAAACTCTGCTTGCGAGATGCAGCATTTGCGTGACGTCAGTATGACGCGTTGTTCGCATGTGGCGTTGTAGATACCGCCACAGGTCCTTTATCGAACATACCTGCGGAGTAATTGCGGCTTTAAGTTTGACAGTACCGCAATAGTTATTTACATTGTTGAGCAGGTAAATTTTTCGAATATACGTAGCAATGGATTAGCAATATCCTTCCCTTGTTACGCAATTAGGGTGCGGTAGCACTGAAACTTTTGATAGCAAATCAGTCACGTTATTAGCAGCTTAACTGCACTCATTAAGTACCATATTAACACATAATGATGCCAACTACGATAATAATGAAAATTTATGGGCTCGCAAACGTCATACGTGTGTATTATTTACTTAATTTAGTACACTAAGCGTTTATTTCTGTTGCTACACGTGGATTTTAATGGGCCCGTCTATTATAAGCGCGCTAAAAATAATCTTCCCGGTTTGGGACGCGAAAAGGGATCATAATTGTCGTAACCTTAATATATCCTACGTAGGCAGAAAAAAGAAAATCAAAAGCGTTTTCATTTCTGATGTAGTAACTGCTGAAGCTGTTTTAATTTAATAAAAAAATCTACATAATATGATACGTGCATCACTGTACGTTCAACCTTTCGTTGTACGTTTTCTTTTTTCTTCTTTCAGTATTTCAGAGAGTACAATAAATTATTAGAAAGTTGTTTATGAATTTTGAGTTAGGTTTTATTTAAGTACAAACCAGCGAATTATCATGCATTATGTATCATAAGCAATTAGCATAAACATAATCAACCTATAATAGCAATTAGCATAAATATAATTTTCCCACTGCTGGGACACAGGCCTCATTTTGATGGGAGGGAGTTGCAAGGCCCCCGACTTACGAATTTTAGGTCGTGGATTCGAACCTACCACTTACCACTGCTCTCAAAACTGTAAAGGAAAGCATCGTGAGGATCCGGTACGTTCTAGAATCAATAATTCGAAGATACATCTATCGACCAGCACTGGGCGCGCGTGCTGGGTTACAGCCCACTCCCTCTATCATAGAGGAGGCCTGCGTCCCAACATTTGGGAACATTATAGCCGGATTATGCTTTAGTTGGTCTTCTGCTTTGATTTTATGATCTCATAATTGTGAAGGTCATTCATGACATGGCTTTTTGCCTTCAAGGAAAAATTCTGTTTTTATAAGATTATGTTCCGTCTGCACCCACTCGCCCCAATTGACAGACTGGTCAGTTTCTGCAGCCTATTTCGATCAATCGGTCGAGACGGACTTATTTTCGTCTTTTCGTCTTATAATTTCAGTGTCTCGCTACCTACGTAAAAATGTCATGTGAACAAAATTATGGATTAAAGTAAAGGTTGGTTTTATTTAGATATCGGAGACACGTGCCAGAACATGTGTACCAGATGTTCAGTATTGGGAGTACGCATTCGATACTGACAGGTAATAAAATGTTATCATGGTGTTTTTAGGTTTCCGTATAGTCACGAGCAAAAGTATGTATACACTCGGCTTCATTCAAAAGCGATTTACTCCTTTATTTTTTAATAAAAAATTGTATGTTGTTGAACATAGCATTTTCGAACCCATAGGTTTATATAATGTGTCATATTTCAACGATGCATTCGTTATTTCACGAAAAAATCGCAATTGAAAGTTGCCAAGTGTTGACATATTGGTGCTCGTGACGTGTACCTCTAAAGGAAAAAACGGAACTTCGACGGACTTCCATCCGTCTGTCTGTCTGTCAAGACGCTTAATCAGGAACGCGTTGAGGTATCAAGTTGAAATCTACGATCAAAATTCAGCTATGATGATGATTATCGAAATCTACGTGGGTTTGTTTCGTATTAACCATAAATAACTTGATAGTTAATCGAACAAGAAAACCAAGCAAAACAAACCGAACCACAAACCACTAACTATCCCACAACGTTTGCTAATAATGAACCGTTGCAACGACTGCCTACAACCACATCGACTGAAGCACCCAATCCGGACATCTTTATCACAATACATATTAGGTAGGGCGCCCACGAGCAACTTAGTAGCCCAGCAGCTTTTTTGTCTGTCGCTGTCTCCTCGCCGGTATTTGGACGATGTGCCCTCGGGAGCGACAGCAACGCTACTTTCCCTAAACTTTTAAGCGGCAAGCGGCTACTTTTTGGTCGCCGTGCGCGCACTTACATACATTACAACCTATAGACAGGAGACAGTTGCGTCGACGGCCAGTTTCCGAACCCGCGGTCAAAAAGTTTCCCAGCTAACGCGTAGTTCCAGGCCCTGACGTACTATGATAGCGTTGAATCTATGGGTGAAAAGCTATATATATTATGAGTTTCTGTGGGTTTTTTTTTGTGTCTTACTGCTGGGCAAAAGCCACCCCTTTTTCCTTCCAAACCTCCCTGTCTTGTGCCATCGCTGGCCATGTTGGCCATGCAAAGAAAATAAATAGTCAAACAAAATAAAACCTCCACAAGGCGGTGTGCTAAAATCTTCGAGTTTGCTTCGCGCGCTCTGGTATCCTATATTCCCAAATTATCTGCGTAAGTCAAAAAAATAACTAGTGTCCGACCGAAAGTTCGGTTTCGGTTTCGGTTTCGGCCGAGTTTCGGCCAAAAATCAAGTTTCGGTGGCAGTTTCGGTTTCGGCCAAAATTGGCCGAAACTTTTGCCGAAACCGAAACAGTAACAATTAGTGATTTGATTTATTGATAACTGATAAACATTTTGCAATGAGAACTTAATTTGAAAAAATAATAAAAATATTATTAATATTTATTCAAAGTCCTGACTAACTGTAACTGGGTTGTGGAGGTCAGATAGGCAGTCGCTTCATGTAAAATACTGGTATTCAGCTGCATCCGGTTAGATTGGAAGCCGACCCCAACATAGTTGGGAAAAAGGCTAGGCAGATGATGATGAAAGTCCTGACTGACTGACTGACTGAGACAACAACGTACAGCCTAAACCGCTGGTCCTAGAGATATAAAATTTGGAGGGTGTATTCTTCGTAAAGAGTAGGTATCCTCTAAGAAGGGGTTTTTCAAAATTCCACCCCTAAGAGGGTGAAATGGGGGATTTTGTTTGTATGAAAAATCTTATTCCTTGAGTTAATAAACTTGAAACTTGGCACGAATACTTATCTAAGTAAATTATGAAGTTGGGCATTTTTTGTTTTTATAAACTACCCCCTAAAAGGGGATCGGGGGGTTTCAAAGTTTGTATGGAAGAATTTTAGCGCGTGGTCCGATTTAATGGAAACTCAGTATTTATTCCTAAAATTGAAAGGAAAGAAAAATGTGTATCAGGGATTTCGAAAATCTACCCCTGACGGCCTGAAAAGGGGTAGTCAATTTTACAGGGGAGGATTTTACAGGTTGGCTTGATTAACTCGAAAATTGGTATAAATAATCTTTGAGTCAAGTTATGAACACACCCCCTGATGATTTTTCAACATTCCACCCCTGTGGGGGTGAAAAGCGGGGATACAGTTTATATGAAAAATCTTATTCGTTAGGTTAATAATCTTGAAAATTGGCATGAATACTGGCCTAAGTAAGCAATAAAGTTTATCATTATTAGTTTTTCAAAACTACCCGTCAAAGGGGATATAGGGGTGTTAAAGTTTGTGTGGAAGAATTTGAACGCGCGGTCTGATTAACTCGAAACTCAGTGTACTGTGTGTGTACTTAAGACTAAAAATAAATAACAACACGTATGAGGGTTTTTTGAAAATGTACCTCTAACGGGGTGAAAAGGGGTAGTTAATTTTACAGGGGAGGATTATAATAAGTGGCTTGATTAATTATAAAATTGGTGTAAATAATCCTTGAGTCAAGTTATGATTTTTTTTAAATTCCACCTCTGTGGGGGTGAAAAGCGGGGATACAGTTTATATGAAAAATCTTATTCGTTGGGTTAATAATCTTGAAAATTGGCATGAATACTCGCCTAAGTAAGCAATAAAGTTTATCATTATTAGTTTTTCAAAACTACCCCTCAAAGGGGGATATAGGGGTGTTGAAGTTTGTGTGGAAGAAATTGAATGCGCGGTCTGATTAACTCGAAACTCAGTATTGATACTTTCGACAGAAAATAATTAATAATAAGTACGTAAAGTTGTCGAAAATTGACCCCTGACGGGGCAAAAAGGGGAAATTCGGTTTTTAGGGGAGGATTTGAACTTGAAACTGTATGTTACATTTTCACGCCTAAGCCACTGAACTTCTGATTTGGCAAAGCGATAGATGGCATCCTGGGGAAGCACATACTTTTTATCCTGGTAGCACGTTCCCGTGGGATTCCGACATTCACGCGGGCGAAGCCGCGGGCAGAAGCTAGTATTAAATAAATGATTACAACAAAATTAATATACCTACTGTGTTTCCATTTCATGTCCTAATTAATGCAGAATAATGGGTAAAATGCACCAAATTTCAGTATTTTAAGGAATTTAATACTTAACCACGTGAGTTTCGGTTTCGGTTTCGGTTTCGGCCGGAAAACCAGTTTCGGTCGGACTCTAAAAATAACTCATATTCATGTAAGAATAAGAAATAAGAAAACCTTACCAGCACAAGGCGGTGTGCTATTCTATGTAGCCTGAATTGGTGGTCACATCGAGGAATACTTACGGCGAGCACCCTCTATTCGCAGTTTTACGTCGTGCACGTGGGAAACTATGTGCAGCACATGCCTTTCAGTGTTTGTTCCCGTCTTTAGGATTCATAGATACCGATTATGACTTACTTGCTTTTGCCCGCGGCTTCGCCCGCGTGGAGGTCGGAAATTATCCTACTGAAACGTAGGTATACTACCGGGATAAAAAGTATGTATCCTATGTGTTAATCCAGGTTATAATAAAAAGCGTGAAAAATTTCATCCAACTCTTATTAAAAGCTTGAAATACTCATAATTATACAAGTAAGAAACCATTTCACGCCAAACGATACTTAAAACTTCGAAGCTTTAAGTCATCTAAACGCGATTTTTGATCTCGTGAGGCGAGTACTCGTTTGTCGCAGCGACAAGACCTATCTGAAATGACAGACAGACGGACAGGACACTCACTGAGAAACTCACCTTGGTACATACGCATCATCATTTCAGCCGAAAGACGCCCACTGCTGGACATATACCTCCCCCAGTACCTCCACTTCGACCGGTTCTGTGTTTCTCGCATCCAACGGGTTCCTGCGGCTTTCACACGGTCGTAGGTCCACCTTGTGGGAGGCCTTCGAATGCTACGTCTTCCGGTACGCGGTCGCTACTCCAGAACCTTTCGGCACGATCGGCCATTTGTTTAGCGAGCAATGTGCCCTGCCCACTGCCACTTAAGATTGGCAATTCTTCGGGCTATGTCGAACTGGTACATACGCATATCAGCGAGTAATCGCTCGTACTCGCTTACCGTCGCTCACCAACTCGTTTTAGTTGCTAGCTCTCGTCGCTTGAGTGCGACAGGTGCCTCTCTCTCTGTCTCCTTGGGCCCTCGAAGTGCATGTAGTATGCACGTTCATAAGCATCTCCAGTTGGATATTATTTTGTTGATTTTATTGCGTTTCTTTCCTATTCGTGTGCTTATCTCACGCAAGGAATAGAAGCAATGCCACTTGCTACGATTTATTTTGTTTAGTTCACGTTTACCTATATGTCGAAAGGTGGATGAGGTTACCTATATTTTGAATCTTAACCAGTAAATACCGCCTACGAAAGCTTAGGTACGGTAAAAGAGAGTTAGGTCCTTATTGTAAATAACTAAGATAAGCATATTATTAGAATAATCAGTATGAAGATAAAGCATTTCATCGAATAAAAAAGGAAAATAAAACGAACAAAAGAATATGCTGTTCACAGAAACGTTTAAAGTGCTTGTAACAGTTCAAGTGGACATTAAAAATAGAACGTTTCATAACTGAACTAATTTTAGGCGTTAACATTGTTACCGCGCGTTCGCACATGTGGGTCAATGGCTATGTACCGCGATAACGTCACCACAACGGAGATGGGGCAGAGGAACTGCTTCACACAGTCTGGGATAAGGGGCCATCCCTATAATTTCAATCGACTCAGCCTTGCACAGTCCACTACCGGACATATTAGGCCTCACCCAGACTGCGCCACCACACCACCTTTCGCATCCCGTCTATCCCATCCACTTTTTGAAGGTAGTAGGTCCATCTAGGTGGGGGGCATCCCACACTACGCTTGCCGATACGCGGTCACCAGTCCAGCAGTGTCTGTCATTTATAAACATTGCACTACGTAAATCCAGGTGAGCAGTGTCGGGGCCCCGATTTACGAGTTGTAGGTCGTAGGTTCGAACCCAGGCAGGCGCTTTACTTTGTGTAAATAATTTCATCATCACTGCTTTTAAAACGGTTATGGAAAACATCGTGAGGAACCCGGTATGTACTAAAACCAAAACATCAAAACATGTGACATCTACCAACCCGCGTGGCCCACAGCCCCTCTCAAAGAGAGCAGAGAAAGAATATGTCCCAGCAGTGGGAATATGCTACTTGTCTTGATCTCGGCTGCTCTCTTTTAAAATTAGACTTAAAGTGGAACTTCTCAATCGACTTCTTGGTGCAATAATGGTTCATATCGTATTGACGCGCAATCACATGATTTATCCCGAATATTGAAAAGCGTTGTGAATGGTCTTGGCAGCCGACTGGTGAACATTGAGGCGGGAATTGATCTTTTCCACTGAACCAAATACTAGATTAATATTAGCACGGGCTTAGTTTGGGGGTTAACAGGAGTATACTGTATTAGTGATGCGTGTCTCTGCAGAGAACACCCCATCTTCCGTCTTGCCAAAATGCCTTGGCAAGTATGGACTTATGATAGCGTTGGTAAAAGGAGTTCGCATGGCCGAATTTTAGTCAGCCAATGTTGTGATGGTTTTTGTTTCACCCATAGATATAGGAATTACATTTCTATGGTTTCACCTATTTAATTTATATAATCCATTATTGTTACTAATTATTTCGCTATACCTAATAGGTATCTCCAATAACCTGCGTAATTTCATTATTTTGTTCGTCGATGGCAACTAAAACCTATGAAAGAAGAACTCTTTGGTCAGCTGTACTTTAAGAGAGTAAAAGTTTTTGAAGTGATACTTCTTAGGCGGCGATTCGATAGTTGAGAGAGACTAGAATTAAGAGTGAAATCGCAAGGATGCGTCACGTTTAGGCAAATTTCGTTACATGAGAGAGAGGAAAGATATAACTCTCTCGGTCTCTCACAATAAATCTCTCTCATTTTTTAAGTAGTTTCACTTCTATCACGGTGCCGCACGCGCATGTTTTTATGGTAAGAGTTTTCATGCGATTTTTTTAGTTGAGGTTCCAAATTCAAATCACATTATTTACCAGCGGGTTATAATGAAATTAAGTACCTAAGTACAATATTATTGTCCGACTTGAGTCTAGGGTTTTAATGACTTGCTTTAGGTTAGGTTTGCATGACATATTTTAGGTAATTTGACGTAACCGAGCAGCAGTGCGATTCTGTAACCGTGAAAATTTAGGTGAAGTGAGCGTGGAGTGAGCGGTCATTTCAACGAATGCTAGGGATTGACACTATTGACAGCTCACTCTAAGCTCACTTCACCTAACTTTTCACGGTGAGATTTTTACAGAATCGATCGGCTGGTGGAAAATCATTTATACGGTAGTGTTTAGGAGGGACTTTACGTTTGTTACCACCCCTACTAACAAGACTAAGGTGAAACCAACGAATTAATTCCTTTTCTTACTATTTATTCCGATAGTGTCATAATTTTGGGCCGGGTGTTAGACAAGATAATTATGGAATTTTGGGCTGAGTGTTAGACAAGTCAATGAATGCTTGAGAAAGACATTTATGGATCGCGAGTTCTGATGAAAGCTTGGTTATGTTTGCATTAGAATTAAAAATAACGTTAGGTATTAGATATTAGAGGAAACTCTATTAATTCTCGACTTAAGAGCTGTATGCGAGCCATTACTCTGCTGCGTAAATAAATATACCCGATACGTACGATACTATACAATTCTGACAAATAATTACTCAGGCATGCTGAGTAATTATTTGTCAGAAATGTCAAAACGCCACCGATAGTAAATGGAGTAGTAATTACGCGGCCCGGGCGCCGGTGTAAAACGAAATACTTTATTGTTCCACCAATTGTTTCGGTTAAAATTACAGCTGAATTTATTACGTATGAACCGTAGCCAAAACCTGTTACATTTGGCGTTATTTTCCGTATCTGAATGCTGTATTATTTTGACGGCATATTTAATTTAAGAAAGGTTCATGGTGTTCCAGAAATAAATGGCTATAAATGAGACCGCGAATAATTTTAAAATTTTAATATTTCGACAGAGAGCAGTGGTGGTCCAGTGGCAACGGTCCCGACTTACGAGTTGTAGGTCGTGGGTTCGAACCCAGGCAGGCGCTTTACTTTGTGTAAATGATTTCATCACTACTGCTCTCAAAACTGTGAAGGAAAACATCGTGACGTAACCGGCATGTCCTAGAAGCAAAAATTCGAAGACATGACCAACCGCACTGGGCCCGCGTGGTGGATTATGACCCTCTCCCTCTCTTTGAGAGGAAGCCTGTGTCCCAGAAGTGGAAACGTTCGAAGCTGATTATGTATGATTATGTAATATTTCGACGCCATATTTTAGTTTGGTAATAGTTTTAGCTAGTTTAGTATATTATATTTTAATTTTAATAGCTTGTTAGTTTATTTAGTATTTGAAGTTTTGTGCATTAAATAAATGATAATTTTAAACTTTGAAGTGTCCACTTTGTTCTCTCATAAAAAGTTACACAGAATGACGATGGTGTTGATGTAAATGATCAAATGTGATATTACACATCATATATCTGCTTCGTTTAAAGTTGCCCACGTACAAGCCCACGCCGTGATGGTCGTCACAGTTTTATTATCAAATAAAATAGTCTTGTTTTCTGTGCTTCGGCCGACAACGGATAGGCGGTATAATGTATTAATTTTGAAATGAAAAAAGTGAATTTATTATTAGATGCGAATGTTATATTTTTTAAATAAATTAATGTGTTTTTTATTAGTAGCGTGTTGCGAATGTCAAGCGAAAGTGTAGGTAACTCCACAGAAGCGTTACATGTATATTTGCGAAATGGTTTAATGATGTTTGACGCTCTAGTTAGCTAAAACGCTTATTTTTCTTGATACACTTTATTAAAAGTCGCTTTTTAGGGTTCCGTACCTCAAAAGGTAAAAAAACGGAACCCTTATAGGATCGCTTCTTTGTCTTGTTTTTACATTTCTATGGTCTAGACCCCTTTTCTAAGGAACGCGTAAAGGTATTTCAAGTCGAAATTAATTTAAAATACGTAGATTTACGGTCCCTTGGGCTCTAACCAAATTAAGCTTCTACGTCGACGCAATAAAAAATACGGCCACTTAGGCAATATATTTGGATACTCGCAAATAATTCAAAACCTATTGGGTTATAGGTTCTCATTGACCAGGAATCATGAAAGGCAAGAAGTTTAAGGTCTCACAGCACAAGTAAAGGAAAAAGTAGGTACGAAAGTTTTGTAGTTTTTTTTTGTGATTACAATTACCTCCAACTGCAAATGTAAGTTACTTAGTATTTGTAGTTGGAGAATTGACCATGACGTATGGGAGATTATGTTTTTCTACTACAATGTGAAGATTATTTTTGGGATAAATTCATCCCCACTACGGAACCCTTCATTGTGTGTGGTCAGACACACAATTGACTGGGTTTTTTTTTATAAATAAACTCAATAGAATTTAAAGGAAAAAAGTATACAGAGCAGAAGTAATTTGATTTATTATTTGTCCTGAAAAAAAAAATCGTCGTGGAAGATAATTCTAAAGCAACAGAAAATAGTTAAAATTCATAGGAAAATGACCAGAATGACAGGTATTTTTAGTGTTTCAGCACGTTCTTTCCAATTTTATTTTACTACTTCTTAGAATCGTTTTCTATTGAGGAGGCTAACGTAATTTTATGAAACAATGCGCTAAGGTAGCCCGTGAAATTCCAATTTTCTTACTATTATTAAACTAACCATTAAAATCATCAAAAGGGGTTTGTACAACCCTCTAAGTTCTTAATCCCATTGAATGACTATTTCATAAAAATCAATCAATGGGATTATATGAAATTATGTAAAAACCTTTCTCTGGAAGATTAATTTTTACACCTTCCTCTAGGTAGGTACTAGTTTTTCATCGACGTGCACTTAAAACCCTCTGTTTATCGGGTAGGCGTCATAATAGCTATGCTCTTTACGTTCGGCTTTCATACATTTCCATTCAATTGCCACTATGTAATTAGGATGGTAAAGCTAAGAGCCGCAACCCATTTGCATGCCGAAAAGTGCGGTGCGGACCGCCTGTGGTGAACGCGGCCCGCTTGTGGTGTGCATTGGTTCACAGAAAATGTACGAAAGTGATGAAGGACTTTTGCATTGCGTTGCGTTGCGGTTCGTTCTAATTTAGCCTTTAAGTATAGTGTGTGTTAGAGCAAACATGTTTATTGTAGCTTTCGTATTTAGAATATTTGCTTATTCTTTGCTTATTTAGAGCAGACAAATTTTTTAAACATAATTATGAAGCAAAGGATTAGCAATAAGTATCCCTCAAAATGATTCTAATTGTGATTGAAAGTGTGTTATTCGGGTACTGGGTTTGAACTAATGCACGCACACGCAACAAGCAGGCACAGCTTCTTGAAATCGACAGCGTCTCTGTCAGGAAACCCGGCCGACGACGCCCGTTGCAAACTGTGGCGGGTTACTCTTCCTCCTCCTACTTACAATCTACCACCGAAGGAGCATCTCCCTGCAGAGTGTTACCTTCTTCCGTGGTCCACTTGGAAGTCCCTGAACCGTCTCCGGACACAAGAGGAAAGATGTAAGTCCAACCTGGTAAAGTAGGGATACCTTGACGGAACGGCAGTGATTGTGATTGTCAAATTGATTGTGATTGTGGAGCTATGTCGCAAACCATGCTCCACCTCCTATCCTGCCCCCTGTATCCCAAAACATGCAGTCAAAGTGAGCTCTGCGCTGCCACTGACGACGCCGTGGAAGTGGCAAAGTTTTGGGCAAAAAGATTTAAAATTCAGTCGTGTCATCCACACGAAGAAGAAAAGGCTCGACAGATGATGATAACCTATGTCTTAAACGTTGGTTAATATAAAAGACATCATGATAATTATTTACATAGATACCGTTTTGACAAGCGGGAAAATTCACGACGTCTGTGTACGCAAACCTGTCGAATTTTAAGACATTATTGTCTTACCCAACAGACACGATAATAGGTGAACCAGACAGATTGTGTAAATATTATAGGAGGTGTTGACGATCAAAACATTTGTATGTAATCGCAATCAACGTCAGACCACGTGTGGTCTCGCCGCGATGGGAATAGACAATCCATTCACTTTTTGTGTGCATGCTAAGGTATTAATGCTCTTGTGACTTGCCAGCTAGTTGAGTGCACTGCAGAGGAGGATATTGTTTGCTGCCAAAATAGTATGTGGTCGTGAAAGATGTTTGAATAAAAGTTATGCCATACACATAGGAAGGTATGTAGGAACCTGTGCGAAGTCTTTGATTCTGTATTTACGTAAGTTACCAACGTCTGAAATAAAAGTCATTTTCACCTTCTTTTTTTTTGGAGGCGGTTATTTTTACGCAAGCACACACACTCGAATATAATAGAAAGAGAGAAACTCGCATAACGCTTTTAACGCTATTACCTTATTTCAACCAGTCACCCGAATACCTAACCTCCTCCTTTTTAAGTTGGTTAAAAAAGTAAAATAAAGAGTTATTTGCGATGAAAAGTCGCACTACACATTCAGATCTATACACACATATCAGGGCCGTGGTACACAACGCACCTACTGAAGCTCCGTCGCCGGCCCGGACACAGGAGTGGCGGAACGAGTTCATAAATATTTTTTTGAGCCCCGCGGGGCAACACATTTACAGTAGGCTTTTATTTTGACTGTTCCAACATTCATTGCATTACTTACGTTGTTGAGTATACTTTTTCGAACATATGAAGTAATGGATTAGCAATATCGTTCACAATCATTCAGAATGTGATTGAAAGTGTGTTACGCAATTAGGGTGCGATATGTTTGGATAGACCTTTAACCTAACTAGGTAGGTAACTAAAATTCCACATACAAATTGTGTATTTAGGTAGTTTAGATTGAGAAATTCCCGCTGACTCATTCTGGAAATAATACAAGTTCGAGTTTTCGATTCGGCACATGTTTTATACTTGTAATCGTCAATGTTGCCATAAAAGTTTCAGTATGATTACATTAACGTTGTATTTATGAATCCGATTGCCACATTTATTCAAACGAATATCGATCCCGTATGTTTTATGTTTACAAATTACATAAGACCGTATTTGCTACGCGTCTTCCTGAGCTGGGAGTTGGTATAAAACGTATCTCAAAATTAGGTACCTATGTAGGTTCCTCTGACTTCTGAACACTCGATTGAAACGCAGATATAAAGCCTTTAGGCGATTAACATGGTGCAATTTATGTCTGTGGCATAACATAAGTTGAAGTAACTAATTATAGGGCACCTGTCCACCGCCGACAAGGAAGCGGCTTACGAAATATTATCCCGTGTAAGTGAAGGAATTCACACCCCCGGCGAGTACTCGTTTGTTGCAGCTACAAGAGCTATCAACGCTCAGCGACGCTCGCTTGGTAGGCAGAACACTCGCTGAGAAACTTCGGTTTGGTACATTGGCATATCAGGGGTAATCGCTCGTCGCTGATGTACTCTCTGCTCGTACCTCATCAGCTCGTTTTAGTTGCTAGCTCTACTCGGATCAAGAACTCAGAAAGAAAGAAAATTAGATTATTTGACCCAGGTTAAGTAAGGCACACACTTATTCACACGTAAACCAAAAAAAAAAAAAACAGAAAAAAAATACAGCTTGAAACAGTATTATGTGCGGTTGCGCCAAATAAGTTCAGCATAAATGTCAGACAACTAATGCCTGAGGATGGTTTTCAACTGGACACTATGATACGAGGACGTCTTACTGATGTAAATCAGTTTTATGATGAGATAGATAGATGCCTAAGAGTTCAAATGGAAGTCACTATTTCAATTTCACTCCGTGCCACTAACAAGAAAATTACAGCAGTAAATGCGACATTATTACTAAAATGGAACATGCCTTTATTTCTGGCGTCTGTTTTTGTTTTCACTTCTCAAATAAATTCAGTTGTAATTTGTTTTAAATAATTAATGAGTTGTCTGTAGTGTCAGTTTGTATTAAAAGCAAGTCAAACGAGGTGGAACAGCATAATAAACGAGACAAACAAAACGAGCGAAACTTTGTTCATATATTTAGTGATATGGATGATGGATTTTCATTTCCGTTGGCAGGTTTATTAATTAATCTTCTTATTCTTCATAGACAAATATATACCTTTATAAAGTGTAGAATAAAAACAAATAAAGATAATTAAAAAATATACAGATTCTATTTCTATTTTAATAGATGAAAGCATTCACCATTATTCCTAAAATCAATGAAAAAAAATACTGGTTTTTGATAAACCAGTGAATATTGCCGAATTCCTTTGTAAGTATAACTAAATTACTAGGTAATTAACAAACTATTTACTGCTGTCAAATCATATAGGTATCATCAGCTCTGAATTGAAATGACATAGAAAGTCTGCTTCCGTGGTCAGGAGAGGATATGACGGGAGATTATTTAGAGATAAAGTGCACCGTCTGTGCGTGTACCACTAACTAGCCCTAGCTTTTGCACCGGCATCGGCACCAGCACCGGTGCGTGTAATAATGGCAATTAATTCTTACTCTCCTAATTCTTACTTATCGTGCATCATCACCGTCTTCATTAGCAGCTTTGTACCACCCACTGCAGAATATACGCCTCCTTCCTTTCGTGCCATGCATCCCTGGTCTATGCGAGTCTCATCTAGGTATTCCCCGCGACATTCACGTATTGTGCGATTATTATTTACCTTATTCTAACAGAATTAGTACAGGGCTTCTGAGGAGCAAAAGTAAACTCAACACAATCACAACAAGATCCCAAAACCACGACAGCGAATATCGCATATCGACTGCCTATCCTCATTCCTCAGCGATTAAGGAAACCGTAACACTAAACTTATTCTTAGATCGATAAATCTATAATTTCTTCACATAAATGTTACACAAGCAATAAATATCGGAGTCGTATTATTTATTTGATCCAGACACTGTTTGTAAGATTATTAATAAAAACTATTTTCGTTGGACACGGTCAGTGCTAGAGCCAAATCAGCTGTTAAGAGAAGAAATAACAAGTCATAATAAGAATTAGATTATTTTAGCAGTACGTGGGACTTAAATACAAATGGCGATATGTACTAAAGGTAGCCGTCTGCCTAACTCTTCGGGGAAAATAACCATAAATATTGTATAATTTTAAAGCACGAATGGCTTCTGGTAGAATTCGTTTCAATTTAACGTGCAGGAGGTCCCTAAATCTTATTCTTTTCTTGATTTGTTTAAAGAGGGTGTTAATCTAGAAAGATTATGCCACCCTCATCATAATGTTATGTGTGTTTGTTTTACACAATTCTTTCGCCAGGTCGCAAGCGATACTACCGAGTATGAAATCCTGAGGGCACAGCGTTGTTGGGATTTTTCATCAGTAGTTTCCCAGTATTAGCCCTGAGTGTGGATGTGTGCCTCGTTGATGGCAATAAGCTCGCCCCTTATAACATAGGACTGAAACTTATCTTACGAAATGAGGGTGTACTAAGTATAAGTATACGTACACCACTGCCTAATCCTTCGGAGAAAACCGGCGAGATATTTTACACAATTAATAATTACATTAAATTATAATAATGATTAAATTTTTAACCAATTCTAGGTTAATATAACATTACGCTTGTATTCTAATAAAGAAGGGGATGTGTAGAACGCTCGCAATTAGCAAGCTGTGGTACATAAGTCCTATTTTATAGGGGCGAACTCTGGACTCCATAAAAGAATATCATCATCATCTGCCTAGCCTTTTCCCAACTATGTCAGGGTCGGCTTCCAGTCTTATCGGATGTAGCTAAATGCCAGAATTTTACATGTACCGACTGCCTGTCTGACCTCCACAACGCAGTGACTGGGTAACACGATGCCTCTTGGTCGTCAGACTTTCAGGCTTCTGACTACCCGTCACGACTGTCAAAGATCTTCGTATGACAGCCGGGCTTAACGTGCTTTGAGGCATAGAGGGTTCTCAGTATGTAATGGATGGTCACACGTCCACGGAACGACCACAGCACGTGCTACGATCGCTAGAAACCATAAAGGAACATTTTCTAATACGCAAAAGTACCTCTCGTGTTAGTTTTATTTTAGGAAATGCCTTGGAAGCACATCATTGTGGTGCTGAAAGTGCGAGCTAGACTACATAGTGTTGCTCCGAAGAGCTTAGAATAAAGCTGATGACACACAGCTGTGCAGAGTGACATAACGTTGACATGTTAAGGGCAGCGCGCTATTGAGCGAGTTCTTGACTCGACACTCGACTTCTGTGATATCTGTCTAGTAAAGGCGATTTGTACAACATGCGTTTTTTTATTTATTGACAATGGGCTCACTCTTGACCTCAATCCAGCCCAAAAGCAGGGATAAGATCTACGGTGGAACGAGCTTGCCCAGAAGAAGCCTATTCACTCTCGCCCTGAAGAGATTAGGGTTGTATGAACTCGGGAATGCAGACGCAGGCAGACAATTCCACTCCTTTGCTGTGCGCATCAGAAAAGATGATGAGAAGCGCTTAGTGCGTATATATGGTATATTAACCAAATAGGGGTGGTATCCCGCAGTGCGTCTGGACTCTCGATGGTAAAAAGGTGAAGGCGGGATGAGCTCATGTAGCTCTTGAGCACAGGAGCACACTCCCCGAGGTACAGTCTGTAGAAGACGGACAGACAGGCAACACTTCGCCGGTGAGCCAAACTGTGAAGCTGCAAGCCTCCACCAGCTTTTTATCGCCAATATATATCGAGTCTCTTAGCTCTGCGCTCAACTGAGTCTAAAGTGGCGAGTTGGTATTTAGCTGAGCCATCCCACAGGTGACTGCAGTACTCCATACAAGATCGGACTTGTGCTTTGTAAAGGGTTAAAAGCTGTCCCGGTGTGAAGTACCGCTTAACCTTGTTCAGGATGTCCAGCTTTTAAACCACCCCTTAACCACCTTTTACCTGCGTAAAGCTCAGGGACTTTTTTAATAAACTTGAAAGAAGACACTCGTAGCATAAGTAGGTAATGTCATTCGTCAGAAGCTATCACAAGCTGATAACAAAGACAAAAAGTGTGAGACACAAGATAAAATTCACAAGAGAGGCAATTTTAATAGAATTATGAATTAGGAAGTCAGTGGTAAAAAATGAAAATACAAAACCAGACTTCCGAAATAAAAGTTTTTTTTTTTTTTTTAACCGTTACACACTATGAATTACTCCTGTATCGTGGGTGCGTTCACAAACATTTAAACTCACATACACAAACAGCCAGACCCGGAACAACTATTTGTAGGCCATACAAATATTTGTTCCGTGCGGGAATCGTACCCGCGACACGCAGCGCAGTAGTCAATCGCTTTACTTTTGTAGCGTTTTTTTTGGAAGTCGCTTGTTGGATAAAGGCATTCAGGCTGTCTAAGCGGCTACGTCATTCGTAGCGCCGTCGACGCGTGGCAGAATATTACGACTAATCAGCTTGAGCCGTACTGCATGGCTGCAATTCAGTTTTAGTCGTTAATTGCCTTCAAGTATTCTGCTGGCGCAATCAAAGTGCATGGGAATTGTAGGGAAGTGTCACGTTAAATGTAATAAATTAATTGAAACAGCACGTGTGTTGTTTGGTTAGGTAAGACATTTTTTTTTATTTTTTCATGAAATGCTTCAATTCATTTGTGATATCAATGGTATCGGTGCAGGAAAACCTAAATTAAAAGACCAAGACCAAATACTCTGTCCAGATAAGAGCGTCGCTTCCGATGACGCTGATAGCGCCGAATGCCTAGCTGACAGCATAGATTCCCAATGTTCGCTCTTCTCTCAGTCAGTAAACCAAGCGCACCTTGCCAAGGTTGACGCTGAAATCGAACGTAGAGCTAGAACGTAGCTAGCGTAGAGCCGTTAAAGACCCAGAGGATCCTCTGCCGACGAAGGGCCCGGTATCACTCAAAAGTTTCACTCACGCAAATCCCTCGGCTCTGACGGTACCAAAAAGGTTTACAAACTCCTTTCCGGTCCTTTAATAATGCTAATGGTATAGCGAACGAAGCTATCCCACTCTTGACACGAATAAGCAGAGCGCGCTTACTCACACGATGAGCGGCGCGTTCTTAAGACCAGCGAAGCGAGACCATCTTCGAGTCGAGTGAACCGAGCTCGCTTACACATTCGCTTTTCGTCGCGTTTCTTGTCGGGCGAGTGAAAAGAGCCCATGATGCCACCAGAGCGCGCTTGTTCAAGCAATGATCTAGCCAACCGAGTTGTTGGGCTTGCTCCACGTGCTGGTTTTATGGGGGGCTATAGGACCAGCCGGTGGTACGAGCCCATAATCAAAACAAGCTACTAAAGCAAGGTCAACTTCCTTGCTGGAAGTTCACCCAGATTTCAGACTGGCTTAAGTACATAGACTCATCTTTCGTGGGGTACCTACTGTTTAAAGTGTTACAATAAAATACGTCCCCACATACTTCAACTGAATGAAACGAAATTTAAACCTTGTTTAAAACGCACACTATGCTGCTAAACATAATATTATAATTTTGGGATTAACATAGCTAAAATAAATGCTTGGCTTAACGCTGGTCCTGCTCTGCAAGGGCGCATAAACTAATTGATTAGCATTTTAAAATATAGTTAGAGCTGCTGAAGAGTGTTAAAACTAACTTTACATCGTATAAATTCAATTTATTAGTATTGTATAATTGCATAGTACATGAGTGAGTACCTGCTATAAAGCTACTATTTACTGGGTACGTCTTTCATTGAAATTAATGTTCCCTGGCGGCTGAAAGTAGGTACCTAATAGCTAAAAATGTAAAAAAACTTGAATTTTGCGGAATTGGTACCGTAACGCATCCTACATAATATCACGTAATAATATGTTCAATTCTTTATAACATACCATTATTATTTCATTACTTTTATACCTTTGTAATCGGCCGCGAGTTGGGACGCGATTTAAGTGACTGCAAGCTCCCTAGATGGCGTTGGCGTCGAATTAGAAGTCGCTATGGTTTCGTTCACAAAGTTGACTATAGCTCCGCGCAGTGTTTTGGGGTTATGTTCGCTTACCAGCGAAGCATCGTCCGATCAAAAAAATATTTTTGGGTAGCTGAGCACCGTTTGCAGCGGTGTACAGCTGAGAATTCATTATCAACTGAAGTGATAGTAGAAATACTATTATCTTCTAAGACACCACTTTAATACATGGGCTATCACAGGGTATTTCATATTCGCGTGGTGTGTTTTTTAATGCTAAATAGTGAGTTTTATGAATGAAAGCTTCCACAGAAGCCTTCTTATCAGAAGTGTTTAGGCCGATTATCGTGTAGTTTTAGTACTTAGGAAGAATTTCCGATATACTTTTTTTTTTTTTTTTTTTTTTTGTGGATGGGAAATCATCAAATGACCCCTCCCGCTCTGGGTGGAGCGGAAGGGAGTGTCAGACTTTTACTGACTAAAACCCACCCGTGTTCCGTCCTTAGCCCTTTCTGTTCCAGGGCAGCGGTTAACCTTTCGGAAAATCCCACCGCCCCGGCAGGCTTCGGCCCTGTGGGGCCCCGTCCTCTGCTGACATCTCTTTGAGGCGCGCGTGGAACACAACGCGCCGTCCGGCACGGGCCTGGTCCTGATCGGACGGTGAGCTACCCATTACTCACCGCCCGCAGGCCCGCGCCTACGGTGGCCGGGAGTCGTCACGCGGCTCCCGACGCCCGGAGCGTCTCCCGCGGCGGCTGAGGCGTGAGGTGTTCTCCCTCAGCCTCCCCGCCACCTCCTTCGCTAGCATGACTGCTTCGCAGAAGGAGGTGACTGCCTCCCATTCTCTCTCGCCCCGGACCATGGCTTGCACCAGGGCCGGGCGCGAGAGGTCGCCGCCGTTGCCGATCGCCTCCACGAGGACACGGCGGGTCTCCGCCCAAGCAGGGCAGACCTCCACCGTGTGCTCCACCGTGTCCTCTGGGCGATCCGGGCAGTGGTGACACCCGGGCGTCTCCTCCCGCCTGATGATGTGCAGGAACCTCCCGAAACATCCGTGTCCGGAGAGGACCTGCGTCAGGCGGTACGTGAGAGCGCCGTGACGCCTCTCTAGCCACTCCTCAAAGAGGGGTCTTATCGCCGCTATCGCGGCGTGCCCTGCGCTGGGTTGCGATAGTCGCGCCTTCCATTCCGCCATGAGATCGCGCCGGAGGTCCGTCCGCTCCGCAGCGATTTGCCGCGGGTGCAGAGTTTCCCCCCGGCGTAGTGCCTCCGCGCGCCAATCATGCAGGCGCGCGAGCACTATCGCCTCCAGATCCCATGGCGGCAGTCCGGCAAGGAGGCATGCCGCCTCGCGCGAGATCGTGCGGTAGCCCCGGATCAGCCTTACGGCTACCACCTTCTGGGGCGCGTTCAGATAGTGTGCGGCTCGAAGCCGCAGTGAACGCGCCCATACCGGGGCCCCATATAGGGCCATGGACCGCACGACCCCCGCGTAAAGCCTCCGGCAGGAGGCGTTTGGCCCCCTCAGGTTGGGCAGGAGCCGCTTTAAGGCGGCCCCGGCCCGTTCCAGTTTGGGGGCCAAACGTCGGAAATGCTCGACGAAGTTCCACCGGCTGTCGAGGACGAGACCCAGGTATCTCATCGTTGTCTCGACGCCGATGTGAACCCCTCCTACCATCAGTTGAGATCCCGAAGGTGGCCCGTACCGGGGCCCATGAAAGGACATGGCCTCGGACTTGTGCAATGCCACCTCGAGACCCAACTGCCGGATCCTATCCACGACTATCGCAACCCCGCGTGTCATTGCGTCGGCCGCCGCCTGATGCGACCTCCCCTGCGCCAGGACCAGCGTGTCGTCAGCGTAGCAAACTACACTGACGCCATCAGGGAGGTCTGCCCGCAGCACCCAGTCGTAACCGATGTCCCACAGGAGCGGCCCCAGAACCGATCCCTGTGGGACACCGCACGACATCTCTCGCCGGCTCCAGTTCCCGTCGCGACCGGGGTAGATGACGGCTCTATCCGTCAGATACGCCCCGACTATTCGACGGAGGTAGGTCGGCACCCGGTGATACCGAAGTGCCTCCCCAATGCAACTCCAGGGCAGGGTGTTAAACGCGTTGGCGATGTCGAGTGACACCGCCACGACGGCCCCGCCCCGGGACACCGCATCCCCCGTCGTGAGGGCTCTAACGCGCATGATGGCGTCCACCGTCGAGCGCCCCTTGCGGAAGCCAAACTGGCTATCCGCAAGATCCGGCCCTGTCCCCACCAGGTGCCCGACGAGGCGGCCCGCAATCACTCTCTCGAAGAGCTTGCCAACCTCGTCGAGCAGCACAATGGGCCGGTATGCGGACGGAGAGTCCGCAGGGCGCCCTGGCTTCTGAATGAGGACCAGCTTCCCTGTCTTCCAACGGAGTGGAAACTGGCCTCTCTCCATGCATGCGCTTAAGAGCGCCTCCAGTCGAGGCCCGAGAGCCGTCGAGGCCAGGACCCAGGCTTTACCCGGCACGCCATCGGGTCCTGGGGCGGTATTTTTATTTCCGATATACTTAACACTACACTTACACACAGGATACTTAGGTACTTAATACACGAACTTTATTCTATTTTTTACATAATTCGTCACGACTTTCTGCCTATCAAAAATACATTTATTACTAATTTTTGGAAGTTCGATTTCCGTTAAATCATTTTCTTATAAAAAAGAGGGGAAATATTCAAAGGGCATCAAAAAATCCGTCCGCATCGCTGTTAATAGGAAACGTGACCAAAAGGCTGGCAGCATTGCCACGTTGTATGGCAGGGCTGATTCTTTGGCCAAGAAATAGGCCAGCCCTCTGGTGACGTGATGAGACGAACAACCGCTTGGCGATGTAAATTAAAGTTATTAGATATTTTTGCACATGTGTCATTTTGTAACATTAGGCAGCGAAGAAGAACATGACTTATTTGTATGTATAATATAATACCTTTCCGTCACACTTTTACAATATGTCACGATAATTTTGTTAAAAATAGTTAATTTGAATGAAAAATTAAATGTAATTCTGAGATATTATAACGGTCATCTTGTGATAATAATGTATCCGAAATAAAAAACTGAGGAACTGAATATTTTGGATTATTGGTACTTAAATAGGTAATTATATTTTTGAGTAGACAAAAAGGTACCAAGGGGTATCGTATTACCCAGTAACTGGGTTGTGGAGGTCAGATAGGCAGTCGCTTCATGTAAAATACTGGTATTCAGCTGCATCCGGTTAGACTGGAAGCCGACCCCAACATAGTTGGGAAAAGGCTAGGCAGATGATGATGAGTAGACAAAAAGGTCGATGAGAACAAAGAACGTCCCAATAAGTAGGTAGGTAGTATGAACTCCCGTCCCGTAGTTATTTCCTAATTTCTGACTGAACAGACAGCTGTGCTGCTGTGTTTTTGTTGCGCCACTTCTTCTTCCCAGCGAAAGCACTAGGAAGTGGTGAAGCGGGGGGCGTGGTGGACTGTCTTGTGTAATTTCGACGTTCGAAAAGTGCTGATTCTCAGCCGAATTTGAATAAATGGATTTGGATTTAAAAAATGGAAACTAGTCAAAATCCATACCAAAATCTATACCTACTTCTTAATATCATAAAGTGGTAAAAATTGTTTGTTTGTATGTTGGGAGTAATCTCCGGAACTACCAGTCGGATTTGAAAAATTCTTTTTGCATTTGATAGCCTGATTATTGGGGAAGGCTATATAACACCAAGCTAGAACCCTAAGGCGACCATCAAAAAGAAAAAAATTCAGATCGAACGCTAAGCAAAAACTCAGTACTAGCGCGGGCCGACGATGCAATGCGACAGGATGGGCCGGGGAATAACCAATTTCACGCAGACGAAGTTAAGGACGGAAGTGTGTAAATGACAAAACCAAACATTCGCAGTATTTCAACCAGCACTATTGCAATTTAAATCAACGCTCACTGCCATAAATAAATCATACAGAAAAAGCCATACGTTACCTCAACGTCCAAATATGCTACAGGCATAACAACCTCATGCTATGTAAACATGTTTCCTATTAAAATCTACTGCAACACTATGAAACGGAACTCTCCATACTTTGTTTAGGAAACGAGGAACATTGTTGCAACATTGCAGTGTTGCTTATAATGTTTCTTAGAAAAGCTAGTTAAAAACGTATAAAGATGAAGGAAACTTGCAGGGAAGGAGCTGTAGTGAATGATAAATGACATTATATATGTATATGTATATATACCCGGCTATGCATACACTAGCAGTGGTAGCTCAGTGATAACAGCCGCGACTTACCTACGAGTTGTAGGTCATAGTTTCGAACCTACGACCTACAACTCCAAGGCGCGACCCAGGCAGGCGCTTTACTATATGTAAATTATTTCGTCACTACTGCTCTCAAAACGGTGAAAGAAAACATCGTGAGGAAACCGGCATGTCCTAGAATCAAAAATTCAATGAAACGTGACCTCTACCAACCCGCACTGGGCCTGTGGTGGATTACGGCCCACTCCACGAGAACGGTATAGGCTGGTCATGTTATACTAAAGATAAAGATATATTTATTGCATAGCATTAAGTTCTTATTAATATACATTACATTTTTGTTTCAACAGTTTACCCAAGTCGGATATGCAATAGTATTTTATTTTTAAGACATTAGGTACTTACAAATATTATTTTTTGTCAAAAAACTCATTCAGATTGTAAAATACATTATCAATTAACAATTGTGCTTAATTGCTGGCGGTAACTGATTGTACACAAGAATAGCAGTAACATACCTACTCGCTACGCGGACATCTTCGTTATTTTTTGTCACATCTGACCCCTGAAAAAATTTGATAGTTACTTACTGAAAGTATACCCAGTTTTCTTGAGAACTTTTCGCATGCAGGCAGGGCAGCCATCGTCAATTTGCCGAGTCATCGCCATATCATACTACTTGTTCTTCGCGTCGATGGCACGACTGAATTTTATATCTTGTTGGTCCAAAACTTTGCCACTTCCACGGCGTCGCCAGTGGCAGCACACAGCTCACTTTGACTGCATTTTTTGGGATACAGGGAGCAGGATAGGAGGTGGAGCATGGTTTGCGACAAAGCTCCATAATCACATCCTACTGCTTACTGTTATACTACTATCAAAATAATTACCGCTATGATTTGACTAGAGGTACGAGCAATTTAAATTGGTGGTAAGGTGTGTTTTCGGCTGAAAAGATGATTAAATGTGGATCCATTTCGTTTCTTTGAAGGATAAAATCAGAAATGAAATTATCCGGAAATGAACCGGTGTTACCGACATAGCTTGCAGAGTAAGCAAACTGAAGTGGCGGTGGGCTGGCCATGTTTGTCGAAGGACTGTTGGCCGGTGGATCCTCCTGGAGTGGAGACTGCGTACTTATCGGCAAGCGTAGCGTGGGACGCCCCCCAGCTAGATGAACCGACGACCTTAAAAAAGTGGCTGGAATAGACTGGATGTGGAAGACGGAGGACAGGGTTGTGGTACCTGGGAGAAGCCTATGAGTGGACTGCGATAGGCTAATTGATTGTTGTGTATCCAGTCACCAACAATCCGTATATAGATGTTTTATACGGTTCCGTTGTTTTAGTTCAACGAACGACATTGAGGGGTAACGCCACAATAACCACGCGTGGCACTTGGCAAGGTGATCGGCGATCTCTTTGACTCAATTTATGTCCAAACCAGTCAGTCAACCGGTGCATTAACCCATTTGGCAGTCGTTGAGTGTGTTACTAACTTTGTTTTTTAAAAGTACTTATACCGATCTACCGGATCTGCTTACCCTGCATCAATCAATCAATCTGCCTAGCATTTTCCAAACTATTTTGTGGTCGGGTTCCAGTCTGACCGGATGCAGCTAAATAACAGTATTTTACATGGAGTGACTGCCCATTTGACCTCCCCAACCCAGTTAGGTACTGGGTAACTGCCCCGTTAGTCTCGTGATCGCATGTGCGATTGCTGAGCGTGGGGTCCTGTGTTCGATTCCCGGGGCGGTCAAAGTATTATCGACTTTTTCCATTAGGAATTTCTTAGTAGCGTAGTAGGAGTTTGGAAGTTGGCGGTGTGATACCCCGCCGCCGCCGCCGCCGGTGTGATGTGATGAAAGCATTCCTCCGCCTGATCTCTCTCCGATCGTATCGGATTGCCGTCCTGTCGAACTATGAGTGTGATGGAAGAGGGAGTGCACCTGTGTCTGCGCGCACACTTGTGCACTATAACTCCCGCGCCGAAGCCTAGTCTCTGTGGAGATTGGCCGCCGCGCCGTGGCCGAAATACGGTCTGGAGGACTTTTATTTATTATTTAGGTACTGGGTAACACGATACCCTTAGTAAGACATGACTGCGTGGATTTGGTAGCTCAAACCCAAACTCAAAGCATTTATTTCAATTAAACCATTTGCAGACACTTTTTATTTGTCAATTAGTCTGTCAGTCAGAAATATGAAGCTAGATGTCCCAACTGACGGCACTCGTTCACGAACATGACGCATAGGTCAGCACCATTCAGCTCAACCACTTTGAAGGGAGCTAAATTATCTAACACGTGCCACCGTCAGCGAGACACTTGAGCTCAATGTATCATAAAATCACAGAAGACAACAATATAAATATTATAAGTGTTATTACAAAAGTAAATTCGTAATACGCGTAATATTTTCGCCAAGCAATGACCTCGAGCGCAGGGTCGAGAAAAATAGAATCCGGATGTAACTCACAACTGTCGTACGAATGTTTTTGTTTTACGAAAAATTTTAAGTGTTGGGATGTTTCTTGGTGTTTATTTTAATAGATCTACGTAGGGGTAACTTAAGAGCATTTTGACGTGTAGATAAAATATAACAAGCACTCCTGATAAATCATCTAAAAACGGATAGACAATCGTTTTTGAGAAGATATCCAATCTTTTTTTTTATCCTTTATTAAAAGAACCAGGGGGTCTACTCCGAAGTGCAAAGTGCGAATGTTCGGATCGGACCGACACATGGCGGAACCAAATATTATCAACAGGTTTTGTTCGTTTTAGTCTTCACACTATATAATTTGTTTGGTCTAACAGCTGAATTGCCCCGATGTTCACATGTCGGTGGAGTCATGTTCATGGGCCACAGCAAATTTTTGGAAATATGTTGGTGACGGGTTCCATTTTAGGTCACGATGGAGGTAATTGGTTACGTGATCATTACATATTTTAAAACTTAGAATAGTTTTGTTTGTATGATACTTTACACAAGTCCATTCCACTTTCTTAGAGTCTGATAAAGATTTACACTATTATTTCTACACTATACTAATTCAAAAGGTTTTGTTCGTTTTAGTCTTCACACTATATAATTTGTTTGGTCTAACAGCTGAATTGCCCCGATGTTCAAAATAATTTATGTCGACGAGTAAGTATATCTACTTGGGTCAGTTAATTTCTTTCGAAAACAGACAGGACAGGGAAATCGACCGCCAAATTGAGAACGCCTGGAAAAGCTACTGGTCCATAAAGATGCTAACGAAGGGTGATCTATCGATCTCCCTGAAGCGCAAAGAAATCGACATGTGTATCCTGCCCATCCTAACCTACGGTGCTCAGATCTGGTCGCTCACCGAGTCGCAAAGTTCCGCCTTATTGGAGTTTGCCAAAGAGCGATGGAACGCAGCATTCTGGGTGTTAAAAGACAGGACAGAATTCGGAACACTATGCTGCGTTCCAAATCGGACATACTGGATGTAGGAAAGAAGGCTGCCAGGCTCAAATGGGATTGGGCGTCACATCAGCCGTATGCATGATGACCGCTGGGCAAAAATCTCCACACAATGGGTGCCTGAAGAGGGACGGCGCCGCCGAGGCTGGCTCAGAGAGAGATGGCGAGATGACCTTGACGTGTACCGGGAGGACTGGTTCGAGGTGGCGCGGGAAAAGAGTTCCTAGAAGGATTTGAGGGAGGCCGTGGCCCCGCAGTGGGAAAGTATAGACAAAAAAATCATACTCATTTTAAAACTTAGAATAGCTATTAACTTAGATATAACGATATAAGCACTTTGTTCATATGTTATTATGGACATATGATGCTATTTAAACGTTTATATAATAGGGTGAAAATGTGAGGATAAATATGGAAATTATTGAGACATTGAGGAGGTTATTAAAGTCAGATGAAAACAAATAATGGGCATTCATTTAATTTTTGGCGGTTGTTAAATTAAAACGTGAACAGTAATAAATAGAAAAATGGTCGGTTATTTAATCCTGCAATGTCAATATAAAAATACTCAGGTAGCCTAATAAATGAATGATCAGTAAAAATGTTGGAATGGGCAGCTAGGTAAATAGTTCGGCAGTTCATAGGTTAGGTTGGAACAATGATCAACCACGCGCGAGCCGAATTGGTCGCAGTCACTAAACCAGGCCATCCCGACCAAATGGGTTAGGTTAGGTTAGAACTGTGACAAATGCGCGCGAGCCGAGCGACCGCTATTTCCAAGTTAGATTTCTCACCGACTTATTCTAGCGGTAAAATAGCTTAACTTAAAATTTATTTACTTACGCATTTTACGCAACTCATTTTTATTAAGTTTACTTCTCAGTTTTTACTGCAGAACTTGCTAATAAACATGCATTTTGTTATTTTTCAAAACTACAATAATCAACTGCCGTTTTAAGTCAATCACCAATCCAATCAATCGCCAATTTAAATTTCTGGGCCAGGCAAGTGGTTAAACGTTAGCAATCCAAGTCATTCGCATAGCGGTTTCATTGAAAGGCTGAACATCATTCAGGCCGTTAGCTGAACGGCGCCGTTTAGTTTTAAAAGGCTAGGCAGTTAACTGAAAGGCAAATTAAACCAGGATCCAGGGCAGGAATCCCAGGGCACGCCGCGATAGCGGTGATAAGACCCCTCTTTGAGGAGTGGCTAGAGAGGCGTCACGGCGTTCTCACCTTCCGCCTGACGCAGGTCCTCTCCGGACACGGATGTTTCGGGAGGTTCCTGCACATCATCAGGCGGGAGGAGACGCCCGGGTGTCACCACTGCCAGGATCGCCCAGAGGACACGGTGGAGCATACGGTGGCGGTCTGCCCTGCTTGGGCGGGGCCCCGCCGTGTCCTCGTAGAGGCGATCGGCAACAGCGGCGACCTCGCGGAGATGTCAGCAGAGGACGGGGCCCGATAGGGCCAAAGCCTGCCAGGGTGGCGGGATCATCCGAAAGGTTTACCGCTGCCCTGGAACAGAAAGGGCTAAGGAAGGAACACGGGTGGGTTTTAGTCAGTAAGCGGGAGGGGTCATTTGATGATTTCCCATCCACAAAAAAAAAAGGGCAGGAATCCCGTCCAATCAACCAATACCTCCGTGTTTTAATTAAAACGCATGTCTAGTTCATGTCGTTTTTGTTTGACGTGCTCTTTTCAGCGCGTCAAGCGCTACGCCAAGGTATTCCTATCAAATATAAACTTATTTTTGCGATTGATAAAATGAAACTGTTCATGAATTCCCAACTACGGAACCCTTCAGTGTGCGCGGACTGACACAAACATGACCGGTTTTTAAAATGTCTTTAATAAATAGCAAAGAAAACGGTCGCAAAGGGGTTAATTAATGGCCATTCAAATGAAATTATGAAAGACGTCAATTAACACAAAGCTTATCAAGCACCTACTCAGCGCACGAGTGGGTTGGCTATTCAAACGAGAGACAACAGTGGTTAACTGGTTAACAATCGTTGGTTACCAGTTAATGGAAATACTCACACCCCACAACTAAGAACTAACTATCTAGGTGAAAGCACCGATTGTCAGTCGTATACACAGGCGCGGACGCAGCCCAAGTTTTTGTGGGGGGTCACTAAGTAGTATGTTAGTAAATTAAGTTAGTAAGGCAAGTAAATCATGCAGACTCTCGACAGCTTGAATGATTTTGGGGGGGGGGGGTCCACGACACCCTCGGACCGCGCTTGCGTATACACGGACTAATGGTATATGTCCGTGTCTACTTTGTTACTTTGCGAAAATTAAATATAGTTATCTTTATATACGTCACTAAAATTAAAAGATAGATAAGTTAAATTGAGAATAAAACAGAATAAGAAAGTCTTATGATAAAACAAAGAATTCAGAGTCGACGAATTATGTATAATAATTCATTACGTAAGGAGTACAGTTGGCTCTTTGTACTTAGCTGGGCGCTGCGCCGTCGAATAATGCTGAGTGAATTATACGTAAACAATGGTCGATCGACAGCGCAATAGTGTTTGTTGAGGAACCGCCTGTTTATCCGTTTTAGTCACTTTCAGTGTGCCGAATTACCATAAAATACAATACAATCACCTGTTAATGCCTGTACTCCTGGTAGGTACATTCCGTTTCCTAATGAGTAATTAACGAGTTTTTTTCTCCTTTTTCAGCTCTTACAGTCCGGTTTTTGACAAAGAGGTATATTGGAGAATACGATCATCAACAAGGTAATTGTTATTTTGTTATTAATCTAGGACAAGTTTCAATTCAAAATAGATCTACCAAGATTTTTTTGGATCGATCCACCTTTTTTTATTCATGCTGCCAGACCTAGTGGTTTTGGCTGTGCGTTCTATCATTTAATGTATGAATTTAAGATGCCCCAGCTTACGAGTTGTAGGTCGTGACCCAGGCAGGCACTTTACTTTGTGAGTTTAATTTCATCACCACTGCTCTATGCACGGTGAAGGAAAACCTCGTGAAGAAACCGGCATGTCTTAGAACCAATAAAATCGAAGATATGTGAGATCTACCAACAGTACCAACCCGCACTGGGCTCGCGTGGTGGATTATAGCCCTGTCTACCATGACTGTGTGACTTACCCGATCGGATCTTTTACTAACATGGTAGTAGTACACCATAATCCTACTGTACCTGTTAGTTAGGTACCTACTTTATAATCTTTTCTTGTTATTAAATCTAGGAACATAAAAAAACGACTGAAAGTGAAGTTTGTTTAATAATGATTTACCATAATTGAAATTTTCTTTCACAATACTTTATGTTATTATTATTCTGTTTACAGATAGCAAATACAAACACGAAGCGCTTCTGGATGGCGAACCGATACTCTTCGAGATTCTGGATACTTGTCCAAAGGTAAAAAGCTTTTCACATCTATTTGATTGAAAGAACATTCTGTACAAATTCTACTTATGAGCAGCATTGGCCCATGATAACGGTCCCAACTATGTAGGCAGGCGGGCACTTTACTATGTGTAATTAAGATCATCACAACTGCTCTCAAAACGGTGACAGAAAAAGTCATGAGGAAACCCGCATGTTATAGAACCAAAATGTTCTAAGACATGTGACATCCCGCATCTACCAATCCGCAATGGGCCCACGTGGTGGATTATGACCCACTCTCTCCGACAGAGCGGAGGCCTGTGTCTCAGCAGTGGGCAGATTATGCTACACACTTAAATAACAAATGAATAAAAGTGTCATTTACCAAAAGCTACGAGAACAGAAAAGCTTACCTATGCAAAAAAACTAGCAGAGTATAATAAATAATGACGATGGTAACATCCGTCAAATTAAATAAGAAAGCCATTAAAAAAATTAATTGATTTATCGTTACAAAATACGTTCTTTGCCAAAACGTATTTCTCATAGTCTCACTTAGTGGAACGTGTTGTACACACGGCGACACTTCAAGATCTACATTTTTGGTATATACTGGCCTCACAATATCTAAGCTTTCCGTACTATGAGAGGTCATCATAAAGTGGCCGTGGTTACGAGGCGTAAGCACGCGTTCCATCTAGTTACGCTTCGTAGTACACGCTTGGCACGGCATCCCGGTAGTTTGTGACTGTTATAATCTTGTTCAACAATGTCTAATGTGTTTTTTTATTGTCTACAACCTTGAATTTGATTTCACTTTGAATACATATGTTTGCTTTTTTCAAATTAACGTTTTAAACATACAGGCCATTTATTTTAGTATGCATATGTCACCGTAAGATTGCGAACAAGTAACACCGTTAGCTTAAACAATCTATCTCGCGAGATTGTGAACTGTATCATACTTTACTTTACAATATAACATTTTCTATAGTGTATTATTATGTGTTAATGGCAATCTGACAAATTGTGAACTGGTATCAAACTTGCAGGCAACGGATCTCACATTGCACTAACACTAAATAACCAAGTAACTGCGACCAACTTGGAAGTAACAGCAGTTGTATCACGCTGCTACTTAATTAATATAAGCCTGTGTTGTCCTACTATAGGGTCATGGTCTACCTTCCTTCTTTTTCCTACTTATATCGGTCTGCTATGTAATATCACTTATAAATGAATACCGGTACTGGTTGACGTCATCACGTCCCAAAACCAGAGCTGGGGCTGTCTCGTATTATAGGGTCTTAGCATTATGCTGAGCGATGCCCGTTTTGCGTAGATGTGACGCATGTTTTCCCCCAACTTGTATTTTCTTTTTGTGTTTGTGTTGTTGTTATGTGTCATGTTTGCCGCAAATAAACGTATTTTCTTTCTTTTTTCTTTTTCTTTTACCTATGGTTTACCAAATTAACAATAAATACCACAAACACCTCCAAAACAGAACAAACAACAGCGTAACGTACAACAAAAGTAGCAACTCCTTCGAAATCCTCGAACGGGCTCAACAAGATTCCTCAAACGTTAACAAACCAATTTGTTTCAGAGTATAGAAGAGTTGCCGGGTAACGAGCTAGCTCAGTGGGCAGACGGCTTGTTCTTGGTGTACTCGATCACTGACCGGGAGTCCTTCAACTATGTGCGGCGCGCCAAGCAGAGCTTACAGCCTGAAATACCGCTCGCTCTCGTCGGGAACAAGGCGGATATGGTGCATTTGAGACAGGTTATTGTTTGTTTTATTTTCAAAGTCAAATCATTTATTTCAAATAGGAATCAAAGTTCAAATACATTTATTTGCTACTAAGGGTCTTGAATCGAATCACTTATGAACGTCAAAGAACTTCTAGTCGCCCCTTAGGTAGTTTCGTATGGAGATAAAATGGGCAAGAAACTCCACCGTTACTCTTTGTGTTATTGTTTTTTATAAGCGCAGCATCATAGACGGCATCTGTGGTTGATGAATCGAACCTACACCCTAATTGCGTAACACGCTTTCTATAACAATCTGAAGAATTTTAAAGGAAATTCAGAATCCTTGCTTCTTATGTTTGAAAAATTCGTCTGCTCGACAACGTTAATAATGCAGTGAATATTGTTGAACTGTCAAAATGTATAGCTATAGGATTGTGTGTTCCGCAATTAATGTTCCGCTGTTCAGATAATAATCTCCTTGCAACTGCAGAAGTAAACCTGCTCAAACAAAGCTATACTGTTGAAATGCTTTATGGGCGGATCGCTAGTGAGAGGTAGGAAATATTAGTCAATGATTCTCATCATTATCATCTTATTACAGGTCAGTCCAGAGGAAGGTGAAATCCTCGCTAAGGACTTCGAATGCAGTTTCGCCGAAGTCGCCGCCGCCGAGCAAGTCAACCAAGTTGGCGAAGTCTTCCACGAGCTCTGCCGCGAAGTCTTAACACATAGACGGAGAGCCAAACACAGTTTACTCGACAGAATGCTAGGCTCCAAAACAGCGTACAGAGTTTACTCACGAGGGAAGAGCGATAGCGCGCTACCGAAAGACTAGCTGCATTTAACTGTCTCCGGGCTAAATACAATGTTAAGGAATATGCAATGCACGAAGAACTGAACGGAACAAGGACACCGAACACAGGGCTTCTTTTGTACCTCTTTGGTATGAGACTACCCTAAAAATGATATTCCACATTTAATGGCATATTAGCTAGGACTGTAGAGGGGCTGTATTTCCTCTTAAATCTTGAGGTGTGTCCAGACATTTTGCAACTGCATTTTTTTATTTGTCAGATGCCTTAATCTGAGGCACGTGTCATATGCGATCGAAGTACATGGTTATTACTGTCTGAACGCACCGTTAAATCGAATGTTATGTAATAAAAATCTTGAATAAAAAATCAAATTGATGAGTAGAACATTTAATGTGTACCTATAGCACGGTCAGAGGCAAACATTATGCTTGAACAGCAACCCTATTTTGTGCAGGGGTGAAGTGATCCCCTCTTTAGAACGAGTATCACAGATCACTCAAATGCTCAGTTGAGTGTAGAGAGGACGACTCAATTCAGTTACTAAACGTGCGTGTTCAAATTAAGCTCTTTTAAAAATTTAGAACTACAAAAATCAAACATTATACAAAAGTGTTCACAAAGCTCTACGTTATAAAAAATAAAAATAATTATGTAGATATGGAATGCTTAACTTAAATATTCTAGGCCGAAAATATGTTTGTGTTATAGGTACTTACATATTAAGGCTAAGATACAATGTGTACTGAATTGTTGTAGAAAGGTAGATCTCGCCAATATAAAGCCGATATATTCATCTGCGAATATTTTACGGCCTTATTACAAAACTGGGTTTATCTTCAGATTCGGGTTTAAATCTTTGAGTAAACTATAATCCGACGAAGTTAAAGTTCTTATTACTAAAACTGGCGTTAAACCAGTGTCTAAGTTGTCAATTTTGCATTAAGAACTTTATGTTTGTCGGAACAAAGCCCAAAATATAGTAACTGGTTCGAAGGTTCAGGCGAGCTATATAGAACTTGTTTTTAATAAGGTGGTAAAAGTTTTTTGCTCGCGGATGTAATGTAATACTTAAAGGGTCGTCTTTATACGTAATCTTATTTGAAGTTAGGACATTACACTGTCTATAATTAATTGATTGTGTGATAAAAAAAAAATCATGGAAATATCTTACGTTTGGTTGTTCGTTTGTTAAAGACAAAAGCGAATTTAGTTTTGTATTTAGGTTGTGTTGTGTTTACGTTAAAATAAGACCTGCTGTGGCCAGATGTGGTTCTCGTTATTTTCAGGTGAAAGAATACGACCATAAATGAAAAAGTTCACTTGCAATACTAATGCGTAAGAGTATATTGGAACTATCAAATAAATCCTAGCATCGAAATTAAAAAAGTGATTTATTCAAACAAACTAAATACCTAGTAATAAATAAAAAATATTTATAAAACGGACAAAATAACAATAAACAGAGCACAGTTGCTAATTTGCCTGAACTAAATTAAACCTGTGCGTCAGGCTATAAAATAGTAGTGATGAGCCGACTATATGTTTTTGCCAATCTTTGACTAGCTATAGTGACTAAAGTATTGGATATATTTGTTTGAACTTTTGTATGTTGGCTGGAATCGGCATTAGATATACGCTTTTCAATTTATTGTCGTATTGTCATCTCCACTTTGTTTTATTTCCCTACAACATCCATCTGTCGCTCACCGTCATCCTAAACGTATAATTTCGACTGTCCGAAATCTGATTTATTGAGAATCTGATATTTTGAGAATCTGGTTTTTGAGAATCTGGTATTTTGAGAATCCGGCATTTTGAGAATCCGGTATTCTGAGATGAAAGGAAACATTCGGGGTGTTAATTTCCGTACGTCAATTTGGTTCCGCGAACAGTGACATTCCCAGCATCGCAGTCGCGGCTTTGAATTGACCACTGCAAGACGTCAATGGCAGGATCTACATTTGTTGTAGAGTAATATTAGTCTCTATGTGTAACTTTTGGCGCTATCATTCATTTATTATTCTTGGATAGCCCTGTCTGGCCACGGCCTTAGCAAAAGTAAAGAGATTGAAGAAGCTCTATTTTATTCCATTTTCAAAACGCAAATCGTGACGACATAAAAAAAATGGGCAGCCGTAGAAAAAGATGAAACTCAACACCAAAACAAGTTGAAATCATCCCCTTTTAAATCGCCAATCAAAAACCAGTCAAAGATCGCTTAGTACTGCTTTGACCGGTTTCTGACTGACCATAAAGACGACCTTGACCTGAACCAGATTTCATATCTTTGAAAGATGCAGTCTTGTCTTACACGTCATACATAACATTCACAAATAAGTCTGCGCGCGGCCGACATCGGAAATAACCGTTTGCCGCTACCATCACGTTTATATCAGGTGTCAAGAGACTGGTGCTGTGTTCCGTGTTTTCAGGCCTCAACATGATTAAAAGTTCTGGTAATATAATCTTGAAGGTCGACCGTCGCGAACAGACTTTTCTTCCGCGCTGTGTACACCGCACAACTTCATACCGGAGCATAGAATGGACCTTTGTATTCCTCATATCTCTTGACTTATTGCTTCTAGGCTGTATGAACTGTCTACATAGTCTCTGTTAAGTAATGCACGAGTGAGTGATGTTTAGATACCGTGGCATTTTATTTTGTTAGCGAAAATGTTGTTGTTTATTTAAATATTATGACTATTTGTAACAATAAAGAATGTTGTAAAATCTTGCTTTTTTATTTTAGTCAAACTGGCAACCGTATCTTCTCGTTGAGAAAGATCTTAGTTAAATCCACAATTGTATGTATAATTTGCCTATAATGATCCCACTGCTGGGACACAGGCCTCCTCTCTTCGAGAGGGAATGGGCTATAATCTACCACGCGGGCCCAGTGCGGGTTGGTAGATGTCACATGTCTTCAAATTTTTGGTTCCAGGATATGCCGGCTGCCTCACGATTTTCCTTTACCGTTTTGAGAGCAGAACCGCCTGAATGGGTTCGAACCCACTCGTAAGTCGGGGACATTACCTTTGGACCACGATTGCTCCATTCTCCAGTTGCCTACTCATACAACTGGAGGATGGAGCAATTGTGATGGTCAAGATTCAAGAATAATATCCACGGAAATATAAAAATAAATGATACGCTATGATGTGAAAGAAAAGCCCTAAAGACGTTCATATACGACAACTCTCGTCACTGCAATTTGCGGAGTCATTGAGACCGTTTTGAGCGAAATTGTTCTACGAGAATCGCGTCGTATTGTCGCGTGTCGCACCGTGCCTGGTCCCAATCCGACATATCAAGCTATCAATACATTTCCAGTTTTAGCTGACCTCGCATTGTATAGGCTTTTCGTACTCAGCTCAGAGAAGTCAGCTTATACTGAACATGTAGGATAGCTTGTTATGCCATCGTGCGTATCTAAATAAACGATATTCGCTCATGGTACCGGACTGAATAATACTTACAGAATTGGCATGGAGCTCTTACTTAAATGAAAAGCAACGAGGGGATCAGAACACAACGCGACACGACGACTCCTCGTCGTGTCTCGTTGTGTTCTGTTCGTGTGGTGTCAGTGTCGTCTGTGGTCTCCACCACAGACGACACTGACACCACAGACAGGACGGACTTATCAGTCTGCCCGGAGAAACAGCGAGGAGCGCAAAACCAAGCAACACTGGAAATTGCAAGAATTGAGGGAGGCAGGAAGATTAAAAAAAATAATAATAATAATAACCAAATGCCCTTGACAATATGTAAATGACTCCTGAAATATAACAGGCTTAATATAGGCCAATATTTAAATACTCTGACTCCTAAACCTAGGAATCAGTGATTTTCCGTAGCTACAAAGCCATACAACATTAATTAACGACTATTATTAAAATGACTATTATTTTCTAATACCTAAATGGCATTCAAATTACCAATACTTTTTTATGTACAAAGATACGAAAATTGAACAGCTTAACTGTTAAATTTAAGTCAGCATAATCACCCACGAACTTGACGATAGAAAATGCGATTCGTTGTTTGCAACCAAAACCAAACATAAAAGTGTTGAATTCTAAACTTCATTTTACAATGGCGCTGTAGTACGCTATACCTACTCACCCTAAAAGCATCACAGAATTGACAAACAAAGAAATAATGAGCTGCGATTAAAAAATGACTAGCCAGTCACTAAGGCAACCCCGGAGTCACACATACAAAGGGTAATCTCGGCAAAGTGGCCCTAAATTAAAATAAAAATGCTCCCCCAATCTCGTGCGTCAAAAATCGACCAATCAGAGCACTGCTTTGATTTGGCGTCACGCTTTTGACAGCGCAGTGACATATTTTAAAGATGGCACCCTATTCCTATTGTCTGTGGATGCGGCTGGCCATGCATTGTCTGCAGTATTTTATTGTGGGGTATTATTATCGGCACTCGATCTCCGATGCACTATCTGGCTATTACGCATCTGCAAAGTAATGGTTTTGCTAATATAATGCGAATGTACTAATATATTACTTAGGATTCTGCTTAACCCTTCGGTAAAAACCAGCGTGATGAAGTGTAATGTTATGTTGTCATGAGTCCGCTTTGAAGGTTTTTTCTAGCGCTTCACTAACTTCGGAAAAGTACTTAGTAGGTAAACTGAAAGTTTTGTAAAAAGTTTACCTTCTACACTTATATCAAAAGACTAGCTTCTGCCCACGACTTCATCCGCGTGAAATTTGTGGTTCCCCGACCTACCCTGTCGCATCGCATATTTCTGACTTTTTCTTTTTCTCGGCTCCTTAGGGTTATGGTGTGATTTTAAAGTTAGCGTATAGCTCGAGAATTTTAAAGTTAGCGTATAGCTCGAGAATTGGGGTATCAAATGCAAAAAGACTTTTTAAAATCCGATCGGTAGATCCAGAAATTAGCGTGTTCAAACAATCAAGCAAACTCTTCGGCTGAATACTAATTTTTAGTACCTATAGATACTCGTATATAGATATGTAGGTATTATAAATAGTCGTCTAAAACTGTTCAGTAAGATAGATGCTCAGATTTATGTAGATACCTATTTTAAGCCAGAAGTTAGACCGAAGTATAAATAGAACTTTAACAGACAAACTTAGTATCAAAAGGACCCAGTAGTCGTCAATTTTTGATGCTAATATGAACTCTCAGACCTTGAACATAGAGTTCATGATGATTACATATTAAAACCAATTGTGGGTGTCTTTCATATGTGGGAAGTCTGAAACAAAAGGTATGTAGAAGACATAGTTAGGTGACATGTTTAGATACTGCACATCAAGCTACTACAATCGGTCGAATTTCTTTAATAGATTTTCAACTTTATCGCAAAAGCATTAGGTTCAAAGTTGATTGGGAAAATTTGACAGTTTCGGGTAGCTTGACCTGCTGGCGTCTGTACAACTGTGATTCTGTTCTGATGCCAAAGTAAGCTTATGCAAGCTTACTCCGACCGTGCCCTCACTCGGTCGCAGTAAGCATACTCGGTGAAAAGATACACAAATTACCCTCAGTTTAGAATTATCATTTTTTGTTTAGACTCAGCGATGATAAATGTTTAAATCTAAGTTATATTATATTACTGTAATGTTGTACCCTGTGCTCCAAATAGTCAGTGTGTTCCGTTAGTAGGTGAACAGTAGTATGCGTTTAAAGTCAGTGTTAAGACTTTTATACTTTTTGGTCAGTGGGTCGTCTTAGGGGCGGAGTTTGTAAAGGTAAGTTATCCTAAGAACTTGTTATGTCCATATGTGGTTGTACACAATTAGAGATCTTATTATGCACTTTGTGTTATTATAATAATAATAAAGACTTTTTAAAATCAAATCAAATCTAAATAGGCGATGATTTGATTGGAACTGTAACATTCACGATCGATCTGAGTGAGTTACTGTTGAAAAACTAGCATCAATTAGCCAGGGATTATTACAGCTCATTATTATACCTTTCTCAGTAAGGCAGTTTAGGTTAAAATTGAGAATACTTGTGACGAGCCGAGCGAGTGGATCGCGCTTACGATACAGCAAACCCTTTCTAGACACGAATAAGCATGGCGCGCTTAAGAGGGCGCACACAGGTCCACTAGCGCCACTACTTAAAAAATAATATCTGTGACTGAGAAGGAATTATGAAAATCTGCTCAATCAGCGACCTCGGTAAGTGTGTCTAGAATTTTCTAATACCTTTTATTAAGTTTCATATTGAGACACGCCGCAAAATTCGATCTAAAGAAAAGCGGCCGCATTCCTATATGTCGTATTTAGTTGCTTTGTGTCTCAATAGAAACTTGCGCGTGCGCCCTCTTAATCGTACGATGACCTGACCAACTATTGGCCGTGCCAGTAATCGTCAAAATAGTACTGAAAATAATAACAAGTAGGAATGTTTAGGTACCAATAGATGTCACGTTCGAATAAAAATACTTTTATGATAAAAGTGTTCCAAACTTCAAGTTTATTATTTGATGAAGTAGTTAACTTCAAATTAGCTTAACTAATTCATCAAATAATCAGACTTACCGTAGACCCCACTGAAGGTTCGTAAATCAAAACACAAAACTACGTGGTGTGAAAAAAGTTGTGGGGCACAATTTTCAAATAACATATCTCAGCCACCGTTACAGCTAAAACTCAGTGTTGTTATTTTAATTGTGCAATATGTTACCATTTAAATGTTTAATAGAAAAATATAAGTATTAAATGTTCTATTTAAATAAATAAATCCCTGGACATTTCACACAGTACCATTTGTCCCAAACTAAGCAACCTAATGCTTGTGTTATGGTAACAAGATGGCTGATAAACTACTTATATACAATTTTTTTATTTTTTTTACGACTTCTGGGTCACTGACGACTTCATCCGCGTTTTTGGATGGGCGCCAATTTGTACTGCCACTCACCTGATTTAGTGCTCTGATTTCATTACTTACTTGAATGCATTCTATTTATAAATCGCCTTAAATATGTTTTTCATTTGACAGTTGATGAGAACAGCACAACAACCGAACCACCACCACCACCATTGTCTCAAAACGGTTAAAGAAAACATGGTGAGGAAACCCGCATGTCCTAGAATTAAAAAATCGAAGACATGTGACATCTACCAACGCGCCCTGGGCCAGCGTGGTGGATTATGGCCCACTCCCTCTCACCGTGAGGACGCCTGTGATCCAGCAGTGGCAATATTATAGGCTGATTATCTATTTGACAATTGATG